>JAYRBT010000001.1:69636253-69658585 GCA_036023395.1 Myiotriccus ornatus | reverse complement strand
TATGTTTATGCTAAACCAATAGTGCATGTACATGTGTGACACCCAGAAGTGTATAAGTAGAAGCTCTGTTGTAATAAGGGGGGCTGGTATCCCTGGTCACCGTGTCGTCCTCCCGCCCCGACTGGACGACAACATGCAGGTAACAATTTTTTATGTCAAACAATTTCAGTTGTTGTTTCTTTAATAGTTGCAAGAGACTGAGAAATTAATTTTGTGCTAAGAGAGTTTTCCAAAGGCTCAGTCTGTGACAGAAGTGCCCAGCTTCTGTCAACTCTCCTAACAGGGCTTAGATGCCAACTTGACTTTAACATCTTTGACAGTCTGAGCCTAAAGATTTGTCCCTAATGCGATGGTCTCATCTTTATAAGAATACATTATTAAGTAAAGGTGCATTGAATAACGAGTAAAATTTCAGTTGCAGCAGGTGGATGCTCATCACTTGAAATATTTCATCCTGCTTCCTAAGGAATCTAACTTTGTGCTTTATCTTTTTTTTTATCCTACCTTTTAAAACACTTAAACAATTAGGATTTTTACAAATGTTGAGTTTCTTATTATTTTTTTATATAATTCAGAAAGATACAAAGAAAAATAATTTCAAACAATAATTTCAATTTGATGAAAATATTATTACTTCTCATTCTTCACTGAGAGGGAGGAACAAGAATTACTTGTATACAAACTTTGCCTTCCAAGGTTAGGATTTTGACATATATATCAGAAATCCAGCTATTTTTAACCCGGCAGTCACCTTCCAGTTACTGTAGAGAGAGTACAGAGGAAAAGTTCATACTTAAGGCATGTATTTCTGATAGCAAAGGTAGATATCTGTGGTCTCATTCAAAGATCTGGTCATTCAGGTAATATATGTTTACATGGGGTCAGCTTCAGCTCTTAAGTAACTCAATATTTTCAAAAGCTGCAGTGTGGCTTTGTAAACTCAGATTACAAGTCTGTGGGCACAAAAAACTGAATGAGTTTAACTGGAAGATCCCACTTTTGAAAATCTTCTCATGGTACTTCAACTTAGCAGATTTCGTGAAACTCATCTCTATTTCATTAAAGAATTCGGTACAAGTAATGAAATAATTACAATTGTAGTCTGATGTGACTATAATGGCATTATCCATGACAAGCTTTATGGTACCATTAAATGTTATTGTAATAGTTTGTTAAGAATGCAATAAAACATAATATCAGAGCTGTTCTCTGCTCCTCCCCAGTGGAAATATCAGTGTATGGCAATTGAAATAAATATTGGTCTAGTTTATATTTCAGACTTTATTAGATAATTTTATTATTTTGAAGATCTCTAGTTTATGAACCGTCATTATTCTAACATAATATTAATGAAATCTGGGCTCATTCTTATTCCAAAGTCATTTGAGTTGTGGGGGTTTTTTTATTATTTTTATTTTGGTGGGTTTTGTTTTTGTTTGTTTTGTTTGTTTGTTTTCCTGAGACTTGGCAAGGTGTGGGTGGGACTCCAATTCATATAAATATATGAAGAAAACTTACTTGTAAAATATTAGTAGTACTAAGAATTATTAAAAAAAAAAAAGAAAAAACTGACAATATTAAAATTTTTATTTTACCAGGAACCAAAATCTCTCCTTACCTTTTCTTTCATCCCTCAGTGATTAAATGCTCTTGATTTTAACACTGTTCTCAGGTGTGATATTCCAGAATACCCCCAACTCATTTAAACATTAGAATGGA
Organism: Myiotriccus ornatus; assembly: GCA_036023395.1. Classification (NCBI taxonomy): domain Eukaryota; kingdom Metazoa; phylum Chordata; class Aves; order Passeriformes; family Tyrannidae; genus Myiotriccus; species Myiotriccus ornatus. Next base: position 69,656,866 of record JAYRBT010000001.1, on the reverse strand, counting down.
AGCTGCTCATTCAGAAAACACTCTCATTGTTTAGCTCCTAAGCTGAAATAACATTTAAGTTTTGATTACTCATACATGAAACTGAGGTCTTTAAAATTTTCCTGCAAACAATTCCTCCCTCCAGCCCCAAATATTGTATTTGATCATAACTAGTACTTAGGTCTTTGTCATTTATTTTACTCTTTTGGAATTGTCTGTGTTGCTTATCCTCCTCTTGCTTTCAAAATTATTTTCTGTGCTAGGAAAAGTTTCAGGTTTAGTAATGCATTTGAAATGGAAAAGGTTTCATGGTCAAACTCTTATTTTTCTCTGTTTCTTTAACACTGATGAAACTCTGATTTTTTTAATTTTCACATGGGATTTTCTTGTAATAGGAAGTTCTGAATGTGTTACTACAACGGATGAATTTCTTTTGTAGCAACTATGGACATTGAAGATTATGAAGTAATTCCAGCCTTTCAAATGAAATTAAACATGAGGATCTGATTCAACACCAGGTTTGGGAGTCTAAAATTCAATTAAACTGCATGTGTGTATTTACATCCAGGTGAGCAACGGGGAAATTTGTTGCTTAACTTACTATCTGCCTGACCTTGTCTAAATATAGAATGTTCTAGACAAAAACTTCCTCGAGTAACTTGCTCTTCTGCATAGCCAGTAAGGCCTCTGCCTTTGTTCAGTGAAACAACTGGCCCTGCTCTGAGTGATGACTGAAATGAAGGTATCAGGGCAGGGCACATTCTTTCATGGTTTAGTAGACAGATTACTTAGAGTAAGGCACATTTTAGGCCCTATAAGACTGAGGACATTTGTACCTACAACAATTATAGCCCAAGGAAGTGCCTTTATCCCTAGTATATGCAGCTGTAGGAGCTACAGCCTTCCTTCAATACAGCCTGTGCTTCTGTGTAGCCAGGAAAACAAGTTCATACAGAGAATTCCAGACATAGACTTGATGTTTCCAGTGAGAAGTAGTATTTTTATTGACTTATGGTTTTGATGAGTTGTATTTTTTTCATCTGTTATAAATTACAAAAAGGTACATCCTTTTAAAAGTCCATCCCCTTTAGCATTTCAAGTTCTTGCTCCAAAGCCTGGAGGTTTCAGTGAAGGTGAAGTCAGAAGAATTATTCTTCCATTATGAGAAAATTAAATACTACTTTTTTTGTTGGGAGAAAAGGGCTGGTGGTGTTCTATTACTTTATGCTTTTTTTTTTTTTCCTGAAATTTGCTCAAATGAGGAAGAGCACATTGGTGGTGCTTTTCAATTAACTATTTTGAAGTAAGGTCTTCTTATTGAAATTACTGGATGCTTTCATTAGGAGGAAGTGCTACAGTCACAACTGAGTGGTAGATAGTGTTATCTATTGCTATTCGAACTGGTTTTCATATTCATATTTCATTTTCAGGTCCTGTGAATTAGTAATTACAGATTATATTGGCAAAAACACTAAAATCTCTGAAGGGTATTCTGATAACTCTCATTTTGGTTTCTGGCTTCAGTAGAGGAGTCTTCATGTAGTGCTGCATAACAAATTAGAGTTTTCTCAGGAGAAGAATGCAAGTATGTGGCTGTCCAGAGCAGATCATTAATGGTGTCTTACATGACATTTATACCTATGTTCAGGCTTCACAACTCAGCGTTGACAGCCTGGAAAATCCTCTGGAGGGTCAGGTTAGATAGACTCAAATGTGCACAGCAAGGCATTGTATTCTTTACTGTATATTTTAAGGCAGATCTAAGTCATGCCTTCTTTAATACAGCAGATTCCTCAGTGTGAGGGTATTCCAACCTACACTACCCACGGAGTGCTCTTCACAGTAGGCTTGATATCTCTGTAAGAAACTGATTTCTTCACTGCCTCTCAGTCTAGTTAGGATTTTATTCTATTTCTAAATATACAACTTAGATTTTATCATCAGCAAATTAGGCAGAGAAATAAATAATTCCAATAGCTTTTACTAATTTAACTAATAAAACATTATACATTTACAATATATAGAAAATCTAATTTATAGTCAAACAGTGGTTGATCTGAATAGATGTTGTGGTTTAACCCCAATCAGCAACTCAGCCCTAAACAGCTGCTTGCTCACTCTCCAGAAGCGGGAGCGGGGAGAGAACTGGAAGAGTAAAAGTGAGAAAACTCATGGATTGAGATCAATACAGTTTAATAGGTAAAGCAAAAGCCACGCACACAAACTAAGCAGAATGAGGAATTCATTTGCCACTGCCCATCAGCCCGCAGGTGTTCAACCATCCCCAGGAAAGCAGGGCTTCATCATGCGTGACGGTGACTCTGGAAGGCAAAGGCCATAATTGAACATCCTCCCTTTGTTTTTCTTTCCCCGGCTTCTGCCAGTAAGTGTGATGTCAAATGGTGTGGAATATCCCTTTGGTCATGTGGGGTCAGCTGTCCCAGGTGTGTCCCTTCCCAGCTTCTTGAGAATTCCCAACTTACTGTTGGGGTAGGGCGAGAAGCAGAAAGGGCCTTGACTCTGTGCAAGCACTGCTCTGTGATAACTAAACCAACCCTGTGTTATCAACACTGCTTTAGGCACAAATCTAAAACATAGCAAGATGTGCAACTTCTAGGAAGAAAATTAACCCTATCCCATCAAAAAAAAAAAAAAAAATACAGCAGGGAAGAGAATGCTCACTCAGGACTTCAAGATTCTTAACAAGTAATTTGATAGATATGCTGCAGAGGTACATAGGTAGTATACTGTCATGCTAAGAATTAAACCTAGCTGTCTTAAATCTCTTTACAGTCTAGTATTTGGAGTCAGCATTTTATATTTCAGCAGCAAGTGCTTTTTATCAGAAACAATCTTCTGTATTTAATTTATCAGTTAATTAAATACCTTGAAAATTGCAAAAAATTCTATTAAATATTATACTAAGGAAAAAACCAGAAAATTAGAAAATCATACTCTGTTTTATTTTATGAAAATAGTCCTATTAGTGTGCCTTCATTTGCATGCTAATAAAAATGTAGAAGACAACTTTTTATTGTGTAGTTCATACACTGCACAAATGTCATAAGATTCTTTTGTTGTGATCTTTTACATTGTTTGTTCTACATGTAATTGAATTAAGCTCATTTTTAAGAAGTAGAGGCGGAAAAAGCTTCAGGCTTTACTAATAGGTAAGGATATCCATCTGTCTATATACATACACCCTTACACAACTCTCCAACAACTAGCTATTGTGCACTAAATTCAGTGGTGTACATTTATGTGTGTTTACATGCATATATGTGCACAGATATAGGCATATTTATGTATTCCCATATCATTAAATATCAGGATTCCATCACAGTTTAATTTTTTGTGTGTGTGTACAGACAAGTTACTGGAAAGTATAATCACTTCCAGCTCCATCTTTTTATTATCTTCTTATTGAGGAAATGAAGCTGATGCTTCCAAGGTTTAAAATACTGGGGGATTGATTGTTTATTTTTTCAGTGTTAAGAGGCTGGAACACACAATCAGTCAATAGCCTCTGGAGGTTTGCAGATGTTCATTTAAAAGCACTATTAAGAAAAGCAACAGATGTATTTATTCTCTGGCAAACATCATAAGTTGCCGTGACCCTCTGTTTGTCCCTCAGAAAGCTAATTTAATAAACAATGAGGTGAATAACACCCGTTATGTTTTTCTGCAAACGAAAGTAACTGCAATAAGTATGCTGTACAGGTGCAATTGGAAACAAGACAAAATATTTTTTCTGTAAGGACATATAATATATGGAACTAGACTGCAATCCTCAAGGCTTTCTTAGCATCATGCAAGGAAATATAACAGCTATCACGCAGGGTCAATCATCTGACAGATGAAGGAGAAAATGGCACTTCATTTCAGGCCAGATGGGCCTGTGGCATCTGGTGTAGATACTAGAGGTTTTATGAGTGGCATAATCTTTATCATGACAAGACAACTGGGAAAGAGGAAGACATAGGTTCATCTAGAAGAAATATTATGGTGTTAGATGGCAATATGCACATAAATGTAGACATATAATCTAATATGACTACTTTTAGCTCCTTTTGTCAGTGGAGAATGAACTGGAATTTTTTGGATGCATTCATCTTAAAGGGAACATTTACATTTCACCATTGGTGTTGCAAAGCAAAGGTGCCCATTTGTCTTTACTGATTGTGAAGAAGGAGGAAGATTGACAGTATAGGTAACTGGGGCCTGATTTGGTTAGTTAACCATAGGCATATACTGTAATTTGAGAGGCTGCAACTAGTTTGAGACATTTGTGTGAGGATGACATGTGATCACTTGGAGATTTGGTCCTTTCTGAAGTGACAGCTTGAAGCCAGGCTGATTCACAAAGGAGTCCTAAATGGCTTTAAAAACCTAAGACTAGATAAATTAATCAGGTCCCTGAAGTTCTGTGATATTAATACCACCCTCTCTGGTTGTTAAACCTTGGTTTAGATTGAAAATACATACCAGTAAGATCTAAAACTTTTCAGTGTTGCAAGTTTTTCAACATTGTCAGGGCCAGTGAATCTGTTGCAATGCGATAGCCATTAATTTGCACCCTTAGTAATTAGCTTTAGAAATCCATAATGAACATTAAGAAAGCACTCTGCAAGTGATTGTTCTCATATGCTTGTTCTTGCATGACAAAAATATGTTTCCTCATTATGTGGTTACTTTAGTGAGTTCTTATTCATTTTTCTATTGCTACGCCATAAGCCTAGCAGTAATAAAATAAATTAATTAATTTTGCATTTTGAGAGCTAGAATTTTGGCTGGCTTATATAAATATAATTTCACCAGACTTAATGGAGTTTTCAAAGTTTACACCAATTGAGAGTTGACACAGAATGAGGTTATGAAATACATTTGACCAGTAAAGCTTGATACTTTTGGTATGAGTACTTAATTTGGTCAAGTGAGCACAGCAAAAGTCATTTTTTTCCAAAACTAATGAGGTTTTTATTTTCTTTGGACTGTGGTTACAGAATGACTTATGAGGTTCAGTGTTCTGCACCTGTCTGTCTCTCCTTCTCATTGGGCTAAGAGTGCTAAGAGCTCCCAGTTGAGCTTTCCCACAAGAATTGCTTAACTCATGGCTTCTGGCTGGATGCTCAGGCTTTCCTCTAAGTTTTTCAGCTTCCTGGCTGTCCTCCTTCACCACTGGATTATTTTGGATTTCTGCCATCAGTATTTCTGCTCTCTGTCTCACCTCTCCTCTTTGCTGTACGATGTTCTTTTCTCTAACTGCTGCGTGGACAAGAGACCTATTTTCAAAACTTCCTCCGAGTTCTATTTTGCAAACTGGTGACTGGTTACAATAATTTATTTTATATTCTTTTCAGCATGTTCCCCGACAGGGAGCAGGCAAAGGGTGGAGTGAACATGATGAGAGAGGGATACATTATTCTCAGCTGGCCCAACACTAAAATGTGTCAGCAGCAGTATTTGCTCTCAGTCTTTCTGGTCTTTGAAAAGTTTGAGGACAGAGTAGGATAACTGAGAAAAGTCTGAGGAAGATAGAGGTTAACTGAAAACAGAGATCTCTGAAGTAACAGACTCAGACATAGAAAAACCGTATAGGGTCTATCAACATATAGAGCAGCAAGCTAAAGACTAACTCATCAAAGAAAAGCTGATATATATTGCAATAAAACAAATCTCTGAAGAAATGCATTTCCCTGCACTATATCCTTGAGGTAGGTTGTGAACTAGGCTATAACACTATAGCCTTTCAAATTAACAATGGGAATGAAACAGAATGCAGCTGTACCATTTGAAAGTAGAATGGATTAAGTTGTATTTGTTTTTAACATGTATCTAAAACAGGTAGAAACACAGAAGCTAATTTAGATCTCACAAGCTTTGTTGGAACCAGAGACAACTTCATTAAAGTCAGTAAAAAACAGTATAAAAATGAAGTGAAAAGATAATACAAACTAGTCTAAAAGAATCACAGAATCGTAGAATCAGAATATCCTGAGTTGAAAGGCACCCACAAGGGCCAACTCCTGGCCCTGCACAGGACAATCACAAGAATCACACCATGGGCCTGAGAGCATTGTCCAAACACTTCTTGAACTCTGCAGACTTGGTGCTGTCACCATTTCCCTGGGGAGCCTGTTCCAGTGCTCAACCACCCTCTGGGTGAAGATCCTTTCTTTATTATCTAACCTAAACTTCCCCTGGCACAGCTTCATGTCGTTTCCTTGAGTCCTTTCACTAGTCACCAGAGAGAAGAGATCAGTGCCTTCCCCTCACAAGGAAGTTGTAGACTGCAATGAAATTCCCCCTCAGTCTCCTCTTCCCCAGACTGAACAGACCAAGCAACTTCAGCTGCTCATCATACAACTTCCTCTCTAGCCGTGATTCTTCAGTGCTAGAGTGTGGTATTGTCTTTGATTACTGTCCATGCTGAATGCAAAGTGACTAGACATCAGCTACCAAATTAGAAATCTCCTCTCATTTGCAAGGGCATATTTGTGTTTGATAATGATTTAAACAAGTGGTTAGCCAAAAGGTTTTGGTACATCCATACTTCTCCGATAGCTGAACGTTTATCAGACACAAGAAAGAACAGGGGGAAGCAGAAAAGCATTACTAAAGATATTAAAGAGCGTGAGGAATTAAGGGAACATCTGAAATAGGGACATACTAGGGTGAACAAGTAAAGGTAAGGGTTCACAACTGGGCTCACAGTCATTCAAGACATAATTTACAAACACAAGAAACAAATGGAGATATTCATTAAGAGAAACTTACAGCTAAAGTTTTCATACTGCTTTGCTCAGTATTTGAAATTTCCCATAGGGATAATTTTGATGACTTTTTCAGTGGAATTGAGTACTCACATAGAGAAATATACAACAGTGGCTTCTAGACATGATTAATTTAAAATATTTTCATGAGAACAAAGGTTATCATGCTCCACGAACTTTTATATCTTTAGAGGTCATGCTGTATCCAATAAATCATGTTTTTAAGCCTGATGAAAATTTCTAACAGATAGTAAAACTCAAATACATTATATTTCCAGTTCACAAGGACAGATAGAATTAATCACCATTAATGTTTCTGATCTTGATGTTTAGAGTTTGTCCCAAAACCAAAGTATGTTGTAATTATTTAATTTCTCTGTTTTCAAAATCTGGCTTGAATACCATCTTGCACACCTTTGATGGATATACCTTCAGGTAACATCCATGTTTAATTCTTACTTCATGCGCTAGGGGGGTCCCTTTCCCTCCTATTATGTAGAAGTTCCTAAATAGTTCTAACATATATATTTAGGCTGGCAAGGAAAAAAAGTGTGGTTTTGATTTGCTGGTATTTTAGGTAGGGGTATTTATTCAGCACATTAAACTTTCACAAGATGAAGGATTTAAATTGCAATCCTGTCTCAGATAGAAGGATATATAACATTATCCTCTATTGTGAATCTGTTCATTTACATTAAAATATATTTCAAATTTCTTGAGCTGTGAGTGAAAAAAATAATATTTTTATACACTTCTGACTTGTGGATAGAATCTTTCTCTTTTCACAAAATCCCAAGCAAAACCACCAAGGCACAATTACAGAATCATAATAAAGCAAAATACATAGGGGTAAATAAATATGACAGAATATAACTGTGAAAGATAACTTCTCTTTATCGTTTGTATAAGTATATGGCAAATGAAATTGTAAACTATTTGAGTAAAACCAAGTTTTCCTAAATAAACATAATGTGCACCTACAGCAGAGTATAACTATTGTTCATATCTGTACTTATAGACTGAAAACTGGCAGTGCAACCCAATGTATCTTTCCATCATTGCTAAGTCTGAATAACTTGCCTTTGCATTTACAATTGCTCCAGCTACACTGACATAGTAAATTCTTTATCTAATGCCAGATTCTTGTGCTTGTCAGTTCTACTTTTAAAAGTGAAATCTTTGCTAGTTCAGTTTTTGCCTAACTTCTTAATATTAACTCCTATCTTATTATTTTAAATGTACACTTACATGATTGCAATCACTATGTTTTTTGCAATCTAACGTTATCATTTGTCAATTGATCACCTTATTCATGATTCTCTGCATACCTAGTGTTCCACTGCTGACAAAGTAGCTTGTAAGAGATTTTAATTTTTGTCTGAAAATACTCCTCAAAGTCAAAGGAATCATATGTGATGAGATAGAGAACAGAATGACACACTTAATTTCTCATTTTTTAATATAAACAAGGTGCTGTCAAATTTCGAGCATTACCTAACAAGTTGGAATTAAGCTCATCAAACCGCAGATGGCTGGGTAGCCCTGTGTACATGTGCATGCCATAGTCACACTGGCAAGCATGTATACTATTAGTTTGTTTGTGCCTCTGTGTGTGCATAGGAACATTAATGAATCCACTAATATCCATGTATGTGTTGACCTATCCATAGAATTCACTATATTAATAATGTATTTATTCATTATTCTTTTCCCATTCAACTAGTATACACCTGACATTTACCAAACAGAATACCCCTAAAAACTTGAAGGAGTGTGTTTTCATTAAAATTGCATATTTATAGCATTACAAATTTCATTAAGATTTTTTTTTACAGGAAACACTTAAAATAAGAATTTCTTGCACTGCACATGAAGACAAATTCCTCTGAACAGAATGAAAGAATTAAAAAAAAAAGAATCAATCATATTATTGCATTCCATTGCCATCTCTATGATAAAACATTTTTTACAGCAATAAATATTTTTCAGGGTTTTAAATTAGTATCTGTGAAAGTGAAGAAAAGTTTGGACAATATAATCTTTTTTTACTTCAAAATTTATAAAGATGTACTTACAGAAAATATTCTGGTTTTCTAACTGTAAAGACTGTATCCTTTCACTAATACTAATGTTCAAACTGAAGTGCCCTGAATTACTCCATTTGGAAGTCATAAAGTTTCTGAGCACAACCAGTCTAACAGTAAGAGCATCCAAAAATTAGAGGTCCTCATATATTACGAAAGTGCTTCAGCTTAGAATCAATAAAGCTAGCCAACCTGCCCCTAAAACACATTTTTAAGTGTCACTTTTTAAAAGGCAGCATAAACTTACCCTCTGAGGCTTGTTATATGATCATGTGTTTTACTGTCTATGTGTGCCCATCCTTTATTTGACAATCACCTATAACATTTTCAGCATACAACTGGTTCCTATTATAATCACAACAATCCAGGTTGGTTTAAATTGGTTTTGTTTTCCTACTGGAGCTGGTGAAAAAACACTGACTGCAATGGGGCTATTTTGATTTATATTTTCATAAGACTTATCCCACTATATGGAAATACATTTTATTATTACAAATTGTGTTAGCACTTCATTTGGCCCAAAGAACCCTTTGCTGATCATAGTAAATACTTTTCCTTGTTGATGTCTCTTCCAAAATTTTAATCAAACACCCTACACTTCACTGTACTTCAGAATTCTATGGTAATCGAAGAGGTGTTCATGAGACTGTGATCCTTTCAATTATCTCATTTAAAATGTTGTCAATTCCTTAGTCATAAGAAGCACTTTATATATAACTGCAAGTTTATACACTATAATACACCACTGTCATTATCTGAGCTTATATTAAAAGGATGAAATTTAACTAGTTATTGTCCAAAATTTTGTGAATCACATGAAGTTTTCTATAGGCAAATATGCAGTTACAGAGTATAATTTGAATTAAGCACTGTAGCAGATCTTAAACATCTCAAAAAGCTTTGCAAGTCACTATTCAGAAGTTTTGGCCTAAGAAAACAGTCCTACAAGCCCTCTAAGCCCTACATCAAAGTATCTAGACAACAAAGATATTTCAGAGAAGGCTAAAGGCAGATCTGGGAATTATACACAGGAAAGACAGACTATCTGCCTGATATTCTGATATATCCTCATACAAGAGGAGGACTTTGCTCTAAAACTGAATTATTCTGAAAATGAATTCTTGCCTGTGCTGAAATTTCCAATTTGCAGATGTAATCAGATAATGTGTTGTGGAAATATACTCTGAGAAGTCTGCCTATTTCAAACAGGCCAGATACCAGTTAGACACTGGACTTAGAAATTTATGGTTACATAAGTTTTCCAAAATTGCTAAAGCAAGCAATACTAAAGGCACAGTTAAAAGCTATCACAATGTTGAGAACAGGTACAAAGGAAAGCAGAAAGCAAGTATAGCTGCACCAGTAACCCTTTTAATTATTTAATGCATCTAAAGTTGAGTGCAAAAGGAAAAGGATGAGAGCTGAAGGTTGAAACTAAAAAAAGACTATGGCCAGAAGTAAGTTATAAACAAGTGACTTATTATGGAAACCATAGAATCATAAGATGGTTTGGGTTGTAAGGGACCTTAAAGGTTGTCTAGTTCCAGTCCCCCTGCCATAATAACTCATAGACTATTTTGACAACTTGGTTTATTGTTCATAAGCAACAGCTGATGAAATCCATTCTCTGGCACTGAAGAATGCACTAAATACAACTTTCAGAGTATTAATGTTCTTTGGATACTAAGAAATAAATAGTGATATTTAAAAAGTCAGCCCAATTCTAGAACCCTCAGAAACAATGGAATTAGTTAATGAACAATTACTTTACTAACTCCTTAGCAGTAATAAGGTGACCAGAAATAGACAACATAGCCATTAACCAACACTGTATTTAATGTGTTATTTCCTTTCTGGATATTCTAACAGGTCAGTTGTATACCAGTGATTTAGTGGAGTTCATATATCCAGCAAAACTTTATTTAGGATTCCCTATTAGATGAAACTATGATGGATTTTCACCTAGTTGAAAAAATACATGAAAAGTTATTAACAGTTGAATCATGAAGATATATCAATAAACCTCTTAGGGTTACCCTTCAGAGTATTGTGTTGTTCGAAGTTTTATTAATTCTTTGTCTAACAGATCAAAGAGGTCATCTATAATAGTATCTCCAGAATAGTTGTAATCATTTCTGAAACAAGATCAACTGAGAATTATTCTAGTCAACAAGAGCCCCCCCTTTCAGCTCAATTTCAGAATACTATAATTTTTTAAAATAATTTCATGCAATATGTCAGTAGAAAGCTGTGATATGTTATTGTAGGTCTGTGATACAAAGACTGCTATTTTTGATGGTTTTTAGTCTCTGGAAGAGTGGGGAGGAAGGGACAGAGAGATTAAATTAATTTTAACTCTGTGTGTTTGGCTAGATGTTACCTTTAGTTTTCCAATAAATTTAATACATTTCTGAGTGTAAATTAAGACAATTCTCTTTTCCTATTACTACTTTCACATTCATAGAACAGTCTGCTTGTCAGTAAATGGCTTACTGAGATGCAGTTCTCAGATCAGCATTATATACATTGCATCTTCATCTGGCCCTGAAATCCTACTATTTTTGTGGATGTTACAGCAAATTGAACCAGCTTTAAGAGAGTGGGAGCACCTTTACATGAGTCAGAAACTAGGAGTTGTGGAGATAATAAGATTTTGTGTTCATTTGGTAGACTTTCTTTTATGGGAGGTATAAACTCAAGAAAACCAAATGGTACTTTGCTAACAGTAGGTGCTGTAAGTTTTCCCTAGTGATGAGTGTCAGTGTTCATCTGCAAGGTGTTACTTCCCTGTGTGAAAATACCTCATATGAGAACCCTGATGGGGTAAGTTCATAACTGTTGCTCCCCGACTAATAAGTAACTTCAAACGTGGAAGAAATACACATACTTTAAGAAGTTAAGCTGTTGATACCTGTATTAGATTTAACACATTAGGAACTACTTGATATTGAAATCACTAATTGAAAGATTTTTAATTATACAGTATTCACATAGATCCCATAAGGTAAATTATTTCATGAATGAGGCATTTCATGATAGGTGAGATAGATTGTGTACCTGATATGTGGACAAAGGCTACTGAAAATAAAGTATTCAGAAAAGATTATGTCACATAAGAAGAACTAGAAATTGTTTATGTAGATTATCACTAACTTTTAAGATAAATAAAGCAAAGAACAGTATCAGTACCTGTATTTGCACTGAGTGAGGATGTGGAATTTTTATTCATTTAATATATCAGATAACACTGAAAAAAATTAAAAAACATTACTGCAAGATTTTCCTGTTAGCATACTTTCACTGCCTTGAAAATGTCCAGTTGCAATTGTAAAAAAACCCCAATGATCCTAAATACTGATCTAAAAAAACAGAATGCAAGAATGCATAGACAGGGCAGGATATTTAATGACTTCTTTCCATACCAAACTCCATGTCAAGAACAAAATATTTCACTGGGTTTGACTGAGAATCTGGATACCATCAAATTAGGAAAGAAAAAAAAAAAAAAGAAAAATCAGTAGGTGAATATTAAGGGAAAGAAAACACACATTTATGACACCCTGTCAATTATTTCAGTTCTCTAGAATGACTTTCAAACTTTGAGTGCATGAGGGACTTTTCAGAAGGCACTAAATGATCTAAGCTACATTTTGAGAATTTAAGACATCATCACATATTCAGATGACTTCATTTGTTTCCATAAAACACTGGAAGAACATCTGGCAAGAGCGGAAAAGTTTCTAAAGCTTTTTAAGGAGTAATGGTTTAAACTTGAGAAAAACAAATGTCAGTTTCTGAGGGATCACATTACCTTCTATGGAATATGCCTGTTCTGAAGAACAGCGGAAACCTCAGTCACAGTAACTGGATATTAAGAAATATTGAGGTAGCTCCTCGAAACATGTGTACAATATCTTACACATATACTTGAAAATACACAGATTTTTCCAAAACAATCACTGAAAAGCCGATTTTTCATGATAGAAAAAGAAGAGAGAGAACTGTTTATTTCCTGGAAAGTTCTAAATACGTAGAATGGTTTCAATTCCTGAAAATATACTAGTAGCTTGTAGAAACTTATGATTTTCAAACATTAATTGTGACACTGAGTGTTGGGTGACTAAATCACTAAGATGCTGAATGCCAGATTTTGAAGATATAAATAAAATTGTAGCAAAATTAAATATTCAAATTTATAGTCTGAACCTTAAGAAGGCCTCAAAGGGATATTCAGAAAAAATTATATGCATCAGGTTCATCAACTATAAATCCTTGTGGTCTCTACTTACAAACCAGATTGTTGTGAAACGGGGCACACAGTGGGCAATGGGGGTTATGGTCAGTTCATCACAGGTTGTTCCTGCTGCTGCTTGGGGAGAAGAGTCCTTCCCCTGTCCCACCATGAGGTGCCTCCCATAGGAGACAGTCTTTCATGGACTTCTACAGTGTGAATCCATCCCACCGGCTACAGTTCACAAACTCCTGTCATGTTTCACCATGGATCATTCCTCCACAGATTAGGCATGGTCTGCTCCAACATGAGTCCCCCACAGGGTCACAAGTTCTGCCAGCAAACTTGCTCCAGGGTGCTGGAGTCTCTCCATGGATGGAAGTCAAGTGGTTACCTCTTGTTCTACCTTTTCCTTCTCTCCTGTTATGGCCCTGCTTTACTCTCCTTCACTAAAAGAGCTGACTTCCATGTCCACTTCTTCTAGTTTATAGAGCTGACTAGCACTGGCTCTAATTGGTTCCCTGGTTCACCTGCAGAGTCTGTTGCCAGAATTGAAGTAGGTGCAGTGCCTGTCATCTTGTCATCAGATCCAGAGACCTTCCTTTCCCCCTGAGGATAATGAATAGAGTTGAACAGGGCCAGTTGAACACGGCCCAGGCCCCAGAACATTGTAGTGATTCATGTTTCTTTGGAATTGCCAGGGTGACAGCATACTTTTCCAAATATTTTATGGTTTTTTTCCACTGTGCACTTGTTCAGGGGTGAAGTTCAGAAACACTGGTGGTGCCCACTGTTCTAGGCACTTGCCCATACCATTCCACACATCTTGCCACTCAAAACTATTCACCCTTTGGGGGAGATCTCTGTGTGGTATTCTTAAATATATTAACCTTAAGTAAGACCTGTAACATATTCAGAAAACTTAGCAACAGGAACATGATGATTTGAGCATCCCTAGGATATTCAAATTCTCAAGAGCTATTTTAATTAGCCTGGAGAAGAAGGAAAGGATAGGGAGAGGTGTCTCCTCTGTATGTTGTCTTGGAGGAGAAAAATTAAAAGGTATAATTATTAATAGTTTCCAATAGATGGCTCCCAAAGTACAGAGATTACAGCAATGCTGACTATAAGTAGCAGATTAGTTTAATGACCTGCAATTCTATCATATCATAAAACAAAGTATAACAACACGATGACCTTAGCTCAGTTCCCATGAGTGATAAACAGCACAACAGGGAACTGATACATATATTAAGATAGATATATAGATATATATATAGATATATATATATACTGCAAGTAAGGTATTACGTAAGACAATTTTAAGAACAAATATACCAGCTTCAAGAGAAAATAAATCAACTGTGACCAGCAACTATTAAGCTAATATAACAAATTCTTATAACCAATTTTTTCTGATGCTTTCTACTCAGATTTGTTTTTATCTCAACCTGTCATGCCCCACGTTGAGGCCAAAAAGGACTGCCATGATTTACCTCCAGATGGCAACTCAGTACCACAAAGGGATGGGGATGACAATATAGGAAAAAAAAAAATCATCATATTAATCATTATCATAATACAAAAGTAATAGAAAGAGACACAATAAAAGAGAACCCAAGAGAACCCAAGCATAAATGACAATTGTTCATGACCCACTGACCAATGACCAGCCCATTCCCAGGCAGTGAATATCCCCTTCCAACCAACTACCCTCCAGTTTATATACTGAACGTGATGTTCTGTGGTATGGAATATCCCTTTGGCTAGTTCAGCTCAGCAATTCTCCCTCACAGCTTCTTGTGCACCTCCTCATTGTTAAAGCATGGGAAACTGAAAAGTCCTTGACTTAGTGTAAAAACTACTTAGTAATAACTGAAACATCAGTGTGTTATCAACATTATTCTCATAATTAATCCAAAAACTACAGCTCTATATCATCTACTAGGAAGAAAATTAACTCTATCCCAGCTAAAACCAGAACAGCAATATAGAAATAGTATCAGAACAATAGTGAAATTCATGTTGATGGCCCATGATCTGAACATGAAGACCATGATCAACAAAATCAATGAAAAGTTCTGAAGTTATTTTGAAACTCTTTTTTAAACTAAAGAACAGATGGTAGGGAGAATGAACATAAAGGTATTATCTGAAATCCATCATGGATTTCACCAGAAGATATTATCCTAAAAGACCCTTATTATCACTGGAAAGCAGCAGGCATTTTATGAGCCCTAGATGTCTAACACAGGAAAGATGCCTCACACCCTTAAAGAATCTACCTCCAAGGCTATCTCAGAGAAAGGTAAGTCCTGTCTCTGTTACTTGCTGTAGCCGTGCATTAGGTACTCTTGCCTATAGAACGGCAAAATCAAAACCTCCAATACTAAACAACGGGATAGACATTCTAATGCAAAAAGATCTGGAAAGCTCAAACTGCTGGTGAATGCCAAAAAAACAAGCTATATTATCAGATGTAAAATAGAACAATCACGTCTGGCTTGTAAACTAGCTCTATTGTCTCAGCAAATTGAAAAAAAAAAGAAGATTCTATTCCATGAACAGCTCACTGAAAACGTCTTCTCAATGTGTAACAGTGTTTAATACAACATTAATGAAACAAAGAACATTATGATTACGGAATATTATAGTGTATTATTTAAACCAGGGGTCTTTCTTGACAACAAATACTGTGTGATGTTCTTCACTTTCTAAATATGTATAAGATTACAAGCACAGAAACAATCTGGCCATGATAGTAATCCTGGATTTTAAAAAAAGTTCATGAAAACAAACTCTGAAAAAGACTGAGATACTTTTCATCAAATATGAATGAATAATAAATTTTATAAACACAGACAATATAGTAAGTGATAAAGGCGGAGGAAAAAAGAGAGAACACGGTTTGATATTTTTCCTATTTATTTAAAAATACAAAATAGCAAAAATGGGAGGATATGGTATTCTGTAACAATAGTTACTCTCTCACAAGGTGCAGAATTGTCACTAGATATGCAGAATTTAACAAGACCTAAAAAAATTAATCAGAGGTGCTTGTGAATCAACAGTACTCAAGGAATAGTAAAATTCATTCTTTAAATAAACAATGGAGAATGTATAAGTGGATGTTATATTTCATAGGCTAAGCTGATCTCTGACTTTTTTGAGAAAAAGTAGACTTTTTTTGACACTTATTCTGAAGTGCTGGGAATTAGGCCCAATGACAAGAAAAGTAGATTTTCTGGAAAGGATTATTTTAATCCCATCTGGTAATTGCTTTGATGCAAGAAAAGCAAGATATATATGAACTGCTCCACAGACCACTGTAGGAAGTAGTCTGCCAGAGGCTGGAGACACCAGAATTATGTGTACTACCCTGAAAACTGAACTGGTTTTCTATCTCATACTACATATTTGTAGAACATACTAATTTCCAGTACAGTCTTCTGCTGAAAAAAACAGCTGCTAACAAGTGGTGAGGCAAAATACAGCTTAGGAGGATCCTGCAAATGTTTAAACTCTGAATGTGCCTTAAGCAGAAACAAACCAATATCCTGCATTTAAAATGAAAATATATTTCTCCTTTGTGAATAGTTAGCTGGAGCCAAGAACACATCTGTTATGAGGATTCTACCTCGTTTTTGTGCTCTGCATTCTTGAGAACAAAAGGTTAAAAATAATAATTTACAAATGTATATCTGCAGTGAACTTTATATTATTTATTTGCTATTATATTTAAAATGTTCTGTACATCTGCTGTTTATCATTAAGTTCAATAACATAAAACTGAATCTGCCCTGAGGTGATAATCTAAAAAAGAGGTATTAGTGAGAGAAAATGTTATGGGAGTGACAGAAGAATGCAGCTATATATTTTGATGAACAGTGAGTGTTCAGTGACCCAAGACAGAGGAAGCTATAAATGATTCATAACTTTGAGAAATTCTGTAGTTTCAGTAATTTAAGACATAGAGTTCTATCTAATTAGAAGTAAGTACAGTATCTATTCTGGTCTTAGCCCTTTTATTGGGTCCTGGCTTCAATAAAATTATTTTCATGTGATGCACATTGCTATTTTAAGGGCCTCTGCACGGTGTATTCATTGATTTATTATTATCTGATTTGCACATTGAAAACAATTACCCTCAGGAGAATCACAATGGGATTTGATTCAGATGTAAATAAATAACAGAAGAGCCATGAGACCTCAGCACAGTTTGCTTCTTTTCATGGAGCTTTCCAGATTTCCCAACTTGCCAGAAAATCTTTTCCAAACCTAAAGGCATAAATTTACAATCTGATTTCAACAGATACATTATTTATATAATGAACTGCTGCCTCTGACTTCAGGAGTATGGTTGTTTTTGTAGTCATTCCTCTTGTAAAGACAGACTAGATGAATGCTTCCAATGCTCTCATTTAATACCTGAAACCAATTTTCTACTATTTGCTATAGGAATACTCCGGTTATGCAAACATGCTCACACACAAATAAATTTATCTGAAAGTTTCCAAGACCTATGTTCGAAAGCTAAACATATAGAAAAACCTCAGATGCCTTAAAGCTAAAATCTGCAACTTCTAATTTCAAGACATTTGGCATTCTTGGGGGTATCCAAAATCTAGATCCAGGCACATTGGAGAGGCAGTCAAGAAAACTTGCTGTTACTGGCAGGGAACTGCACAACTAGGTAGAAGAAAACTTGAAATCCTGAACTTCCCCGGGAAATAGGAATGGGATCACCAGTGGGTTCTTCTGACTTTCAGGAATTGATAACTGTGTCCTAAAAAAAGTTACCTATCAAAGTATCCTTGAAAAAAAAGAAAAATAATAATCACACAGTATTTGTGGCTGTTGTTTAGTCAAAACACTGACAGTCTAAAGGAAATTACTCTAACAGAGTTCAGAAGTCTGTAACTCCACTTGAGAGGCTATAACACTTTAAATACCTTGAGACTGATAAAGTCAGGTGGGGTTTGGGCAGGAGTGTTGATCTGCTGGAGGGTAGGAAGGCTCTTCAGAGAGATCCAGAAAGGCTGGATCGATGAGTCAAGGCCAATTGCGTGAAATTTAACGAAGTGAAGTGCCAGGTCCTACACCTGGGTCTCAAAAACCCCATGAAGCACTACAGACAGGGGAAAGACAGGTGGAAAGTGGCTGAGCAGAAAAGGATATGGGGATGCTGGTCGACAGCCAGATGAACATAAGCCAGCCGTGTGTCCAGGTGGCCAAGGCATCCTGGCTTGTATCAGCAACAGCGTGTCCAGCAGGACTAGGGCAGAGAATATTCCCTTGCACAGGTGCGACTGTACTCAAATCCTGTGTTCAGTTTTGGACCCCTCACTTAAAGAAGGACATTGAGGTGGTGGACCATGTCCAGAGAAGGGCAATGAAAGCTGATGAAGGGTCTGGAACACAAGACTTAAGAGCAGCAGCTACAGGAGCTGCGGTTTCTTAGCCTGAAGAAAAGCAGGCTCATGGGAGGGCACCTTACTGGTGTCTACAACTACCATACAGGAGGTTGTAGACAGGACTGGATTGGTCTCTTCTCTCTGCTAACAAGCAACAGGACAAGAGGAAACAGTCTCAAGTTGCACTAAGGGAGGTTTAAATTGGATACTAGGAAAAATGTCTTCACAGAAAGTGTTGTCCAGCACTGCAACAGGCTGCCCAGGGAAGTGGTGGAATCGCCATCACTGGACGTATTTAAAAACATGTAGATGGTGAAATGCTGCAAGTTGCAAGGATTTTCATCAATGATAGTTTCCTGTTACTGGTAGCTCTTCCGATCACAGATATCCTCTTATTTTCTCCAAGCAAGTACTAGGCTAGTTCTCTCATTTTCTCTTTCCCATATTTCTCAAAGTTAGTACTAAGGTAGCCTTATTAAAGTTGTGTTGAAAGAGTAGATATGAAAAGAATAATAAAGAAATTGCTAAAAATATGATTTTTGGAGAAGTCTTTCTGCAACAGACAATATTTTTGTATAAGTGCCAGCACAGAGTGCAATTGCAATCTCTAACAGGGAGCATCCCACTTGGTGTGAGTAGAATAGACCGAGATGGTGGCCAGTGACAGGGACCGCTGAGAGCCCCCAGGACTTCTGGAGAGCAACAAGCCAGGACTGTGACCCATCTGGGGTATCCCATCACAAACATCTGAAAGTGAAGAGCAAAAGGAGGATAAGAAAAAAATAATGAGCTGGGAAAGATGGAAGATAATAAGTTAGAAAGATGAGCCTAGAGTTTGATAACTTTAAGGATAATACACATTCAAAATTCTTATGTTTTGTGGTACTTAGGGTATACTTTATCCAAAAAGAGCTGTTATGGTGTCCTGAGAAACTTTTATTAATGGAATGGCCTAAAACCTAGAGACTTCACAACTCACCTGCAAAACATTTTTTTTAGGAGATGTATGACTTGCCTTCCAACTAGCAGTCTGACTTGGGGAGAGAAAATGAACCATCATTTATGACTGCATGAGTGGGTGGTCTAGGAAGTAGGCTTTCAGACATGAGGAAGTAGATAACTTCTTAATCTCCTTGCTTTTTTCTAGCCCTGCTTTGAAACCACTATTGGCTCTATTCCTAGAATTAAATAGACATATGAGAATCCTGCTGCAAGCCCAGGTATGGATCACAGGGTTTGAGGAGTATTCCAAAAGCTGAGTAGCTGTATAAATGGCCACTAGGAGAAATGCAGTTTCCTACAGACTTTGAATGCTTCCTTGGTTTGCTAGAGGGTACAAAAGAGTTCTGAAAGTGTTCAGAAGTCCATAAAATTCAAATACTGTCTTAGTATGATTAATAGGTATCTAAATTAATTTATTAATTTAATTCCCTATACCTTCAACTCTTTTATTGCAAACACTTAAAATAAATTAATGATGACTGTCAACTGACACAGGCAATATTACAACAAGTAAATTCTTAAAGTGAACCAAGGTTTGGAAACTGTAGCTGGGTTAGTAGGAGAAAAATTATTTAGTCTGAAATCTTTATTATACATTAAGGAGAAAAAAGAGAAGGGAGCAATTAAAATATTTTAGATTCTTCAAGTTTTAGTTTCTCCAAATCCTTCAAGTCAGTAAAAAGATAACTTACATTAATTCCAATAGATGTTTTCCAATTCAATAACTGTAAAAGGGTAGCAAACACATTTTTAAGCATGATTTTCTTAAGAGAATCAAAAGAAAGAATTCTGCTTCTAAAGGAGAATGAGAACTAAAAAAAAAATAAAATTGCAATCATTATAACAGCTGTGTAGTTACAGAAGAAGCATCAGGCTGGTGTTAAGTAGCTTTTAGAATGTATTTAGTCTATACAGTACAGAAATGCTTGAGCTATTACGAGCATGACACCATTTTAAACATTGAACCTAATTGCATTGTTATTTTTTTGTACTGATCTTTCCTATAGACATAATTTTTATAAAGTGCCAAACATTTTTTATCTTGTAAAATCACGAGTCATTTTAAAATAAATCTGTCCTGACTCACTCGCATTCAGAGCACAATAAAGCTATAAACCAAATGCTTTGGT
>JAYRBT010000001.1:69592959-69634457 GCA_036023395.1 Myiotriccus ornatus | reverse complement strand
TTTCTTAAGAGAATCAAAAGAAAGAATTCTGCTTCTAAAGGAGAATGAGAACTAAAAAAAAAATAAAATTACAATCATTATAACAGCTGTGTAGTTACAGAAGAAGCATCAGGCTGGTGTTAAATAGCTTTTAGAATGTATTTAGTCTATACAGTACAGAAATGCTTGAGCTATTATGATCATGACACCATTTTAAACATTGAACCTAATTGCATTGTTATTTTTTTGTACTGATCTTTCCTATAGAGATAATTTTTATAAAGTGCCAAACATTTTTTATCTTGTAAAATCGCGAGTCATTTTAAAATAAATCTGTCCTGACTCACTCGCATTCAGAGCACAATAAAGCTATAAACCAAATGCTTTGGTCTTTACATAGAATTGAAACTATTAAGAAGTTTAGATATCACTCTATCAATAAACAGGGGTCAACACTGCTAGGTAGAAAATGAAATAATACATAATATTATAGAATCATAGAATTAACTGAGTTGGAAGAGACCTCCAAGATCATCAAGTCCAACCCTTGTGTACTCACTGGCCTTGCTGGTTTTGGACTAATGTTTACAGACATCCTCTTAAAGATTCCTAAATTTTATGAGAAGCAATGAGGCTTTACCTAATATAGTTTCTTCAGTTCTGAAGTATTTTTTCTTCAGCAGTCTGTTGTATTTGTGAAACTGTAGAGTAAGATATAATTCTCTGTGTGCAAAAAAAATGGATTGTGACTGGATTAATTAAATCTATTTAAACTGTTCCCCTCTCACACTAGGCTGGTGATGAAGAGTGGAATTAACTACGTGTAAAGCATTAGAGATGTGAACAAAATTAAGGCAACAGTGTCCTCTAGGTTGTTCATAAAGATAACAGCTAAGTAGCAATAATAATAAAACCAAATCCCAGCACATTCTCATCTTTACAACGAATGAATTGTCATGATTAAATCAGTGGATCTCCCTCCATGCCTAAAGCACAAAAACATAATGATCTGAAAATTCTTAGAAACAAATGTCCATGTACTTTTATCTGTTTTCATTGTTCAAGTAATCTTATCATTGATATCATATACATGTTTTACATAAACCACACAGCACTAACAATTGCCTTTTCATATCATCTCAGTGGGTTTATTACTGAAGGAAGAGTGGCTACTTCGGAATGAAAAACTGTCAATGAGCCCAAACCCTGCTGGACAGCTCCAAATTAATCATACAGTTCATTACAAAAGTGGCACTTCCTCTCTTTTCCAGATGACAAAGATTATAGTCAGCCATGGAAAAATTTCTCCAGATGAAGTGCCTAGAGGAGAGCACTAATCTGACTCTTCTGAAAGAGCAATGCTTTCCTTTCCCAGAGGCTACAAAACACCATACAAGAATGTTCTCCTTGGCTTCCCATTTTTTTCCCCTCAACATACACTTCTCAATTTATTGAACACCTCCGGAACCTGCACTACAGAATTTAACTCCTGCGTATATGAGGTTAAGGGGATTCAACCTGATTAGTTTGACTTTCCATCAAATCTCTTTGTTGTTTTCCATCATACATTGAAAAGGCAAAGAAACAAACAGAGAATGGGGGGCAGGGGACAGCACACAAGCAGTCATGAATGGATAATCTACTTCAAAACTGCCCATTTTCTAAGGCACTTAAACCATGAAGCGACACAGAATAAGACAAGAAGGAAGGACTTCTAAGGAGTGGTAACCTATAATGTGGTTAATGAAGGCCAAGAGGTTGCCCTAAGCTTACTGGTGGTCCTTTAGTCATGAATGACAGAAAAATGGGATAAATAGCTAGGATAAATCTACAAAATTGCTATGTGTTTACTTTTCAGGAGCCATTGTACTCTTTCTTGACTGTAGTGGATGAGAAGAAACAAACAAAAAAAGAACCAACACCAACAAACCTATAAGGTACTCCTGTAAATACACATAAATCTTAATCTCCTCTAGGGACGGGAGGGAAGGATTCGATACCTGTGCAGCATATATAGTACCTTGACCTTTTCAGAGCAGTCTCTTTCTTGAGATTCATAAGTTACAAAAGAGACAAAGGTGAAAATGTATGGAACCTTTGTCACTGGGTTCAGTGATGTTTGCTGTTCTCACAAAAGACATGGAAAGGTCTCTAAAAAAAGTATAAGCTTGGGATGTACTGGGTATTTTGACGGGAATTTCAGCAAGAGAAAGACTTGAAGTAATGGAGTCTGACACAGAGGCAGTTTACGTGTATACTCAAGACTTGCTGACCTGATATCTTTCAGGAACCTCTTTAGGGATCTACAGCTGTTTGCTCAATAAGAAGGCAAAAATATGATACAACTGTAAAGGTCACGAAAATTTTTTGGTTTTCTTGGCTTTACTATATTAACAGATTTTTTACAAGGTGGGGACTAGTCTCAAAACAAAAAAAAAAAACCAAAGGTATGAATTGAAGGAGCTCTTTTTCTTTATTTTGATTCTTCCTGGTATCTAAACCTCTGTTTTGTTTCTCATTACAACGACAGGAACAATCTTATTCTATATCATTATTTGATAAACAAATCAATGCAAGAGACATGTGTTATTCCTCAAAACCAGCAAAAATGTAAACATCTGCTCTAAACCCCCAAATGAAACAGATTTTCCTTCAAGACATTTAAGTTTTCATTTCCTGATATATCATCTTTCATGTCTCAGCTTCTTATGGGAAATCCTGAAGCCATTATTCTGGATGAGAATAAATAAATTTAAGAACTCCAAAGCAATTAGTGAAAAAAACCCACACCAAACCATACAAAAACAGCCCTGGTTAAATTGCTTAGAATACACACAGGCCATGTGATCACCCTAGATAAAAAAGGGTTAAAGAGATTGATGACAATTTTTTTTTTTTTCCCCTCCAAATATGTTAAGAGGTCTTTGTACCTTATCTTTTATTTGGAGGATTAGTGGAGATGAGCAAAGACTGTATAAAACAGGTTTTTGCTGTTTTGAACATAGGTTTGAATACCTTGATGTGAATTTATGTAATCAAACTATTATACAGGATGAGGGCATCATATAATTTGAATCAAAAATCAACATATGACTCAGAGGGCAGTAAGGATTTTGGATCAGCAAATGTTAGTGTAGAAGTATCAAATAATTGGTTTTGGAATGGTGGGAAAAGCTGGTTTAAAAAACTATTTTGTACCTTTCTCCAAGTAATTGTCTTGACACTGAAATTTTAATTATATGTTTGAAATCATCTTTCCTTGGAAGCCTGATTAAGGACTGAAAAGAAACAAGACTGAAGACAATGACCAGAGTTCTTATTTTTAAGTCAGTAAAGGCAGATCTGAATATGCAGCTTTCTCAGAAAGATTTGAGCTAGAATGAGGTGCACTAATTAGATTTAGTTTTATGACTCATCGCACGGACAGTTTACTCTTTTGCAACTCAGAATTTTTGTAAGATTCAAACAGATTCCACTGTGCAATCAATCCTGCTCAAAATATGCATAAAGCTATGACACAAAAGTAACACAGGATAAAATCCCAATGTTAAAGACAGTGGACAGGTTTTTTTATTGATTTCAATGTAGTTAAATTGTGCTGAGAATTTTTATTTTTTTCTGACATATAATAATCACTGACATGCTAAGTAAGTTTCTATATATACCATGCTGTTTAAACAGTACTTCCTTCCTGAAATACTAAAGTATATAAAGTTTATACAATCAAAATGTGAATTGAAATGGAGAGGGAGGGTTGGATATCAGCCAGTTGTTTTAGGTAAGCCTGAAATTAAAGCAGTTGGAAGAGTTTGACAAGATTTGTCTGTATTCACAACCGTGAAACTACATTGCTAATTTATGACATTGTGTTTCAATACTGGATCCTGACTAGGTTTTCTACTCTAAAAAAGGACATGTTTCTTTGTATGTTACTGAAATTAATAATATGACTTCTTGTTTTGCCTTTTTTTTTTTACTTCACTCATATTTTTCAAATTAATATTAATATAAAATTCACTAAAATTCTCTCTGGAAACAGATTGAGATGTTTATGCTTTATGTTCTGTTTACAGACATGAAATCCGTGAGTGGATTTCAAGGCATTAAATAATTATATTTCAAATAATTAGACAAACCTTACTCTTACTATAAAAAAATTAAAGTAGAGGTTCTACTTAGGCTTGTATTTTAAGAATATTGACAGCTGTACCTTTGTGTGTCTCATGTAACAAACTGTAGGATTTGAAAATTTTTGTTAAATTTTCATTGAAGTTGTGTGCTTAGAATACTGTTAGAATACAACTCAGAATATCTTTTTTGATCCATCTGAGATCGGTGTAATTAAAACTGTAGATCTGTAAATAGCCAACAGGCTAATTTAGAATCTGCATGCTACATTGAATTTTAAACATGAATTCTGTAAAGGCTTTGTTCCAGCTTCCTTGAACTAACAGGGTCAAATTCTGTTTAAGATGTACATCTGGCCCTGGTTCCTGAAACAGGACATACTGTATTTTACAAAGAGCACTAAAGATCAGCCAAGTGATCTTTTATGTATTTTACAAATGCATTTAAATAGTGTGCAGCTGCTGTGGTATTCTTCCAAGGTGTTCCCCTTATTTGTGCCTCTGCTTCACCCACTGTTGCAAACTGAAATTACTCCATTGTTAATTCCAGATTATATTAGTAAATATCAGTTATATAGTAGGAGAGTAGAAATGTCTGGGAGTAACATCAGCAGTTCAGTGTCTAGGAAACAAAGAAAAAAAAAATCTTAAAAATTGTGGATTTCTACTTATTTATTATTTTCCTAAATAAATTCTAATACTGTGATTTGTCAAAAGAAAGCAAAACCCAATTCAGATATATGCTGTTTGATATAATTTGTCTTTCTGGTATATTAGAAATATACAGAGTAATGCACCTCAGAACTTGAAATAACTTTCCTGAAATTCAAAACAGAACAGCAATTCTTTCAAACATGCATCCAATGATTATACCCATCTACCTTTGTGTGTTTCTTTCCTTCATTTGGTCTCTGAAATCCTTAGTACCTGCAGGAAGATATATCAGTGTAAAAGACAGGTATACAAAAAATAAATTTAAGAAATGCTCCTTTTTGGGCATACACTAAAAATATACAGACTAAGGGTAGTTGTAGTAGCTACAAAAAAGAACAATAATGTTATAAACAATAATTTGACTTTGAAAAATTAGCCAATAATTTTTGTTTGAGTTTAATTTATTTTTTATATATTGATAATTTAATGTATATACAATTAATATGTTCCTATATAATTAGTTAATATATAATGTTAATAAGTGTAAATATAATTTTGATACTAAATACAATACTTGATAGTATAACTGTAAGCAATAGTGATATTTAGTGGAGACTGTTCTTCTCTAAAAAACTCACGCCATTGACTACAGCAGTACTTCCTTATCTTCAACTGGCTTGAATCCTGGCTTCTACTTGAGAGTTTGGTTTTTGTGCATCACAGTTTACTGAATTCCATAAAATATACAGAATAAATATCTGTAGGTTTTTATTTAACATACTACACATATTAGCATGTACACCTCCTACACACATACATGTCTGGAAAAAAAAGTGAAAGATAAATAATAGAAAAGAATTGTTAGAATGTCAAGGATGAAAACAAAGAAGAAAAGAAACAAATCACCACCACTTAAGGTCAACAGGATTCAGAGCTATATGTCTGAAAAGATCCTGTGCTTAATAAACTTATCTGCTGTACAAGACATGTTAACTTCATAAATGCAGTATATAGAACTGGTAATTATGTAAACTCCACACTGCAAGACAGATTCATTAATGTTTTTACATCATGTTAAGGTCATATGAATCATGAAGTCATCTTCCTTGTCTGGATGTTTTAAGTGTCCAAAGTGACTTAAGTTGTTCTTACTTTTATCTTTAACTGTAAAAATTCTGGACAAACTATATCAATTTTAATACAGCTTGATTTGCTAGATTTTTTTTCTGTCCTACCAGCACCGAATTTTCATTGGCCTGTTCAGCAAGTATTTTATTCTTTAATGAAGCAGATACAGACATTAGTATAAAAAGGGAGCAGCTCTTCCTTATGTCAGGTGTTATTTCATACACTTGTGACTACAGTACAGTCGCTTGGATTTCCAATCAAGTGAATAGAATGTATATGTGCATTTGTTAAATTAGACACAGAAGTGCAAAACCATGTGAAGAGTACCTTTTCGTTTCTGTGGGACAGAGTGCTCATCTCCAAGGTGACTATGTTAGTATTTAGCTGGGCTGAAGGAGGTGATATTTAACTAGAAGTCAAAATTTTCACATTTTTTTCTTGTCCCTTTCTCAGAATCCACGCCTTGCAGTGACAGAGCTTCAGAGAAACTAAAGTGCTGAAAGGCAAATTGTCTGAGATCCTGAGGAACTGAAGGAACAGAATAGTTCAGTTAAATGATATATTGGTGAGACATTCATTTCCACCTGGTTAAGGTTACTACAACCTTCAGAATGAGATGATACAAATGATTTCAGACAATTCAGAGAATTTCAGAGAATTCAGTCAGGCACATTAGTCCCTATGTCAGGTCTCAACCTCAGTACAAAAGTGAGTTCATTTTATTTTCAAAATAAAACAACAAAAAATCACATTACTCTATTTTATCATACCAAAACATATGAAGTTCCTTCTGCTATCACCAGCAGAATATCATTACTGTTACCCTATTAAGAAGTTCTAGGAGAGAATGATTCAGAAATTAAAGGAGGTATAGATCTGAGGTTTGGTAAGTGCAGGGTACATTGGGCAAAATTGACAGATAATTCCCAATGATATGAGTAAAATGTAGAGATGTAGGATTCATTACCTCTATTTATTTCATCAGGAGAGAACAGTCACAGGCATTTATTTTGGTAGGGTAAACAAAAAAAGCACGATTGAGTCCCTGGTTTCAAAATAAAACACTTTGAGAAAAATAAGTAAACATCAGTATGTAGTTGCATTGATCCAGCTAAACACAAAGCATGCCTCAAATATTGATAACTACTCCAAGTAGGCATACCCTTGCTCTTCTAAAGATTCATGGACTGTCAAGGTAAATCTTTTCGTGTTTGAAAGTGATACTGAATGTTTAGGCAATTACAGTCTACCAGGACTTTCTATCTGCTAAGAGATCGGGGGCCGGATATCTGCTGAGAGTGAGTTTCACTGCAGCCCCTGGAACTGCACTTTGTCAGAATTTCTGGCATACACATTCTAATAAGAGTTATATGAGATGCTGAAATAAAGTGCAATTTAGCGACCAATAATCAATAATTCCTGTGTTAATCACAGACAGTATACACACATGAAAACCAACAGAAGCCATAAAACCCTTATTTTTCAAACTAATAATTTCTTTGAATTTGAGGCATTTACTTATTGTTGTAACAAAAGTGCTTGTCATACCTGTTTCAGAAAGTATCAAGGAGGCGAACAAGAGCTGCTTTCTAAGGAATGTTTTTTTTTTTTTAATCATATAAGGATAAAGTGAAGGTCAAAAATAGGCAGAGTAAAAAATAGGTAATATTCACTCATTTTTTTTTCTTGCTTGTTTCAAACTGTTCTGAGAGATTTAATTTCAGAACAGGAAAAGATTCTCCTCGGACTAAATGAATCCCTTTTGGCATTTGAATTCAGCAGCTTAAGCACTTCCTATAATTAAGTCCAAAGAAATACTTATTTTAGGCTTAAATAAATCCCCTTGGAGCTGTCAATGAATGCTAACTTCTCTGGGCTCCAGAGAGATGTAGGGATCCAGGGATTTCTCTTAAGTGCCTCATTACCCATTAACTTGCAAAACACATTTATTTTCAATACCTGTAATATGATATTGAGTTTTAAGAGAGTAAAAAAATCAGTCTAGAATCCAGCAGGAATGTCCCCTTATGAAATTTAATATGGAACTAACTTCAATCCCAGGGTTTTTTTCCTGATGGAGTGTAAGCGAACATGAAACACCATACAGGAAGCTTTTTTCTTTCTGCTTTTTAGACGCCCCATTCCCCCCACCCCCATCTTTGAAAACATCATGCGAAAAGGGACTCTTCTGCTGCCTGCAAGAGGTGTCTAATTACTAGCTGGAAACTCCATTCATCGTCCAGGTGTTAGAAAACACAACCCTCTAATAGCAGGCCATTGCACTCCAGTGAACTTACCCTGAAGGAGACTGGAGTGTTCAAGGCCAAGCCTAGGAAAACCTCTTTACAACCATATGGAGAAGGTCTATAGTTTTGTTTATAATAGTCCTGCCTTAATTCTTTAATTCCTCCACTATCCCCACAGATATTTAAGAAAAAAATCTTTGCAGGAAGAAGCAGATGCCCGCAACCACCTGTCGATCAGCTCTTTTAGGCATAGAAGGTCATTGCTGGTGTTACTGTGCAGAAGTAAAAACTATACATGCATGAGCAGTTATCAAGTAGTAATGTAGAAAAGAAATAGAAGTTTAAAAAAAAATCCAAAAAGCAATCACATAATGGGAAGTTTAAAAAGAAATTTAAAAGTGACTTGGAGAAATGAAAAAGAATAGGTGTTTGGGGCAGTGCTACAAGTCACTGATAATTTCTATTATCATTCCTAAAGATTAAATCTAACCTTTTGCCTTGGCTTACCTCGGCTTGCCTTGCCTCGCCTTGCCTTTTATTGTCTTGCCTTCCCTTCCTTTCCCTTCCCTTTCCATCTTATCTATTTGGGACTGGAGACTGATGGGATAAACAGATACACTGTCTTGATCTCTCAAATAGTTGAAGCATCTGTGCATAATAGTCATATAAACCCTCATGTTTGACCTACTGACATTTCAATTTAATTTTATAGCACTTCTTAGAACACAATTGGCAGGAGCTTGGATCTTGCTAGAGTTTAATTTTAGCCAGTTTTAAACAGTCTAGTACTCAAGTTCCACAATGTGTATGCCAAGAGACCTATCGCTGTTGGTGCAAAATACTCTGCGTGTAGTTACAGTTGACTTTTTGGTCAGATTAGAAATGTGGTTTTGAAGCCAAATCTCCTGATTATTGTGGAGTCACTCTCCTTACAATGCAGTCTGAAAGAGTGAGTGCTAAATGGATTTGTAAAAGGCAAAGTAAAATGGAATATGTACCCAAGGAATAAACACAGTTTCTCCCAGCTGGTAGTGGATGTTCAGCCCACAGGACTACCCTAGAATTTGTGAAATGTCCTGAAATGCATATAGTGTTGACACACCAGGCCCTCAACACCAACTGGGTCCCTCTGCATTGTAAGTTGTGCCACAGTACTTACTAATGTTGATGTGTGAGCATCTCGGGAGCAACAGATAATCCTCCAAGGAATTCTTTCTAGCTCTTGTCAGTGTCTGAAGTGACAGAGAGAAAACATTTTTGTATCAATTATAAGAGATTCACAGAATCACAGAATCAAATAGGTTAGAAAAGACATCTGGGATCATCGAGTCCAACTTTTGACCGAACATCACCAGGTCAAATAGGCCATGGCTCTAAGTGGTACATACAGACTTTTCTTAAACACCTTCAAGGAAGATGAGTCCACCACCTCCCTGGGCAGCCAGTTCCCATGCTTGAGAACCTTTTGTGTGAAGAAAGTCCTCCTAATGTCCAGCCTGGATCTCCCCTGGTGCAACTTAAACCTATGTCCTTTTGTCCTGTCACTAGTTACCTGGGAGAAGAGGCTGACCCCCACCTGACTACAACCTCCTTTCAGATCCTCCTTCCAGCCCTTCTTGTAGCTGGGTGTCACACTGGCCAACCTCCAGTCTTTGGGACCTCCCTGGTTAGCCAGGACTGATAATAAATGACAGATAATGTCTTCATGAGTTCTGCCCCCAGCTCCCTCAGGAACCCCAAGTGAATCTCATCCAGCAATATAGACTTCTGAGCATCTAAATGTCTCAGCAGGTCACTTCCTCCTGTATTACAGGGAGTCTATTCTGCTCCTCATCCCAGTCTACCAGCTCAGGGGCCTGGCTGTCCCGAGGATAATTAGTCTTTCTGTTAAAGGCTGAGGTAAAGAAGACGTAAGTACCTCAGCCTTTTGCTCAGCCTTGGTGACAATATTTCCACCCATGTCCAATAAAGAATGGAGATAAAGAATTCAAAAAGTATGAATAAATACATTGAGTATCACAAAGCAACCGCTCTTCCATATATGAATAGTAAAGTACTTGAAAACTCACAAATAAATGGTAGAAAAACAGTGTAGTTTTATCTGTTGAAGTAAGCTCAAAACTCATGCAGGTAGTGTAAGATACATGTCCTTCATGCTCTGTGGCCAACCCTACAGAATAAGATTCATGTGATTGCAGTGAAATACATATCTTAGGATGAGATGTATCTGCTGATATATCCCTGAATATATATACACACATAAATTTTCACATATATAAAATTATATTATACATTATACACATATAAACTTCAATGAAATGTATATTAGTGTTTATTAGTTAGGGTGAATAATAACCATAATCCTCCCTACCTGTATAACTGAAGAACGGCCTGATGTATCCACAGAGTGTTACATAAATTAAAAGACATGATGTCTTCTCCTTGTTCTGCAACCTAAAGACAGGCAATTCCAATCAACAAACTGCGTAACTATTTTTACCTGGTGCTGTTTCTAAGTAAGCTTGACTCCTAGCAAAGATCGGATATGTCTAACTGGATGGCAGCAAACTGAGATGTATTTGTTGTGGCATTGTGTCACATTAATGTTGCTCGGTGGTATCCAGAATAAATGTGCATGTCCTGCCATTTCAAACACAGCTTCAAGAAGCAGGAACCCATCTTCATTCACCCATACAGAATTTCATCATGTTTTTATTTCCTGACAGGGCTCTAAGTACTCTGGGAAGTGCTGTCACACTGAGGTTCTTAAAATACTACCCTGGGTTAAGAGCCAGGAAAATAATATGCACAAAAATACTAACACAGCAAAGGTGTGTCCTTCTCCTATAATTATTTACATTAATTGGAAGTGCCTCTAATCTAAACAATAATTTTTTATTACATTCAGACTGAGTCACTGAAAGAAATGAGCTGCTCCTGCTTTTCAGAGGACTTTACTTGCTAAGATGAACTAGTTTCAGTCGCTGCATTTGGAAGCACACAAAACATTGTTTGGGTCTCAAGTTTATGAAAATTGTGAAAATCTTGTCTTTAAATTTTTCCATATTCCTTATCTTCAGAGTATCACAACTACCTCAGAAGCATCCATTTTTTCATTTCCATTTCTATCTAACCTTGTTTGCACCCTGTTCCAGGCTTTCTTCTTCTTAATTAATACTTTTAAAAGGACACACTTCCTTCTTATGACATTTACTTTAAAAAATCCTATATTCAATCAGATTATTTTCTGATCCTTTTACAAAAATTATTTCTGAATAAAAAGTTTTTAAAAAGTCTAATTATAAAAGTCTTGTATTCTTCTTACAAGAAAAATTAGTTAACTCCTGGTTTTCTTCTCATATTCCCAGCAACTGCACCCTACATTTCAATTTGCTGATATTACTAGTTTTCTTCTGACCAACTTTCCCAGGCCTCTACTTCCTCTGAGATGGGGGGCCTTTCCAACTGCATCTTCTCCAAACACCCTTGTTGACAGAGAATTATTCTTTCAGTTCCTTTTAAAGGGCACTGTGCCTTTGAACCATCTGCTGAGGAGATATGCTATTACAACTTCCATTCCTTTTTTTTTCTTCTTTCCTCCCTCAAGGAATAAAATATGTGTACTTCCATCAAAAATTGAATGAATAGCTACTTCTGTTGGATTTTCATCTGCATTTTTTATATTTTATCCATTCCAAAAGAGTAGAACTTTTCAGCATCAGTTAACATAAATAATTTATGCCTGAAACATCAAGTGATCTACTACAGAACACTGCTTATAGTGTCTCTCTATTCTTACATTTTACCAAAAGACCCCAAGTACACAATAAATACTACTAAAAATCTATTAAATCTAAAATGTTGGATTACGTTTATTTAAAAGGCTTAATAAAATGCATATTTTGTATTGTACACATAGAAAACTAAATTCTTTTTGTCTGTTTTGGTTTTTGCTCTAAATTTTGAGGAGAACTAGAAGTTTTGAAGATACTTGTGATTTCTTTAAGTCAGTGTCAAATTTGTAGTCATGATGAAGTCTTTGATTAATCTTGGTCTTGTAAGGTTTTTGAGCAAGTACTTGAATATAAGCATACAAACAGGTACAGTAACCTCACTTATAACTTAAATGTAATGGAATGACTTAGCTAATCAAGGTTGTGATTAGGCACTACTTACATGGGAACCAGGGATCTTAGCATCTCATCTGTTTGTTAAATGCCATATATTATGTGGGCTCTATACTCTAAAACCTGTCAGGAATTGCCACCTAAGCTTATTTAAATTTGTTTGGTAGACTTCTGTCATTTCATTTCTGAAAGATACGGATAAGAGAAGTGCTGCTTTGTTTGTAAGGTATTTGTGGCTTCAAAGGAGGTACAGCACAGTAAATTTTCTCAGCTAATCACTTGTCACAAGGTTTGCCAATCTTCTAGTGCTTGACTAAACCGAGCATCTTGGATAGTTGTGAAACTAAACATCCAACCATCCTAATCCAAACTCTGTAGCTCTGAAGTCTATTAATTACTACTTTAAAACTTAATTGAACCTACTTTGCTAGAGTTAGCACTTGATAAAACTTATTATTTTGTGACCAGTGACCTTAAAATCTGTAATGGAGAAAAATTTAATAGAGAAATGTAATCAGTTTATCTCAAAGAAAATCTGTGCCATATTACTAATGCCAAGCACTGTTAACAAGATTTTCCTAATGTTAGAAACTGCTACTGGGAATTTACAACACATACCAAAAAAGACATGTGTATGGATGTAATATTCTGCAGCTCTGTTACACAACTCCAACACTTTCAAAACACTCTCATTCACACATAGTGGTCACTATAAATCCATGACAACTTTATCTTTCTTTGATGACACAAAACCGTAAAGAAAGGTCATTATACATATTGCAGTCATAAAAATCACATATAGTACTGTAAAAGGTCTCTTGTGGAGCACAAGAATTAAAAGAGCCTGAGCCTGTGGTGTGATGTAGCTGAGGAGAGAGAATCCATTGTTTCCAGTGGTGGTAAATCAGCTGGCATTCCCTAAGGATTTTAGTCTACACCCACAAATGTACCCCTGCAAAAACAAGCTGATTTCCTTTCCAATCCCACACGCTGCTCACCCTGATGTCAGAGCAGTGAGGATATTATTGACCAGGAAAATACTAAAAGTAAATGCTATTAAGGATCTCTTTTCTTACAGTTAAATTGATTTTATAGTTAAAATAAATCTGAGCTTCCTTTGGAAAACACACACAACTACTTCACGCTTAACAATTCAGCAGCTTACAGATAATCATCCTGTTCCTAGCTCAGCAATCTAGCAAATAAAAGTATTGCCCTTTTGCAGAGATATGTTCTTCAAAATCTATCTTCTCATGTTTTTTCTCTCTTGATAAAAAGGTTCTAAAATTTAGTAACAAGTCATTTCACTTTTATCACAACACTGTGGTTTAGCTTATTTTCCTTATTGAATTGCTGTTGGGGATATAGTTCTGAAAAAATATTTAGAGTGGGATAGAAATGAAAATTTTCTCATGAATTTCAAATAATCTTAAAAATTTGGATGCAAAAGTTTTGTGACAGCAAAAACTTCAAGTATTCTTCAGCATTCTAAAACCCGCACATATTTTTCTGTTACCCTCTGTTGTTAGAAATTTGAAGAAGGACACCATGGAATAAATTCATTAAAAACAGCAGTTAGAACGTCCCAGAACCAGTGAGAAGAGACACTGACATTAAAAATGCATACATTTTTTCCTCATCATAATTGTTTCACAGCTGATTATAAACTTTAGGACAATTGATGCCATATTTTTAATGCCTTTCTTCTACTCTTTCATCTAAATAATCTAAACAAATGAACTTGTGTATCTCTCAGGGATATCCATATGCAGGGTATAACCATGGCTTTTCACCACTGACAAAAATAAACACTTTTACTTATTTTTTATCAAAGAAAAATTCTCATTACATGTAGATTTCTGAGGCTGCAGAAATTTTTATTTAAAAAATAATAAAATAAAAAAGACATTTTTATCATTGTACAGCAAAGGCAGGCTGCAAAAGCAATTTTATGGAGAAATTTTCTTTGCTGAGTCCATCTGGGCCCCTTCTAGTTAGTTATATAAAAAATTACAGGTTGAGCTTTTTTCCAAGTATATCATATAAATTGGAGTACTTTGAATAAACTGTTGTGTTCATGCACAAAACATAGTCTGTTGCTTAATATTTTCTAATATATTTTAATACAATTTTAATAAGCATCGTTTCATACCTTATATGGGAAACATAAGATGAAAAGTTACACATAACGGTAAGTACAGCTCATATCTCATATCTTACTATTTAGAGAGTCAGAATTTCATTTCTACATAAAACGAAAGCAAAATTGGGTTCCGTAGAAGAGTCCTGAATAGGGAGGAAAACCCTTTTTCACTCTTTGAAAAGGAAAATCCTGGCACTAACATAAGACTAAGCCTACCATCAGTACTTCCATAAGTAACTGCATTAACATCATTATCTAATTTACCCTTTGAACCATCTTTGTAGCATTTAAAAGTCAATGTTCCTTCCCTTATATATTCTGCTGTATGGTAGCAATTAAATAGAAAATTGTAGCACCTGTGCATGCTGTTTTATTTCACTTCACAGTTTCCAGATGGCATGGAACAGGTGATCCCACAACACAGAAAGTCTCATAGGAAAAGGAAGAAACACTTTGCTCACAGGGAAACACTTCAGTATGCAAAGTAGCATGTCTCAT
Source organism: Myiotriccus ornatus (assembly GCA_036023395.1). NCBI lineage: Eukaryota > Metazoa > Chordata > Aves > Passeriformes > Tyrannidae > Myiotriccus > Myiotriccus ornatus. Next base: position 69,619,555 of record JAYRBT010000001.1, on the reverse strand, counting down.
CACACTGCAGCTAGATTCCCACAAAAAAGACAAAAAGGATCCCTGAAACAATATGAAGTTTACAACAGCAAAAATGTGCCACAGATGATTAGCAGATGAAGACTATCCCCTTCCTTTAAATAAAATTAGAGGCAAAGAGAAAGTCCTCACCTTTCTGCCCACACTGAAAGTTAGTCACAGAGAGCTAGAAGTATCTCAAGATCATGGCCAACACTTCCAAACCCCATTGTCACTTCTTCTCTCTTTGCTGAAAAGACACAGATATGCATGCATCTCTTTTCTTATATAAGTCTTCCAAAGACAGTTAGTTATTTATTTTTCTTACTGTTAGATTGTTCAGCATAATAATTTTTTCTTTGTTTTATGCTTCAACCAAGGAAGTCCAGGCCTTATTTATTATGAAAACAATGGCAATACTGTCATCAGGCATGTTAGTACTGCACAATGGAATGTGTTGACCCTCAAAGCAGTTAAGATCCAATCCAGAAGTCTCTAAAAATTACTTAAGTAATCCACCTATCTATAAATACATAGATAATATATACAAAAGCATCTATTTTACCTCTTGTTTTTCTTTCTTACACAATTAATAGATGGTGTATTTTCTGCTAGAATCTGGATGTACTTCTTCCTGAAAGCTCTTGTTTTACCACTAGAGGGCCGGTAGACACTAGATTTCTTTAACTTTCTCATTATATAGCTAATTCTGGAAGGATCTGGAGCAGGAGCGAATATTATTTCTGGCACTTTGTCATTGCTTTGTTTTGCTTGTTTGCCACTGGACAGAGAATCTAATTGTTTGAGTTCTTATGAAGCAAAGGTTTGAAGTGCACAACTCTCATGAGGGGATCAGAGCTGCATAAGTAAATATTTTAAGTACCTGGTTTATGCAGATTATTATGCATAAATATTCTCCATACACACCAGTATGCTAAAGACAATGCTTACATGAACAACTGCACATGCACACATGCATTTGAACTCCATTGCAAGTTGCCTGAGAGCTTGCATAAAGTTTCCAGAAATCTTTGCTAGCTCGGGTATGTCAGCAACCTTCCTTACCATTCCTGGGATATAAAAGTAGCTGAAAATATTATTACTTTCAGATATTTATGCATTTTTATTTTTAGATAAGGCTGTTTGCAACAAATAGGATAGAATAAAATAAAACTCTTGCCTGAGGCCATTAAAAATTGATTCAATGCAGGAAGATGTCTGTTGGAGCTTCATGAATCTATCTCAGTAATATCTGCTGGAACGATTTTCAAGTACTGGCTAAAGTGCATTCCTGTGTATTTCCACTTAAGCCATCTGCCAATTTTAATACTTATTCCTGAGGGAGGAAATCTTCCAGTGGTGTTTTTCATTTGATTTGCAAGGACATCCTGTTTAGGTACTTATCAAAAGCACAGAAGAATAAATGCCAAATTCCACAAGTCTTGGTTTAGAAAACCTAATGGGTGAGACTAAAGCAACAAGCCATATTTAGAAGAAGCTTCAGCATTGTTCCTTTATATCTGAAAAATATACGTTGCTCCTTTCAGGTCGGACACATTTATGTATGTCTCCACAGTAACTGCTATGTTTCCTAAACATTAAAGTACTTCACTAAAATTTGCTAAACTCAACTGGTTTGATGATTAAAGACAAAATCCAAAAGAATGACTAAAAAGGTGATCTATGCAGAGAAATCATGAATGACTTAGAGTCATTTACCACAGAGTTCAAAGCAGGAGTGTTTAGGTACTCAGATGCCTAAAGTTCTGCCACTGTACTTGTGTACAGTGTCTGAGCCATTGTGTCTGAGCTAAGGTCTTGGTGCTTATCTCATGCTTCAGGCTGTTTGGATCAAGCCAAAGAGGCTTCCCTGTACCTAACTCTCATGAAATGCATATGTTGGAGGGAAAGGTAGAGAGGGAGGAGAGAAGACCACACCTAAAGCATGCTCACGGCACCAAGTAAAACGCAGCCACGTAGTTATTCCATGGAGCACCATTTCCAAAATCTTCTGGTTTGCCCCAGAGTATTGGTGTTCATGTCTTCTTTCGAAAAGAGTGCCTAACTAGCAGTCTGTGTGCAAAGCTGGGGCTGCAGTGGGAACGAAGACTTACATTAAATGTTGGGCTACTGTGCTAAAAACAGGTCAGTGAGAAATACAGGAGAGCCTATGCATTCCCAGTAGTTAATACAGCTGCACTCCTCTGGCAGAAGAAGAGGGTCTAAGTTCCATTTCCAGATTCAAAGATATTATGCTAGCTTCACAGAATAAGATTCCCATCCTAGGGAAAAAAAATACAACCAACTACTGTCCAAGTGTTGTGATCAGTATGATAAAGTGAGTCTACCAGCTGTGTTCTCTACCAGGACCTGTTTTCACCAGTAAAGCTCTTATCAACACTGAGGGGTAGTTTCCCTACATTGTAAACTGTTCCATCTTAGCTACTCACCTAGGGATCTTTTGTAGGCAAAGAACAACAGCTCATCTTATCCAAGGTTGGCTACCTAAGCAAAGTTCAATAACTTTGAATGAACATGAAGGGATCTATTACCTTCTGTTCAATAGGAAGGAGCAAAAGAAGCCCCTCAGATCAAAAGTTCTACAATATGGATACCCAAAATGAAATAAGAAATAGTGCCTACAATTTCAGTGGGATGTTCACTTTTATAAGAGTAGCCATGCTCAGTCTCAGACCTTCATTTTAGCCAAATAGCAAAACAATCACTGAAGTTTTGACCACAATATTATTTCTACTGATAATGTAAAAAGAACTCTAAGACCATATCATGAATTTTGTCTTCATAGCAAATAAAACTCATTTGAAGGCACGGATACAAATCTGGAATACTTTCCTGTTAACAGGAAGAAAAGAGTTAGATTAAAGATGGCCTGATTTACTGTAATTAGTAAGCTGTGGGTATCTACTGCTTTGAAAAATAGACAATGTCTTAATGTGAATCCATGACTAGGAGCTTTCAGATGCGCTGTTGAAAAAGGGGGCAATAAAGTTTATTCCCAGGAACCCGCCAAATATTGGCATCTGAAGTTATCTTTGTATGATTCTATGATCCCTCTATGCAGAGAGGCAGGATGGAAGCATTTTTTCAGTATTAGATTATCTAGTCCCACATCAGTCTTGGCCTACATATATTTTTCCAATGCCCTTCTGCTCCTATATAAGCAACTTGTAGAAAGCTAGGGTTTAGTTTCTTGCTGGAATTATTAACCCCATGTACTTCTTGTCTCCAGATCCAAAGCAAGAAAACATTAGTTTGCTGACCAAGAGCCCAGGTGTGGCTAAAGAGACTTTGGTTAGGCTTGCTTATTAATGAAAACAAGACTATGTTTAAAACCCGAAAAAGAATATATTTTAAAAGTACTTGTGGAACATGTTTCTACAAGCGCATATAACACAGAGAAACTGTTACTAAAACAGCTTCCACAAAAGACAAAAAAAACCCAAACCAAAAAACATGGGATTCATATGAAGGGGGAATCAAAAAACTAAACACTGTTAAAGTTGTGACTCAGATGAATGACTGCCAGGAAACTGAGAGTTAAGGATGACATTCCATTACAAGGTCATGCTGTTGTTCCTGTCTCCAAGTTCTCACAGACATTGGAGAAAACTGATTAGTCTGAATTGTCTTGAGTTTGTTAGCTGGATTTCCTTATGCAACCATTTAAATGTGGCTTTCCTCTGTTTGAACATACTTCATTCATGAACTCCAGTCTTATAGTGACCCATTTTGAAATGTTGCACTACCTGTAAGAAGAACCAGTTTGTCAAAATATTTGATCATGGGCCACAGAACATCTCCTTAGTCATATCTAGCCCACGAAACTAACATGCTTTGTCTCATTTTTCATATTCATTTTTAAAAAGGGAGATTGGTCGTGGAAATATTTTATTAAGAAATTCTTTCTGATCTAGCACTGTTAACTCAGTCAGGAGAGACCTCTCCCAACAAAGCAGTGCTCATTTGTTGAAACGCCTAAGCTATCACAAAGATATTTTAAAAATTACTAATTGCAGTTCAGCAAGACAGTCAGTTTGGCAGGGGTATCAGTTCACAGTCATGAAAGACCAACATATCCATCTAGTCTATCACTTGATGCTTTGGAGGCAGAATAACTGGTTTATCTATCCTTTGACAAGAAAACAAATCAGACCAGTGCTAGAGCCAAATGATTTTTGGATTAGCAGCTTATCAGAGTATTGCAGAAACTTGCCTGTGAGAGTAGATGCATAGGAAATGAAGTCAGAAAGAATTAAATCCAAGACAACTCCAGTAAAAAATCACTGCAATCCTCATGAGGAAACTGGGAACAAAATATCAATATACCACACTCACACTTAGCTTAGCATAAACTTCCTTCTTCTTTTTCTCTCACTCTCATTCTATAAAGACCATTAAAATTCAAGGAATTAATTTATAACTGTGCTGGCATTCCTATGCATCCTGATGTTTGTTCCTATCAATCGGCTCTTTATGCCTCCCAGTCGAGGCCGGATGTTTGCAGTTGCTGGCAGCTGTTGTTTGAGGCCCCCGAACAGCTGATGGACTGGCAGCCTGCATTGACAGAGTGCAGCACAGAGCCTGGGAAAGATCCCAGTGCTGAATACGCTCGGGTCTGACGGGTAATTAGCTTAGTACATGCAAGATTAGAGAACTAGCACGGGAGATAGGGCATCTGACCTGCTCTCCAAAAGTCATTAGAAATTAGAAATGGTAATTCTTTCACGAGAAATGTAAAGAATTTTGTGAATGAGACTTGTTGGCTTTCTTTACCAAAGAAATTCTGCTAGAAGTTGATCTGCTTTGAGCATTTATTCAAACAAATGGCTATTATTTAATGTTTTCTTTCTACAATGAAATAGTATATTTTAAAAATTGTTTAAAATTTAATTTAAATGTACTCGTGTCTTGAATTTATGGGTGCTACAAATTTTCAGACATAATTGTTTCTCCCACTAAATAATTTTTCTTTTTTTTTTCTTTTTTTTGAGAAAGAGAATTACCTTTTAAGTAATTTCTCTTTATTTCTTCAGGATCTGATCTGAAAAAAATAAAAAAGTGAGGAAACAAAATGCTATTTGTAAAAATAGAATCTATGTTTGTTTTTCCCTTTCATTCATCTCATAGACAGGATTAGACCCAAAGACAGATAAGATCAAATGAAATCTTCTGTGTCCTAAGGGGATCTACTATGATATTCAAGAAGTATCTGTATGCATGGGAGCAGGTGTGTGTGTGTATGTGTGTCTGTTAGAAATACCACATCCTTTTCCATACCCTGCATTTAGACTGAGCTTCTTTCAAGATCATGAAGTTCTCGGAAACTCTGATCTAAGCATGGCAATAAAACACTGTCTCATCCAGCCCTGACACTAACTCCCTCTATGCTCTGGCAATGTTTTCATGAGTTTCTGCAAAAATGAAGAAAATTATTATCTACTTCACAGATGTTTTTGGAAAAAAAAAAATACATATTTACAGCATTCCCAGTAAAGATGGGGGGAAAAAAGCAAAATATTATCGTAACTACAAGTCCAAAGTCCAATGCCACAATTCTTTTTAGAAATTTGAAGGTTTTAATACAATGGCTTTTATAAGTCTTTCACAATATCAGTTGGCAGATGCAACTGTTATGGTCAGTGCCCTACCTGTATTTGGGCTGTATTGTAGAATTGCTACCTGTGGTGCATGTTATCCCTAACATCTGGACCTGCAAAACCCACAAGTTTTTCTTTTGAGAGAAAAGATGCACAAAAGTATTATAGCAGATATAAGAATCCACAGAGAACCATTCTCATCTTTTGTTTTAGCTTACTGTATTTTCAGTTTGCAGTGATATTTGATGTTGGGAATGACCCCTCAGAGAATATGATAAAAATCTAAGAGAGAAAATCCAAGTTTAGAGAAAAAGGCATTAGAAGCAAATCACAGGAAAGAAAAAGGATATATGTAGTAAATAATTTTCACTATTTACTTCACCTGGGAATCTGCAACTTGCAAGGGAGAAACTATTGGCTTCATCTGTGGCTGAAAGTCAGCTACACACCTGGGGGTAGAAGAATACATAGGAAACTAGATTTTAAAGAGAAAGGTTTGAAATATATCTTTCATAAAGAGGTTTTGGGGATAGGAAGCAGTCACGTTTCTATTCATCTCTGTTTATTTCTAGTCAAGACCATCTTAGAAGCAGCAAGTTAAGCACGGGACAACTGTGTAAGTAAATGGGTTCACAGATCCCTCCCAGATTAATTCTTGTGGCTGAGGTTACTGCTTCCAGTAGATAAAGGGGAGAGGGAGGGACATGACAAGCGGACAGATGGAGACAGAGAAGGGACAGGGGATGGGAAATTGAAAAAGAAAAGCTGAGCACAATGTATTTTGCATTGACTTTATGCATTTTAATTAATTACTGAACATTATCAGCATCCTGAAGTGTTAAAAAAAAAAAAAAAAAAAGACAAAATTCCAAAGAGATTTATCATCTTGGAGTATCAAAACCTGATGTGACTTCATGCTATGACTTTAAAGTCAGTCTAAAAAATATAGTAATTCATACTTATAAAAAACAACCAGAAAATAATGATAAAAAAAGAAGATGATGAGAAATTAACTTTTCTTCTATTCATTGTCTCAGTGCAGGAGAGGTCAAAGACAAAATGCCTGTGGTTTAACTTGCCCACAGTTTCACTAGACTACTTAGGAAAGAATCTGGTAGTAAAGACTATGCTGTTCCTGCAAGTACTCTGCTTTTAGAACAGCTCCCATAGTCATCCCAGATGTGTTACAGTGATCCTGTGTCCTTCTCTGAAGGTAAAAGAAGGAAGTGGAGTGTTTGAGTGTTTTCTAAACCAGAAAAACATGACTGGATATCTGAAGTAGTGATTATATGTGAGTTATTGCAGTTTCCAGTAGAGGCTTATGTGAACTAATTTATCCTAAAACAAGAATGCTATATATGATTATTTCCAATTTTACCTATTTCTCTCAGTTGGATGCTGGTACGGATATAGACATATGTATTATAGATGTCTAAAGTTAAGCAAATAGAGTTATTCTCTGAACCCCAACAAATATTCTCCCTGTCACTTTTCCAGAGAGTTATTCCATGACTTTCACCACAGCTTTAAAACAAGTGACCGAAATACTCCATTACATGAGCTTGGGTAAATTACAAGAACTTTACTGTTTACTCCATCCATCCTACCTACATGCCTCAGTGTGGAAAGCAAAGAAAATTATCATCATGAAGCTAACATGACAGCAAGGGGAAGAAATACTTGCTGCTCCTTGTCACTCCTGAAGGACACACATCCTCATCAGTGCTTGGGTTGGTGAGACACCTTTTCTAATTTTTCATTCAATTGTTCCAATCAGCAATTCCTCTGCCAGGAGAGTCAGTTTGTAAAGCGAGAGGTTTCTGCTATTTGATTCCAGTTCAGGAAACTATTCCAAGAATCCTGCTCCTTATCAAGTGTCAAGCAAGATGAGTGCTCATATGAAAGGTAGAGAGGAAATGTTAAATATGCTTGTGTTTGATTATGCCAAAATATTAACTATGCCAAGATTGATCATTCCACTGATCAACTTCTAGGACCCTCCTGCATCTAAGGCAAAAGTGAGGCATTGCAAGAAGTGCTTTTTAAATGACAGTTGAATCCCAGGGAAGACACACATGCTATCTGACTCAGAAAAAAAAAAAAAAAAAAGAAATGATAATTTATGGGGGGTTTTTGTTGAAAATTTCAGCTCTTGCAGGTATTATGTTTTTGTAGTTATGTTATGTTTTATACTGACAAAACAGACTGGTTTCCCCCTCATTAATTGTTATTTGTCTCTCAATGTGTTTAAAATCACAAATTCTTCCACCATGCCATTTACAATATCCTTTCAAACTGAAATGAGAAACAAAGTCCTTTAACAAATGCCACAAAACTACTGATCAGTATTAATATAACTTGTAGAACATCAAGAACAATGTTGATTGATAGGAAAAAGAGCACTTATTCATTGGGGTGTGCATATGTGTGTGTTCACAAAAGAATGGAAAAAATATATTCAGGGGAGAATGGACAGCCATCTACCCTGGCCTTTTTGTCAAATTCCTGAGGAATTTTGCTTTGAGTTATGTTAATGGAGGTGAAGTCTGTGGACTGTTTAGAAAAGCATACACAGTAGCTGTGCTTCCAAAAGACATACCAAATATTAAATAAAACTAAAAAAATAAATTTGGAGGGGAATCCTCTATAATGTGATACTTTTTCTTCAGTGCACCACAAAAGAGCAAGGGAACACATTGAGTAAAACATACTTAGTATTGGCTATATATGTATTTATCTTTTAATAACAAATTTCAAGCCCTTGAAAAATTCTGTATTGATTATTTAAGGCTTTTTTTGCAATTCTCTAGAACCTGTACAAGTTGTCTGAATTAATCAGGAATCAGGAGACTTAAATATATCCAGAATAAAATAATAAAAATTTATTACATATTTCTATTGAAGATAGGATTCTGTTGGACTCAGAAACATGTAGAAAACCCTGAAGACAAATGGAGTTTTGTATACATTTGAAAAATTATTAAAGTAAATCCTCTCCAAAAAATCTATACTGGATCTATTTGATCCTTCCTAAAGTTAATTTTACTTCTAAATATTGGAGGGGTAAGTGACATTAAAAAAGGAATTATGAAAATTTTCACTTAAATCGAAAAGAGTGTTGAATGTGGCTTAACTGTAATTTCCATAAACATAACAGGGCCAGACATAACAGGCCCGGATTTTTTTGTTTACATTATCCTGTTTAAATTGAGAATATTCTTTAAACTTTCTTCAAAATATATCCTTTCAAAATTTTAAACTGTAGTTCATCCAGGAAAAAGGGGGTAGTTATTACGAGTTGTTACTCTTAATGAGGCAGTAATTTAATTTTATATTAGGAATATATTTTTCATATAATATATATGTCAGTATCGGACTCATACTATCAGGCAACAGACTATGTCAGTAACAGAATAAAAAGAGAAGACCAAAAAAATTTAAAAAAAAAAAAAAAAACGACCGAAACTAAAAAGCAAAAAAGTGACAGGAGTTTGTTTAAAGATAGGATCTGGTTTCCACTAAAAGGTATCAAAAAGCTCAAGACAATAGATTATAAAGTTTCATCAAGATTGTCTGAAACCTAATCTTAACCATAACTCAACTCCTCTTTGCCTAGAGACCAAGTCTCTCCCAGACATGAAAACTACCACAGTGGGTCGTTATACCGAATAGCTACAAGTCTATGGTGACAAAGTAGGCCTTAAACATTACTGCTAAAATTTCATTGGAATCAGCCTCAAGAAACTCTAAAAAGAATTCAACTTGTATCATACGTGGAACAATTAATTCAACTTTCAGTTAATTTTGGCCTGCACTAACCACTGTAAGCCTCCTGCTTCAGTTGTTTCATTCATTCAAGATTTTTATCATTTGAGCTGTAATTTTCTACCACTGATTTTCCCTGGGGTTGATTATGTTGAGGAAATTTCAACAATAATGGTTCTTCTCACCTTTTTAACGCTGCCTTAATAACTTCAATATCTTTTTTAATCTATTTTTGTACAAAATATTCTATATATATAAAACTACCAACATAATAATACTCTGTCACTGTCACTATGAGCTAGGCTTTTTAATCACTTGAGCTGGAAAAAAAAGTCGAAATTTCACTGCCAGTTCTTAAACCAATAAGTTAATATAAACAATCAAATAAGCATAAAAATGGGAATTAACCTAATCCTTATATCATGCTCAATATTATAAAGTGTGGTTTGTATTACTCTGCAGTGCTTCTAGATACCGTAAATATTTTTTTCTTAGAAGCCATATTTCCAGGTAAAGAATTTAATCAGTAATCTCATTTATCACTCTAAATGTTAGCAGATTTCCTGCTTCTATTAATTCTTCCCAAAAGAATATGTATGTTATAATGATGTAAGCACTGAAAAGAGTTCTGTATCTAGGACATGAGTGCAGTGAGTCTCTCAATTTTAGTTAATACTAACACATCAGTTCAAAGTAATTTTATTAGGAAGGTGAAAAATCTCAGAGTAGGAATTTAAAAGCGAGGACTGGATCAAGTAGAGCTCACTGGCAAAAGAACTTCTATTGGAATTTTGGGGTTTGAGAAAATGTAAATTTTTCAGGGAAAAGAAATCAGAAGCACAGAGCATTTAGACCTTCTATTTGGTCTTGCTAGTAAAAAAATACCTTTGGGGGAGGATAATTACAATATTTATAATTAATATTGCTATTGTATTTCATACGTAGTAATATTTTAATTTAAAATTTTGCTGCCTTGTATTTAATACTTTATGTAAAACTTTTCAATGTTTATAAATTTTTTTATATTTTTTTTGTGATATACTCTGAAATATTAAAGTTCCATTCTTCAAGAAGTGATTATACATGAAAATTTAAAGATGATTTCAAACATTGCTTTCAGATGCTTAAATTGATTTAAAAATGGAAAATCTCCAAAGCACTTATGCACTTATTTCATTATGACCATTTCAAAACTGTATTGCTTCTAATTTTATGCCATATACATAGATACATTGATGTATATAAGATTTATAAGGTTTCACAGATATAATTAGGTTTTCTAACTTTCTCCTCTTTAAAACAGAAGTGGATATATAGTTAAACATATCCATTGTATTTTAAGATTTGTTTTTCTAAGTTAAACCAAAATAAGATCTATTATAGGAATTTTTTCTTTCTAAGTAGATCCTAAAATATGACAATTTCACATAACTCTTTTGGGGCTGGGAGATAGCTAACTAAAGTTTCTGGTACAAAAGCAGGGAGGAAATCCACTGATTTTTTCCCAGTAATTTGAAAACTGTCAGCTGGTTGATAGTCAGCTCTGTTCAACAAATAGCTGACATGAAACAGCATTATGGCCTCTGAAAATGTTTTTACACTGTTCACAACTGTAAGCACAATCTCTCTCTCAACATGCAAGCCTTCATGCAGAACAAAGCTGCTGTGGCTGCTGCCTTTATACAATTCAAAAGTCTGATGTGCCAGACTTGGCAAAACTCTATCTCTTATTAACATCAAAGGCTTTCAAATAAAACACCATTGGTGTTGTTTGGGATTTTCATGAGCAGTGCACATAAATACACATCTCTTACACTATTATAGTTGTATTATGCTTCAACAATAATGATGAATCAGGAACACAGAACCCTGATTCAGAGCTGTATTTTGATTCTTCCCCATTCAACACACAGATTTTGAGTTGGTGTCCACTGTTTGATTTAGAATCATTTAAAAAAGAAAAAAAACACATCAGATTTGCAACTGGATTTTGCAGAGTGTTCTAACATCTTCCATATCTGACCTCTCTTTCCTCGTCTACTACCTTCTTTCAAGTTGTATGTCTGATTGCAACATAACTACTTTCACAGATGTGTATACATTCAAACATTCTGAATGAAATAATTACTTAGAGGGAAAACACTCTGAATGGACTTTTAAGCTTTCAGCTGTATATAGTTAAGGTGTTTCAAATGAAAAATTCAGATGTATTTACTTTCTTTGAACCCATTTCTAAATCTATCTAAAACTCATATGTTTCTAATATTAGTTTTAGTCCTGCTGTTTGAGTAAATGAAGCAAATGACTGTAGTTCAGAATTACCTGAAATGACTATCCAACACGATAGTATTAAAACTCACCATGAGGACTACATGCCTTAAATGACATAGAATATCATAGATACTTCTAAGATACTACACTGGCATTGTAGTTTTTATTTTATTGTAATTGAACTGATGCTTCTAATGTCAGAATTACCAGTCATATTTGATGGTGATCATTTGTCATAGACTAATGAGATACTGAATGTTATTTCCTGATAAAATAGGGAATATTTCTGAATTCAAAAAAAGATTTGACTTGCTTTCTTCAAAATGGCATATAGTCATAATTGTAAACTAAGAATATTGCTGCTACAACTCAATTCCAACACCAAATAAAAAACATTGAAACAGCATAGAAAATACTGAGAAATAAATATGGTAATTCAGAGTCTTTGTAAAACATCAGAACTGGATGATGATAGCTCCATTTATGGTTGTTATTAAACTGTATGTCTGTTCCAAGTAGATAAAAACCCCGGAAAACTGGGAAGCAAAATACCTACTTATTATGGTGCTAAACAGGAAGCAGTAGTCATAAAAAGTGAGGAGAAGGGGAAAAGTTTTTATTAATGAGGAAAATCTCAGAAAATTCTATAAGATATAAACAAAATACTTCATCTGCACACCACTCTGCAATGATGATGATCAAGTCCTTTAGCTCATCAAAAGGAAATACTGAATACTAGCCCTGAAGCTTTTGAGAGTTTATCAAAATATTCTTCTTTGAGCAACATGAAATGAAGCTTTTAGTAGTAACTGTAAAATGTGTTACTAAGGAACTTAAAAGCTATTGCAAAGCAAGGAAAGAGCTACAAAGATCTGTCCTGCAGAAATCAAAGACACCATCTCCTAATCAAGATATCAGTGCAGACGTTTACTGTAAAGTGGGATAAGGAAAGAGTGACACAAACATCATGTACCTTTACAAAGAGAAGGCTGGGCAATGCCAGGATATACCACTTGTGGTGGGTTTGGGTTTTTTTGTGGTTTTTTGTTTGGTTGGTTGGTTGGTTGGTTTGGTTTGGTTTTTGTTTTGGTTTTTCTGGTGGGTTTTTTTTGTTGTTGTTAGTGTTTTGGTTGTTTGTTTGGGGTTTTGTTTTGATTTTGGTTTTGTTTTGGGTTTTTGTTGTTGATTTTGTTGCTGTAGTTGGTTTGGATTTTTGGAATTATACTTCATATTTTTTGCATTATGGCAAGATGGAAGGGGTTTAAATGTAAATGGAATGATGGAATCTTTACAAATATTTTTGACAAAGTTTGTGCCTTGATTGAACACACACAGTATAATGTCCAGCACATTGCTGGCTCTTGATTGTGGTACCATGCACTTCAGATTGAACCTCACCCAAAAGAAAGCAGAAATCCTGCTCTAACCCTATTACAATGAAAAATATTTGAGGCAGCAAAATATTCAGCAACAAAGTAGTTCTGAAAGTTAGGAATAAATTGTGCATCACAATGTTTCAGTCTGTCACGACTAATGATACAAACACAGGGTCAGCTGATCAAAACATCATTCCTACACAGAAAGAGATATCGCAACTGGAACAATTTATCCTTATTAAATGGAACATGGTAGGACATGCCATAATTATTTTTTAATAGTAACAGAAATGGCACCTTTGCCAAATATGCTTTATTACTGATTGGGGAAAAAAAAAAACCAAGTACAATCACAAGCAAACAAATAGGTCTAAAAGGTTGTCTGCCTTTTAATTCATGGAGATATACAAAAGCATTGTTCTAATATTGTTGTCTCTCTACCTAGAAAGATCAATTTAAAAGTTTTATTATATAGTTCTTTTCAGGAGGTTTTTACTTGAAAATTTCCCTGAATATTTCCCTGGATTTTTATGAGTTTTGCCACATTTCTATTAGATAATACCCTCTTCAAGTACTCAATATGTACAAAATTTGACATTCCATTCACTGTAGAAGTATATTCTATGGAAAACTATTTCATATGAAAGACCTATTATAAGAACACATAAAATTGTTGGTGTATTGGTGGAAAATAGGGTATTGAGAAAAATAAAGAAGTATTATTTATTTTAAACAGATGCAGTTATTTCTTTGTGAGAAGAAGAATGAAACCTTTTAGAAAAAATCTGGGGCTTGGCTGAATGGGGGTTTTAAACTTTTTTTTAAATCTTCATACAGCTCATAAGCATTAAATGAAAAACACAACTTTAGTAGTTTAAGAACCCTGAAAGTACAGAAACACTGCAAAAACAATTAAAACAAAATTCAACCCCTAAAGAAAATATTTGCCTTTGGTATGTCAGTACAAAAGTATTGCTTGTGCAAAAGAAACATTGAAACTTAGATGGTTGAATACAGATGTTTTAAGAGAACAAAGTGCTGTCTTACTGAATTCATGCTGGAGTTAGGCAAAGAATGACAAAGAAATATTATGACAGGTTATGCCATGAGCTGCTTATTTCCTGTTAACAAGGAAGAGGCAGAAGCCAAAATGTTCCAGCCTTCTGGCCTTTATTGTACATCTGTTGTTGTATTGTTGTTTAGTACACTAAGTTCTCACTGACCAGAGACTGAGTTAGTATAGTTGTTCCTCCAAAAGACATAGTCAATAACAGATGTTTTAAAATTCACATTATGTTATTTTGAGGTTAGTTTTTTTAGACAACTTGGGAGCAATCAAGTGTAAGCTATAGATACACAGCCATAAGGTAATGTATATTGCTTCTGAGAATAGGCTAGGTTAGACTTCAATGAGTGAAATAATTTGCCTAACCTGAACATTTTATATTAGAAATACATTTCTCTAATTTATAACATATTTCAGCTTTCATAAAACAAATGTATCTGTACCAGGACACAGAACTAAATTGTCTGTATCTATTGTGAGATCTTGCCCAACATATTACAGAATTCAGACAATGCTAGATACATCTTGCAGTCAGTGCATAAGACAAAGCAGGTATGACACAACATAGAGATACAAAAGAGAAGGTAGATGATTATTAGATTACTGTTTGAAAGAAATTTTTTACATCACTTTTTTAAATATATGAAAAGACAAGACACATAGGAAATAAACACAAAACTACAGCACCTTTCATCTTAAAACCTTTTCAATTTCTATACCTTTGTACTTCATTTTCTTCCTCTTTATGTTGTAACAATATTGCTTATTTCATTTCTTGAGGACTTTAGTGGGATGTAGTGTAGCTAAGGAATTGCTTTCAATGGCAAAAAAAATTACAGATGTTTTTGTAATGAAAGAATGGATTGAGTTCTCTTTGGTGACACAAAATAATCCATGAAATTAGTAAAGAAATATAATTTTTAAAGTTTCTCCCCTATTCCTTCCAAAATTCCTGAAAACAAGTACTTAAACTGTCCTGCCAAGGGGAAAAAAAAAAAAAAAAAAAGGAAAAATAGTAAAAATAAATGAAAGGAACAAAAAACAGAAAAACAAACAAAAAACTAATGCACCAATCACTCCTCTAATTAACGAGAGCTAATCTGTTTCAAAGGTGGAATAAGAATATGATCATTTGAATATTTAACTTATATTTCATTGAAGTCTGAACTTTTTCCCAAAATAAGCTTTTCAAATCTTGTAAAGAATGGGAAGCAACTTGGACAATGGTATGCATGAGAGATCTTTTTTTTTTTTCCTAGAAAGACAGAAGGACAGAATGGTAAAGCAAAGAAAAGCCTAGAATTCAGATTATGAAAAATGCATGTTATGAAAGTATGGTTTCCTGTTTGGGAAGAAGGAATAACTAAAATAACATGCACTCAGCTTTCATTACCTGTAGCAGGATGACTTCAAAGAAATAGGTAAGAAATCAAAGGTTAAAAGGAAGTACCAGATCACATCTGTCAGAATCTGGTTTAACTTTTTGGATGGAAATATGCCAAAATCACACTTCTCTTTTTAATTCCAGAAGGAAAAGAAAAAGTTAGAAACTTCTTCATTATCTGTTTGTTCACACTGGGATAAACTAGTAATCTTTCTATTAATTTTGTGATGCTAACAACTTTTCACCTACCTTTACAGAGAGCAGAGGCTGCGTGAATTGTGAGAGCTTAAATGGAAAAAAATAATTATCACCCCCCAAAAACCTACAACCAAACGAAAAAAAAAACCAAAAAACAAAAAAACACCAATTCTTTTTCTATTTTCTAGTACAAGGCAAATAACAGACTTACTTGGGCTGCTGTTTAAAGGGTATGAACAAATATATACAAGAATGCCAAAGTCCCCTTTTTACGTAGCACGCAAAGGAAACGTTTCTTAGTATTTTGTTTTATATATTTTTCTCAGAGGCTTGGATTAACCAGCCATTTCTTGCATGTCTGTTTCCACACCTATGCATGTATTCCATTTTATTACTGTTGCCTCTATTGCAATCACTTGTTTTACATTCTGCCCAGCTGTGCAGATCTTTCAGATTAACAACCTGTTTTGGGAAATTCAGACATCACTACTCCAGGTAATCAAAACATACCCTTTAGCTAATTTATGTAATCTTCTCAAGTTCATTGCTTTAAAAACTAAACTTTTTTCTTCAATGTTAGAAAAGTGTTTGCTGTTACTCTGTACATTTATTTATGTGTTCATGCGTGTATTTTTAATTCCAGAAAGATAATCTATTGACAAAAAAAAAAGAAAAAATGTTCTCTTACCTTCTCAATTGAACTTTGGCTATTAATAAGACTTTGAAATATATAATCAGTCGTTGTTAAAATGGTATACTAGAAATATTAAGAGCCATAACTTGTCTTTACAGCTGATGATCTGAGACAAGTGAAGCTATTTCATTATATTTATTTGTAATTTCTTTTCTCAGAAACAACCAGGCACTGCTCTGCAGAAACTGTGAACTCTCAAGAGCTAAGAGGAGACAGAGAATATATACATTTTAAATTTTGCTGAAAGCCCAATGCTAAATCTGATCCAAGTTTATCTTAAGAACCAGTTTCTAAATGTATTGAGATATCTGTGACCTCTGTTGGTTCTCTATCTCTTAGTGAACTGTATCTGACTTTAAAGTGAATCTAGTTTTTCCTGTAACAGACACAGTACAATGAAAAGTTCATAGCATCTCCCAACTTTTTCGGTGTTATTTATTGCAAAGTCAATGCATCAAAATGCACCCCTTCCAAAGGCAGCCTGAATAAACTAGGAAAGCTTACTAGAAACTTTATCAATAGAAATAAAGTGTTGTGGATGAAAAATGTGGAAATATCCCTGTTTATATATAATGATTGCATCCTTCCAATGCACCTCAAGAAAAAATGCTACATTTCCCAGGCCTGCTGAATGCATTGTTAGGCATACCCCTATTGAATGATCCTGAGGACTGCTGCTTGCCAGGAAGACACTGCCTTTCTGAGCATGCAGAGAGCAGTTCTGCTGTGCACATGGAGCATGCACACAGCAAGCGGCCTCGTGACTTGGAAAGTGTTAGAAGAAGACAGAGGTGAACATGAGGCCGCTTTTGCTGCCAGAACTGTTTTATCTGACTCAGAGTTTTCCTGATGTCTCCCCAGCATGGTGCATGAAACATCTGAAGCAGACCAGAGGCTGCATGAATCTCTTTTGGGGGTCAACCATGCCTCATGTGTCACCTGTTGAAGATACGTGTACAAAAGCAAGGCGTATTTTGTTTCATATATGTTAAAGAGTAAGATTAAAGAGAGGGAATTGTGTCTTTTACAGGGGTTTGTGTAAACTATTCTTTTGCACCTCAAATGCTTTTTTTCAGAATAATGTCATACAAGGCTCCCTTCATAGTCAATGAAAAGAGAGAGGTAGCTCTCAGATGAATTCAGGCTGTATGAAGACTGACTTCTTCCTGCTGACTTCCTTCTCAGTAGCTGAAGGTTTAGGACAACTACAGAATGGTCTTCAAGATTAAGAGAAAGGCCTCAGAACAGGAAAATTCTGACTCTGTTCTTGTTCCAAATTTTATGAAACTTTATGCTGCAGAGGAAAGCTAAATCATGTTTAAATGAATTTTGAAAACTCTTATGCTTCAGCAGTGATCACCACAAACAGACGGAAACATAACTGAATACACAAAATACCACAAGACTCAAGTATTTTTTAAAGCTATTATTTGGTTGAATAGTAGTACCACTTAATTAATAATTTTCAGAATCACAAAATTGCAGAATCACAGAATGGATTAAGTCAGAAGGGATTGGTTTACATACCGATTATAAAAATAAAACAATTTGAATTCAAGCCTTAAATATCTAAATTAAAGACAATAAATGAATCATAATTTTCTGCAGTGAGTTCTTTACAACTTTATTTCCAAGCTTTATTTCAGCAACGCTGTAACCTCTCATCAGCACTTTGGAAGCAAGTAAGATGTAGTCACTAACAAATGTGACCCAAATGAACTCGTGCACCATATTTTTCATTGTTGTTAATGGCAGATTCATATAACAGTCAGGACACAGAGTAGCCTTTTGGATCATTTAGATTATTTTGTATTAGATTTGTATTACATTTCCAAGCATTTAGATTATGTTTTTGTCTTCTGTGTTGAGCCAAGTAGGCACAGTTCAAAAAGTACTAATTATCAAAAGCCTTTTTCTGTTAAAAATGATGACTAAAAATGTATACGCTACTCAGGAGCCATCACATCTCATAGATACAATATTTATGGTTTGTTTGAATGGTTAAGAAAGCAGCAATAAACTGCAAGAAGAGTATTTAAAGCCCCCAAAACAACACATCAACCCACCACACAGCATTCCTGTGCAAAGCAAATTGGTCTTTTTTCAATTTTGTTTACAAGCAGCTCTTCATAGACTAAACTCCAGTAAGTCATGGAGTTTCTGATGTCCTCTCTCTATATACAAACAGTGCATTCACTATAAACACAGTGAGGGAGGTAGGAAATAGAACCTCACAATCAGACCCTGAAAAACTGACTCCTCACATGAGTTGATAAAGAAAACTGGTGGGGGTGACAAAAGGTAAGAGTAGCTTAAAACACTAATGATTTAAACAAGAAAATATCAGCTTACTCTCTCTGATTTCTGCAGTACTAAAGCTTACAAAGATTTACTTTACAACCAGTAACAGAAGCACATTTAGAAACAAGTTCTGTAAGAAACATTTTCTGTTTGCGTATGTAATTGATAAGTGCCCTACAATACTAAACAGGATCACTTTGGGTTTAACTTAGGTTTCAGTGTTTACAAAGCTTCCAGACTGTTTTCTATAAATGACAAAAGCTGTTTTATATTCCATAACTTTCTACTACACAAGTCTTATAAGAGTTGTAACACAACTTTAAGCTTTCCATAATGGAGTAATATGCAAAAACAATTAGTAATATGATTCAGGTTTTATTTTCCAATCTGCAGGAAATTAAAAAAAGGAACTCTTCAATACAGATCACCAAATATCTACTGCCTCTTAGAAAGATATATCTGGTGGATATGGGGTTACTTTGGCATCTTGTACTTTCAAGTTTAGGAATTAGGTAGTCATTTGAGGCCATGTTCCAATTATAAGAGTTACATAAATGCAGTGTTACCAAAACTTTGCTGAGTAATCAAAATTTCATCAGTGTTATGGTACTCACAAGTAAGCAATAGCCACTCTGATAACAAGAGTCTTTAATTCAAAAGAACATTTGCCTTTTTGGTTAGAAATGAAGCAGAAGTAATAAAGGAACCTTACAGAGAAATCAAGATTTGATTTTTTTTCCTAATATCCAGTCTAAACCGCCCCTGGCACAGTCTGAAGCTATTTCCTCTTCACCCGTCACTTGTTACCCTGGAGAAGAGACTGAGCCCCACCTTGCTACAACATACTTTAGTAAAGTCCAAGTAGACAGCATCCACAGCTTTCCTTTCATCCTCTAAGCTTGCCACCTTGACATAATGAAGCATTCTGTACTATTAAAAAAAAAAAAGAAATCAAATCCAAAAGTCTTAGATACAGTGTTGTCATCTTGTCAGATCACCAAAGTACTGACTGCAAAGAACGTTTTGTATTGTGTGTACACTGGACCCTGGATGTACACATACAGATGAGGAATGAGATGCTGGAAAGGAGTGCCACAGAAAGGGACTTGGGGGTCCTAGGTGATGGCGATTTGAATATGAATCAGCAGTGCCCTGGCAGCCAGGAGGGCCAACTCTGTGGTGGGGGGCGTCAGGCAAAACATTGTCAGCCTGTCAAGGGAGGTGATTGTCCAGCTCTGCTCTGCACTGGTGAGGCCTCACCCTGAATACTGTGTGCAGTTCTGGTCACTGTAATATAAGAAAGGTATTCAGCTCTTAGAGAGCATCCAAAGGAGGGCAACAAAGGTGGTGAAGGGCCTTGAGGGGAAGCCATAGGAGGAGCAGCTGAAGTCACTTGGTCTGTTCAGCCTGGAAAAATTAGTAGACAGCATTTTCCTATGCTCATTTGAAGGTCTAATTTCAAATATTTGTTTATGATTTCTCTGTGAAAGAAAGGGCTAAGGAGTAACACTGGTATCATCAGCTGTCTTACCTTAAAGGAAGAGTGGTGAGTTTTTAGCCAGATTAGACTGAGGAACACCCATGTTAAAAATGTGAAGTACTTCCAGGTTTTCTGGAGATAGACTTCTTCTGAATGAAACAGATTTAATCAGTGATCTCAGGGATAGAAAAGATGAAGAATGATCTACAGTTTGATACAAGAGAATCCAGAAAAATTATAAATATAATAATATAATAGTATAATTATAAATATAATAATATAATTCAATTACATAAATTGCTATAATGCTGCTTTGCACTTTCTATAAGAGAACATGGATATAAAAAAAAAAAATCTACCAAAAAATCTGGTTTTATTTAATTTGTTGCTTTTCATTTATTCACCAAAAGTGATTGCCTAGATATGGTCTAGAATGTGAACGTGGTTCTGACTGATTAGAAGGGGCATATTACAAAAAAGAAAAATTACTCTCAAAGGTTTTTAATCTCTGTAAGCCTAGTTCAATTTGATATTTTTAGTTTTATTATTTTCCTGGCAAGAAGCTATTACATCCAAAATTTTCAATCCATATAAAGCAAATAGGCGTTTCATATTTTTCAGGGAGTCATTTAGACCTTGATTTGGCAATTGAAGTAAGGGGTCTGATAATGATCTCTCTGCTATTTACATTACAAGATGTTAATCTAATCTTTTCTGCTTCTTGGAAGAAGAAGCATTTTTCCTATCTTTGTCAAGAATACACAAAAGTTTGCCTCTATTTATACACCCAAAATGCAAACTAGGAAACTGATTGCCATGGCAGTCATTGTCTGACACTACCTTTACCAAAAGTTTCACTCATTTCTTTGACCTTCACTATGGATTTTCTTTCTTTCAAGAATAATCATTCAGCTTCCAGTGAAGTATATTGAAGTAACTAGTTTTGCTTTAAGAAAATAAAATACTGATCGCTGATTTTTCTCCTTTTCTTATAAACCGCTATGAATCAATAGGAAAATAAAGTTGACTAACCATGTTTATGAAGGGAAGCCATGGTAATTGAGTACTTTCATCCTTTAAAGTAAGGATAGGTTAACCTGTGACATGCAGAGTAATCCTTCCATGTGTCGGATTGATCACAATAAGAATTTCACTGTTTATAACTGAGAAAACTGGATTACTCCGGAAGCTCTACATACTGTTTGTTTCACAACATTTTGAAAGAATATATTTGCTTCTTACTATCAGTTCCTTCAATTCTTCTGGAGCCCCCTTTTCAGCCTCCTCCATGGTTATATCCACATCACAAAATCTGGCTTGAAAGTTTTATCCATACAATGTACTTAAAAATTGTCCTAGATTTTCTCTTTCTGCTGGATATCTCTTTACTCCTTTCTCACATGTCCTATGGCTATCTTGTCCTACCTCTTCTCTCTTATTACACAAGTAAGAAATAGGTGAGAGAAGATTACACTTACAGATTACATTACACACAGAAATGTCAAGAAATTTCAAACAATGCTTTACTACTAAAAATATTTTCCTGTGTGGAAAAAGTCAGTAAATCAGTTATGGAGAAATGAACCCGCCCCCTTTTAAAGATGTTCTTTGATATCTTAACCAAATGCAAGTAAAGGAAAAGCAAAACATAAAAAATATGGAATAATAATTAGGAGGCAGAAGATAACAGTCCATTTTCAACATAGAAAAACATTAAGAGACAAACCCCAAAATTTATCCACATTACTTATGACAAATATTTTTATTCAGCTCTGACTACCGAGAGTTTCTTTACATAGTAGTTTAGTTAGAATCAGGAATGCATTTTCAAAACAAATATCCAGATCATCAGAACAATGCCAGGATACTATCTCTATTGACTGATGGCATAGAGCAGGTTTGGACTACATATGTTCCTTTTGGATTAAATTGCTGGAAGGTGTGATTCAGAGTTTCACCTAATGTACCCTGCCTACTCACAAGATTCAGTTCAAAGGATTGAACTAGTAATAGTCTGAAGTAAGTAGCCTATCCTCCAAATTGCTGTGCTGTGGACAATAAAGCTTAAATTTTTTTCCTACTTACTTTATTCTACCCCTATTGGTTCTCATCACTTAATGATTTAAACGTAACTTCATTGAAAAATAATATAAAAACAGTAGCAAATGGCTGGGAAAAAAAAAAAAGGAAATAAAAAGAAAAAGGATAGATTTTTGTAATATTTTTGGATGATTTGAAGAGTAAGCCAGCCAGTAATTGACATATCAATAGCTTAGTTGTCTTATGAAATTCATAACTGATGCATTTTTTTTAAGATTACTGTTTTTCCATCTTTCCTCAACTTATTATTCTTCAAAAGGTCTTGAGTGCACTTAAATTATTCTTACTATGTCTACCACATAGGATGAAATTTTTTAGTTGACTTTTTATTTCATAAAATTGTTTCAGTTCAGCTTGACATAAATGTTATCATGAGAAAACCTAATAGATAAATTCCAGAAAAAGTTGGAGCAACCCCTTAAAAGGAAACTTATTGAATTGTATTTTGAAGTAATATAAAAATAAATGGTTCCATTGGGTTTTTGTAATCAATCATGATATTTATGGAGAGACTGCTAGATCTTGTGGGGCATTTGCTACACTGGTTGTTACAAAATGGCCTCTAGGATGGCTGGTCACTGAATTAATCTGATTCCTATTTCTTTGCTGTGATTAATGATTGTGATTATTTTTATTATTGTTGCATTGAACTGCAAACACAACAGCGGAAAACGTAAATTACTCATAACTGATAAAAAGTACATTAGTAAAATTCAATCAAGCATCAACAAGTAAGTCATCATTTATTCAGTTTATGTAACGTAATGCAATATCTAAGTCTTTTAAATTACAGTAACTAACCAGGACTTCAAAAAGCAAGAAAGTCTGTTCTCTCTTTCACGATACATGAGAAAAAAATCAAGCTGAAAGAGGATGTATCTTACAGTTCTAAACCTTGGACAGGTTTGTTACCAGACATACTCTGTTCAGCTTTCTAATTACATTTATGCCTATGTATGTATCTATATGCAATTTATGTAATGTTTCAATAAGATTTACATGTGTATTATATTTTAACAAATCCATTTCCTTATCTGTCCACATGGTTTAAGGTTGTTTCCAACAGCAAATTATGTTCAAACCATAAGGTACGATAAAAGTTGTGATTTAGGCATTTCTATCTCAAATATCAAAACATCAAAATGCAATTGATGGGAAAAAAACCATGACAGGCAAAAAGAAGACATTCATTAGCAGTTTCATTTAATAAAATAGAAGAGTATCAGTTGAGTCTGGATGAATACATCTTGAATTATGTTATGGAATAACTAATTATTGCTAACAAAAGCCTTAAAAATAGTATAGTTAACAAAAAAAACCCCGTATTTATAAGCAATTATAAAATTTTTTTGAGAATAAGATCTAAAACAACTGTTTCTACTCAATTTGCTACATAGTTGAGATGATGCACTCCGCAACTGACTTATGTGCTCTGTATTTGACTGTGAAACAAATGTCCCTTTCTTCAAGAGCTTATAAACATCCTTTGGAGCAAACTCAGAGCACAGGAGAAAGACTCCTCTGAAATCTATTAAAATTCATGAAAACACACTGAGTAAGAAAGTAATCAGGGCCCAAGTTAGGAGAATCATTGTGATATTTGGAAAAGTAGTAGGTGATTATTTTTTGAGACAATTAACATCCATAAAACTCTCAATTTATTTTGTTGGCATGATTTCAGTAGTGCTTCTGTACATTTCTCATTTTAACAGGATGCAAATATTATCTTAATATGTTTAAATGATAGATTTTTAACTTAAGTAGAACTTAACCACTTATACTTAATCTGATGTTCTCTTGCAGAATGTATTTACACAGAGGAGTATAAACCCATTGACACAAGTTGCTGCAGAAGCCAGAAGCAAAAGCAGCTCTATAAACTTATTGCAGAAGTACAGACTATAGGTTCACTGAGGGCTACAAAGAACATTTCCAGGCCCCAGTTCAGCAAATTCCTGTGGATTTCTGGAAGCTGAGGTGATACACTTCAAAAGTTGTGTTATCTTGTCTTTTCTCTCTTTAAGGCTTGACACTGGGTACAACAGGCCTTAGAATATAAAATATTACTTGACCCACTACAGATTTTCTTACTTTCTTAAAATAACTTTTTCTTGAAAAATATTATATTATAAGGATTCTTTAAACATACAAGTGCCAGATTTATTGTTTCTCAATCTAATTAAATTTTTAAAAATTATTAGGAGGTAATGTATGACATAAGATGTGAGACCATGAGAACCTCATGAAATTCAACAAGGCCAAGTTCAGGGTATTGCACCTGGGTCAGGGCAACCCCAAACATGAGTACAGACTGTGAGAAAAAGTCACTGAGAGCAGCCCTGCAGAGCCTGGGGTTCTCATGGACAAAAAGCTGGATGTGAGCTAATAGTGTGCACTTGCAGCCCAGAAGGACAACCACATCCTGGGCTGCATCAGAAGAGGAATGGCCTGCAGGCAGAGGAAGGTGATTCCCACCCTCTACTCTGCCCCCATGAGACCCCACCTGCAATACTGCATCCAGCTCTGAGGTCCACAGCACAACAAAGACATGGACCTGCTAGAGTGGGTCAGAGGAGGGCCATGAAGATAATTATGGGGCCGGAGCACCTCTCCTATGAAGACTGGCTGAGAGGGAACATTTCAGCCTGGAGAAAAGACTTTGAGGACACCTCATTGCAGCCTTCTGATACCTTAAGGGAACTCATAAGAAGAAGTGAGAGGGACTTTTTGTACAGACTGATAGTGACAAGACAAGGAGAAATGGTTTTGAACTGAAAGAGGACAGGTTTATATTGGATGTTAGGAAGAAATTTTTTCTCAAAGGGTAATGAAGCACTGGAACATGCTAATCAAAGAAGCTGATGCTTCATCCCTGGAACTGTTCAAAGCCAGGTTGGGTGGGGGCCTGAGCAACCTGATCTATTGAGTGACATCCCTGCCCGTGGGAGGGGGGTCAGGACTAGATGATCTTTAAGATGCCTTCCAACCCAGACCATTCTATGACTCTACGATATTACAGCTGCCAGGGATGAAACAGTTCCTTTTTCGCTTGCTAGAAAACTCATTCTGTATAATCATACATATCCTCTGACATCACCAGGTATGAGAAATTTAACAGCCTTTACACCCAGAAAAGAGGAAGGTAGAATACATAATTTCGTCATTACCAGATGTGGAATAATGTACTTCTGAATAGGAAGTAGTCTCCACTGCTGCATGAAACTCCATGTTCTACAAATGATACATTGTGACAGAAATAAAGCCCTTAAGAGAATGCTTGCCAAGTAGTACTACTTGAAAGCTCTCAGAGGTCAAGCTCAAAAGATTAATTTCATATTTTTTTCCTAGAATTTCTTGTTTCGCTTACAATGTGTATGCTAATATATACTGTCAACTGAAAAAGAAATACTACCAAAAAATTAGGTTAATTTCTTAATATAAAATATATTACAGCATGATGTGACTGGCTTCTTGTGTCATTTAAGTACTAGGTTGTCACTGGAGTCATAGGCAGAAAAAATACTGGCAACCATGAACAATGTATTTGATTTCTGTGATACATATTTTTAAATTATAACCAGAAACTTGGAATTGACATTCTTTCAGCTACAAACTTTGTTGGCAGTTTCTTTACATAATTTTAAAGCTTTTCCCTAGATATATCACAAAATATACCAAAACAAAACTACAGCAGAAAATGCTACTTGTTCAAAGGAGATGCCACATATTCATATCCTATTAAATTTAAATACTTGCATGTAAGTGTAGTCTTCAGGATGTGTACACTTTCTAATCTCTAAATTGGGATAACATTCCTCTATTTTTCAGTAGTTTAACAGTTATGAAATATAATACACCACAACAGCAATTCTGTGAAGTGCAATTAAATAGAAAAAAAAAATCAAAAGCTTTGTAACAACATTTGGAATATTACCAGTTATGTTTCTGGCCTATGATGTTGGTAACTAAAATGTGTTACTATCTTCTAGCTGTATCTCATCCAGCATTAAACAAAGTCTTCGTCTCAACCCATATCTAGTTTACCAAAACCACAATCACATTTGGTATCCATTGCTATCCTTGTTTACAGTCTCAGAAAAAAAGACTAAGCAATAAGACAACTTGGGGTTGGAACTGAACCCTAAACTCTTGTAGATGAGCTGTCAGATAGGGCTCCACAAAACTGGCAGGAAGAGTGTGGGGCCTCAGCAATAATAATATAATGAAAACTGAGAAACTGAGTCTGTCAAAAAATGAACTTAGGCTTCATTTTCTTTCTTTCTTTCTTTCTTTCTTTCTTTCTTTCTTTCTTTCTTTCTTTCTTTCTTTCTTTCTTTCTTTCTTTC
>JAYRBT010000001.1:69573052-69592859 GCA_036023395.1 Myiotriccus ornatus | reverse complement strand
TTCTTTCTTTCTTTCTTTCTTTCTTTCTTTCTTTCTTTCTTTCTTTCTTTCTTTCTTTCTTTCTTTCTTTCTTTCTAATCTAATTTCTAGGTAGTAGAAATTTTGCAGTCTCCCCATGCAATGTATTCCACTATTTTCTTGGCCTTCCTGTTTGAATACTTTCTTGTTATATCTAACCCAGATCTTCCTTGCTGTAATTGAAATCTATTATTTGTCTTCTTACCTGCTATGGATATGTAAACATATTATACTTTCCGCTCTGTAAGACTCTTTTAAACAACTTTCTGTTGATATTTGAATTGAGTTCTACTCCATCTTGCAGATATTTTCAAAACCATTTCTCTCGTGTCTGTTCATTTCTAAATATAGAAAATTTTTCTTTTCTTGATGAACTATATCCTTCAAGAAAACATTTTCTCAGCTTTTGACTCCCTGGTATGCCTGTAACCTCTATCAAGTACTGTAATTTTTTTTAAAGTATCCTCTATTACATTATCACTGAGAAATAGTTAAAACTGTGAAGACTCAAATTTATATATTGTCCAGTTTAACAATGAGCCATTGATAGTCACCTACTGGCTTTTGTTTCTCTAACCTACACACAGGAACATCATGTGACACCATGTCATTAATTTTATTCAAGACATAATCAATTATAAAAAACTCATCTGTAAGCATTTGTCTTAGCAATCTTTTTTAATGCCATATTCTACAGGATTGCTTACAAATTCTGATTACTTGTTTTCACATTGTCAGAGGACTGCAGTTGCACTGATTAGTATTTAATTTCTAACCTAAAGTTTTGAAACCGGATCACAGTTAGAAAAGGAAATATCACCTCTTCTGAAAATATTTGATTCTAAAGAAGGACCACTGTCCAAGTGATTAGGAGAAACAACACGAATGCCCTCACTACATCCAAGCAATTCCAATTTGAACAAGAAGTAGCAAGATAGCAAATACAAATTAACCTTTCTTCTATACCTAAGTCACCAAGGCAGAATAAGAGAGAAGCAAAGTAAAAGTTCTGAAAATATTTCCTCTAGAGAACAGAATAAGAGTAAATTAACATTCTGAATTCAAAGCGTTTATAAGACTGAATAAACGACTATTAAAATATATTGCATTGACTTTTTACAAGGAAAAAAAGTAAAGGTTAGCATGAACAATGTCAAATATGTACTACAGTGGAATATAAATATTTGCCTAAGGTGTGGAGAAACAATGAGCTTGCTGCAGAAAGACAAGCTTATAGACAGTCTCTGCTGAAAAAAATGCAGACAATAACCTTTTGCTAAATTTCTCCATTAACAACATTAGTTTTCCATAAACAATTTATTTGTAATAAGAGACGATTTGATCTTGGTATATGTTCTTTAGTATAGAACCAAATAAGGACACTTTTTCAAAGTATTAAGGAGTATCTAAAAAAATATTTCTTATTCCTCCAAATATTGTTTGCAATAGATCATGTGATGTTTTGCAAATTTCTGACACTTATTTCAACACAAAGAAAAAAATGAATGAAGAAATAAAGGAGTGAGGGAAGGGAAGGGGATTGAGAGAGATGAAGAAAGAGGGAAAAAAGATAAAAGAAGAAATAAAAAACACTTTTACATTGATTTGAATTTAGGATAACCTATTCAGATTACAGTAACAATTCAAGTCTCTACAAAACACTAAGGATAGTTGCGTTGTAAAAGCACATTCATTCTAAAGGAAAAATATGAAAAAATCAGTAGAAAGAGATTGCAGAGTCTGCTGTAGTGCTGGAATAGCCATGTGCCTCTGTAGAATTTCTAGATGATTAGAAAGGCTGTGAAAAATTGCAAACATTTGTAACCAGTCTGCTGGTTAAAGATGTTTTTTTACAGATGGATTGGACAAGGTGAGTAATTTTAGGAATAATTTTCAGAGCATATTCTTAAAAAATTATGTACCTGTTGTGTAAAGTCACCGAATATCTTGAACTATGAAATGAGTTGTTACAGAAATCTCTTATCAACTTTCCAGTCATTAATATTTTAATAATATAAAATGTTATCACTGGTCTTTGTTGCTGCAAAGTAAAATTACGCGAACATGGAATTGGTATATAGAACCATATTTTAAATGTAAAGAAAAAAAAATGTTACATTGCTAGACACATATTATTTGAAGATATTATTAAGATTCTGTTTTCAAAATTTGCTTAAACCTAGGTTATAAGAGTCACTTCAATCACCACTAAGCACTAATCCCAGTAATCCTTCATCCATTTTGTTTCCACAAGAGAGTGGAAAGCTCTTCCTGGGGATACTTGATCTTAGTATGGCTATTTTAGCCATGTGAATACCTATTTTTCATCATACTCTGCTATCCAGACTAAGGTACTGAGATCTTTATTTGTTTTTCTTTATTTTTTTTATCTCCTTCCCCCCACCCTAGAACTTCTTTGCTATTAAATTATGAAAGCTTCTCACCAATAGTAATCACATGCAAGAGAAATTTTACCATGTTGCTTCGCTCATCTGAGTGGGAAATTCTCTACAGAATACCAATTCTTTACAATAGGTTCCTTATTGTATTCATCCAGAAACCTCTGAGCCAAAACTGATCTTCCCAGAACTCAACGTATTGCGAAATTCCTGTAAATAATCCAGTATCAGGTTTAGATACTTAACTATAAAGCGTAGGGTATGGTCCTAATCTCTAAATTTGTGGCTACACAATCCTCAAGACCTCCCAAGAGCACTTTAGTTAAGCTTCTGCCTCTCCTGTTTTGCTCCATAAGGAACCAACAAGAAACACCTAACACTTCCACCCCTTGTGATCCAGGTTTCCTCTTCTGAGGAAACTTCTGAGTGTTTGTTTCCCCTGTCTTCCTTTCTCTATTTGTCTCCAAAAAAACAGAGTATCTATTAACCCTGTCTTTCGTAGTCCTTCCTAATAGAGTACTTGCTCAGAAACTGCACAATTTCAGTGAATGTGTAACCTAAAAGGTTGAAAACGTTGCCCATTCCCTTTACAATTCTCTATTGACATATCTTGTGGTGATCAAGAGAGCATAATTACAGTCTATATTTCAAACTACTCAATGGCCAAGATCACTTAAGCAGCCTACAGACCATCAGTCACTTCTAGAAGTCAACTCCTACTTCCACTTATATCATCAACCACTTTTTCTATCTTTATTGAAGCAATAACTTCTTGATGTTGTCCTTCATAGCCTATGTATTCTGCCCTTAACATCTTTTAACCCAGTTCATTGTTTCTCTCCATGTACTTAAGCATGTCTTCAGCCTTGATGCCAACAAAATACATTAATATAATTAAAACTCTGACTTCCTGAAACCACTGTTCACCATGGGGACAAGCACTATGAGTAGTTCTCTGTCTCTCCTTCTCTGTCTCTTGTTTGTGTTTTTACTCTGTACAGTACTTAGTATGCTGATATCATAGTCAGTGACTTCAAACAGCTTCTTATCGAAACAACAAAAACCACTGAGGTGTATTTGGAAAAACTATCAAGCTTTTAGTTAATAAAGTCAAGACAATGAAACACATGAACACAGTTTCATTTTGCACATAATATTTACAAATCAATGAAAATGGGTTCAAAACCTTTAAAATAGCACTGGTTTCAGTCTCACATTATCGTCAATATTTGCATTCATTGCGCTAGAACTGTTTTCTTGAATTCAGATATTTACTTTCTCTCTTTTTTCCCTTTTTTTTTGTTTTTCTGCTGTTTTTTCTAATTATTTTTCCTTCTCTTTCTTGACATATTCTTTTCCTTTTCCCCATTTCATCATTATACATATAATGAGAATAATAAAGATAGATCATTTAAACAGAGAAAAAAAATCCAGTCTGTTTCATAAGGGAGTCAGGACATTCATGTACAGAGCACTGTAATTTGTAAATCTTATATATGCAGTCATTTAGGATAAGAGAGTACTTATAAGATTTGAAAATATTCTGTAACCAAAACAAAAGTAAAAATGGGATTCAAATGAGATTTGTGGTATTTATATGATGTGGTCTACTGTTTAATGTGATCTAGGGGTATAGACAATTCTTACATCCTTATTTCTCCTATGGGATTATAGGACTAAACCACTGAGACTTTCACAAATAAGTTTACTGAATAGAATATATACAGTTCTTATTCTTATGTAAACAAACAGGCTATGACTTGAAGCCACACAATGACTTTAATTGTACAAACTATGTATTGCTAAAATCAATCCAAGTCATAACTGTAGTAAGCAACCATCTCAGTCTTGAGCAATCTGTCAGTAAACTAATAAATTATACCAATGTGGAGCAAGGAAGAAATGATCTCCTTTTGGGCATTTGTTTAGCACATGGGAATAGCTGGGTTCTAGCTTTGCCAGCTCTAATCAAATAAGTAAATCCTTTATTTGGTTAAAAGTTTCTCTGAATCTTTTGGGAAGTGAGCAAGATAAAAAGAGGGTTTTTTATTTCACTTTCTCTTCATGACAATTTCAAAGTACTCAAACATGTAAGGACTGAGAATTCAGTTCATCTCTTAATCCTGCAATCTGTCATTAAAAGAGACAGAACACATTTATTCAATCCTGACTACTCAGAGTTTATGACAACAAATCCACTGAGTTGAAAAGCTCTAGGATTTTCCTCTTTCACATCCATAGAAATCACGGAAAGCTTTCAAGGAAGGGACCTTAAAGATCATCTATTTCCAACCCCCCTGCCATGGGCAGGGATGCCACCCACTAGACCAGGCTGCTCGAAGCCCCACTCAGGCTGGCCTTGAACTCTTCCAGGGATGGGGTATCTACAACTTCTCTGGTACATCCTGGGTAAGTGAGGGTCACAGGACCGAGATCTTAAAGTAGAATATGCCTCAGTTTCAACATGTGATTTGCCTCACTGACTTAAGATTGTAGAAATAACATAAAAGACAGGTAGTTCATTAATTTTTTGTAGCTGTCTAATTAGTTCTTTTAATTTTCTTTGCTTTTTCTTTGTTGACTGGTGATATTGGAAGATGAGGCAAGGGACAAAGCAGACATTGGAAGCAGTGGAAGAAGGAAAAGATAAGAGGAAGGGATATACGGGTGGGAACTAAAGTGGGGTTGAAGTGAAGTGACTGCAAGGGAAGGGGCAGAGGGAATTTGAAGCAAACATCCAAGATAAACTATAAATAAAAATACACACATATGCAGCACTTTATATCTTCAAAGCGCAGGAAAATTATGTCTGATGCAAAGTCAGGCTTTCCTTCCATTTCAAAGTATTTAGTCTTCAGAAAAATGTTCATAATAGGAAAATATAGGTAAAACCTTGAGGGCAAAGGGAGTGAGAGGAGAGTCTCTGACTGTCAGGTCTTTGTACTGAGACAGTTTTGATTTTGGCCATCATGCAATACTTTGAAAACATAGACCATCAGGAGTATTCACTACATTTTGGTGAAAGAAAAAACTCCTAGCAACCAGGTATAACTTACTCAAGCAAATAAAATGTCAGCCTTGTTTATGTGTTTCAAAGTATGCATCCGCAATTAATTAACGTCAGTATGATTTAAAGATTCTCATTAAAATTATGAAATTATGTAACAAAGTTATATTATGCACTGTTCTACAGAGATGGAATCCTTTGTATGTAAACCAGTTGTATGCCCACATCTCATGCTCATGCAGGTCCATTTACCTCATCTCACAAAATGTATAACAGAATTAGGAAGTTACAACAAAGACCACAATGATAATTTGAATAAAGGAATTGCTTTCATATGAGGAAAATGTGACTCAGCCACTTCAGTTTGGGAAGAGGTGAGTAAGAACAGATGATGTAAAGTCACATAGTCATGAGTGACAAGGTGAGGGTGAATAGGAAAATGGTTGTTTCGCTGTCACTTCCATACAAACAGTAAAGGGTGCAAAATGAGGCTGATAGGTGACTTTGAAGACAAAGAGAAGGATTTCTTCGCACAGTTCACAGTGAGGTTGAGGAACCACTCAGGTCTATGATGTGGTAGAATGTTAAGATTCGCTGAGGCAATCGTATTAAGCCTGCATTAATTGCTACTGAGCAGTATTAGAGATGGAACTAAAGGGACTCAGTGTGACTTGGCTTATTTGTGTGGTTTATTAACAAAACACATATAATTTCCCCATCAGACTATGCTCAAAAATCAGGACCTCAGCCTCCCCAGTAAACCCCAGAGTCACAGCCTCAAACCAACTGATGGCACAGACTATGGTGTAGTCACTCACACATGCACAGACACACATACACACACATACACATACAGGATTGACTGGGATTCCCACATTTCTGGACAGCCAGCTCTTTCCACCCTTCTGACCTTTGAGATAAACACACCCCAGCTCCCAGGCCACTTCACCTACTATTTGGCTTGACCAGCTTAATCCTCACTAGTGATCATTCCCTCAGACACCGAGACTTTTTCCAGTTACTGGCAGCACAGAGACATGGGTCCCCTGTCTTTCATGGTCACACACCCTTCTGGGGAATTGGTTTCATTAAGTCTAGTTTTTCCAGTCCCTGACCCATGCACATGGACCCTCCAACCTATGGTCTGGCTAATTGCTGCACCCAAACTGCCCCATATGCACATGTAAACACACCAAATACAGAGCCCTCACCCAGGAATAGAGCTAGGAAAGGATTTATATAAGGCTGACATCTTTTGGCTCCTTACTCTTCAATTCCCCCCATTTATTACTCCCCAAATCATCTAGCACCATTCCTTTTCCCATCTTTGTTTCATCCCCCTAATATCCCATGGAAAGTCCTGTGTAACACAAAATACTCTTCCCCTGCATGCCCTGACATTTCCCATCCCCCAGGCAGCAACACCCTCAGCCCAGATGTTCCAACACTGACTCATCCTGAGGGATTTCCCACCAGGACACTGGGGCTGGGGCTCTCCTGGGACAGCTCTGGGAGGTATCCAGACATTGTGTCACTTCCTTCGAGTGTTTAATTTATGTTCCAACATGACTTTAGGCCTTTGTACTCCTCTAGGTTTGTGGAGATGGACCTCTGACTGTCTGCTGCCCCCCAGGATTGGCCTCTGTTTCCCCAGCTGTCACTGTTTGTCTGTGCTCCTTTCTGGGTGTGCAGGTGAGCTTTTCTCACACATTCCAAAATATATTCTTTACAATATGTTCCACTTCATATCTTATTGAAGAATGCAAAATAAGTAATCATAAAATTACAAGCAATGAAGCTGGAGAGGATCACAAGGAGTTACATAATTCATTTCCTAACTCAAAGATATAGTTTACCTGTATCATTCCATAAAGAGGTTTTACTATTTACTTCCTCAAAAGAAGACATTGATTAAGACTGTCCTTTCACAGGCTACTACATAGCTCAAATAACTTTGGTGTTAGAAAACTTTTGCTAATGTTTAGACTTACACGCTCTGAATTCTGCTTAACATTGCTGCAACTCATGCTGGGCATGGAAAAATGCTTATTCCCATCTCCTATTTTTACCTTTCTGTAGCATGCTGTCATAGCTCCCTTCTCTTCAGCTCTAGACTAAACAAGCCTAATTCCTTCAATTTTTCTTCAGAGGTTATGTTTTATAGACCTATAACCATTCTTGTTATTTTCTTTCGGACACAATCCAACGGGTTTGTACCCTTCTTGAAGCATAAAGCACAAAACTGCTCATAATATTGCATCTGAGGCCTAACCAAAGCCAAACAGAATTGAATTACTTCGTATGTCACTTAAACAATGCATACAATGTTTATGTGTTTCATTATGATGTTTGTCTTGTGCGTATATAATCCCTGCAGTAAACTAATTTTGTTCATCATTTTCAGCTTGTCATTTCTTATAACCCATAAATCCTTTTTAGAAGCACGTCTCTACTTTCTGTTATTTTCTAACCTCCAAATATCTGAAAAAGCATTTTCACATTTCAGAAGTATTCATAATCTGCAGCAATCACTCGATGTTTCTCTTCCTTCTTGTTATTACCTTTAAAACCTTACCCAAAAAACTGTACTTACAAACAATAACTACAAAACTAATCTCAAAGTAAGTTTGTTAAAATGTTCGAGTTTTTCTCATTAGACTGGGGCTTAGAAAAAGAAAAAAAACTATTTAAAGAATGTACACATGATCTACATTACAACATCAACCTCTTTTGAGATTTTAATGTTGTATTGTCTTTGAGAGAATATATAGAGGTTCTACTTTTGCTTATGCTACTCACTCTCTACTACTGTAAAGGAAAAGAGAGAACATAACAAAGAGAAAGATAACCTCCACATAGTGAAATAATTTCCTAAGACTCTCATTATAGTAGCTGGAGGGCAAGAGAGTTCTGCCATAACCTAAAATATTTAAAATTAGGTTTCTAATCAAGTTCTGAGGCCTGCATTTATTTTAATTGACAAATAGAAAACAAACAACTAAAATTAGCCCTCGTGAAAAATTCCATCAGAACAACTTCTTGACAGATGGTGGCAATCAATTCTTTTCAAGATGACCTGAAACAAGTTAGAGGTTCAGGATCTATGTCTCATGTCTGGATTGTTAGACAGGCTTCTCCAGTGCTCAGATCCAGTGTTTTACTTCAAGAAATTCAGGGTTTATTTATAAATGAGTTTATTTTACTGTGAACTACCATCGGAAAATGTTACTCTTCTCTGTGTATGTCAACTGGAGACATGTTACAAAGGATTTTACCTTTCTCAAGGGTCTTTATTACCCAAAAGGTAGTACAACCTTGGTTTCTGGAACATCTCTCAATGCCCTTAAAAGTTTTCTTCATCTAGGATCAACATTTAGGGCATATTTCTCTATGTACCTCTATGGATTTTCAGAACTAAGTAGTGTCTAGTTTCAATATGAATAGATGGTAACTGATTTTTGAAAAATGTGTTAAGTAGCTATACACACCACTGAAAAATCATAAACTTAGGCCTTAATACTGTGAATGTTTATGGATACAATATATTATTTGGATTAAGAAATTTCACTGAAATCAGTAGGATGACTTACATGAGTAAGGACAGGATTTTAATAAAATTTGAATCATACTGAGTTTCTTAAAATTCAAAATATTGATAATATTGTTACTCTCCCATTTACCAAAATATTGATCATTATATTTAAAATGCCTATATTATATTAATATACCAATATATCATCTCTATAGAAATCCTATTTTGTACATATATAATATGCAAACATACATAAACAAGTATGTGTGTAACAGGATATGTACTTATATTTATATCATATATAATAAAAAACTATCAACTCACATGTAAACAGTCCTCTAACTGATTCAGAAAACAGTAATGAATGAGGGAAAGTTATTTAATTTTCCATTATTGTTTTTGTGTTCCATATTAGAAACAATCTGAATGGTTCTGGAATCTTTAAAAAAAGTTGGAAATCAGGATACAATGAGAAACAGCACTTTTCCCATCAGTGTTAAAAAGTCCCATGAAAGTAAGCCCATCAAGTGAGAATACTGTTTTCACAGAAGGTTTGGGGTTGGGGGTTGTTTAATTGGTTTGGGTTTTTTTCTGAAGGTCTCACGTTTAAACAATTGTTATAGCAGATCTTCGTACCCACAAAAGCAGTATCTTATGGTTTCTTTAGATTTTTTGTTTTTATAGAATTAAAAAGTATAATAAGGTATGAAGAATGTTGTCTTGCTGTCTGTTCTGAATGTGTGAAAGAGATCAAGTAATGGCATGTAGTCTAAAGCAGAGCTTAGCATTCCAGTGCTTTAGCTATATTGCACAGCTCAATAGCCTATATTGAATACTTTCCATAAACAAAGTCTTCTACAAAGCTCAGCAAAGTCAGCGGACAGACACTCAGGTGTGGGTAGCACTTTCAAACTCTTCAGCAAGTTCTGAGAAGTTCCTTCATTTGGGAATGAGGTCTAGTTTTCTGATTCTATCTCTGAATAGACTGCAAGTATATACTCTGAAGCCCTCTGAACTTGTCATGGCAGGTCCTCACCTCTTGTATGACCCCTCTGTCTCTTAAGGAGGATTAAAGGATCAAGTTGCTTCACATACACAATTTTTTCTCTGCCACAGATTCTCAAGCATTGCTATTTTTCCTAAAAAGTCTCTCAAGAGGGTTCTCAACAATAAAAAAAATCCCTAACATATTTTATAAAGATAAACAGCTTCAACAGAATAGATTGATAATTTTTCTTCACAGTAGCTTGCAAGAGGGCCCATCTGGATTGCTGATATTGAGTAAGCATCCCTGATTTTTAGCAAACTGAGCCAACAACCACCCAGTGAGTCCCTCAGCCACGTATATACCTTCTAGAATACCACAGAAAGACTTTTAGGGAACGCAAGAACTATCTGACCTGACTGAAGATGGCAGAAATTTTAAATTCATAGCTTGAATCTGACATGGAGCAGCACAAGAGGTGGCTGATAGGAGCCAAGTTCCTCTCAGTTTAAGACCTTGATTTTGAGGTCCCACATTTAGATCATACTTGTATCCTACAAATTAATTTTTGTAGGATTTCCTGATGACATATAGGACTTCTGAGATTCCCATTTGTGATGGACTGAATGTCTTAAACATTAAAGTCATAGAAAGACTTTTGTCAAACTGCAAGGAAGCAACAGTCTGTCTGCAGCCACCAAAGCACGACGTCCTCCCAGTGCCTCCTGACTGAAATTTGGACTGTGGCTGGGGACTTGGGAAAAGACTATTGTCTAATCATCTCAGGTCTAAGGAGAAGTAGAATCAGCCCTAGCTTGGCTCAGGGGATGGTGGGGGAGAAGGATTTTGGGTGTGTGATGGTGAAATCTCTCCACACCAAGTCAAAGGAGTAACCTCCAACCCCACCTCCAAGAAGATGACATGCACATGGGACATTCACGTGAGAGGCAGCTGAGAAGGGGTCATTTACCATTAAATAAAACCCATACTATTGGCTTTGGCACTTGATCTTGTTTGCACCTTCATTTGGGTAGAGAGATGTCTAATAATTTTAATAACTAGATCATGCTTAGTCAATTCATGATAGTCTCAGACCTCTCAATTTACAGACTTACTGCTGGGTGTCCAATTTACATACTACCAACAACAGCAAGAAGAAACAGGATTTGATTTCCACTAAGCAGTATGAAATGAACTGATTTACTGAATTTAGAAGCTAAATAGTTTATGAGACAAAAATTAAGCACTGTATTAAATATATTTCCCTCAATGTCTCTGTGCATTCATTGGGTGCCCCAGAACCCCGGTTAGTGCAATTCCAATGTTTTTCTAGGAATTTATCTCCCTATAGTCAAGATGGTCATTTTAGCTGCATTGGAGACCTTATACACAGATGCAGTAACTTTGCCAAGACACATAATTTTGTCTGGTGTTTCTCACAGGTAGACTCTCTACAGGTCAAGGGAGGTGATTCTACTCATCTACTCTGCTCTTGTGAAAGCCCAGATGGAGTAGTCCAATCAGCTCTGGAGCCCCCAGCATAAGAAAGACATGGACTTGCTCAAAGCAGGTCCAGAGGAGGTCCACAAAGATGACTAGAGGGGTGGAGCACCTCTTCTGTGTGAGCACACACTGAGCGAGTTGGGGTTTTTCAGCCTGGAGAAGAAAAAGCTCTGGCGAGACCTTATTGCAACTTTCCAGTACCTGAAGAGGGTCTGAAAGAAAGGTGTAGAAGGACTTTTTTGTGAGGGCATGCTGTGATAGGACAAAGGAAATGACTTTAAGCTGAAAGGGGGTAAGTTTAGGGTAAATATAGGGATGAAATTCTTTACTAGGAGTTAGACAATGGCTTTGAAAAATTTCATGCAGCATAATATGACTTTTTTAAGGATAACAAAGAAAAAAGATATAAATTGCCTCCTCAAACAAAGTAAACTTTCACTTTAAAATTAATGAAACTAAGGGAAAAGGTTAAAATAGAATGGATAGTTGGGTCATTAGTCAAAGGAACTTTAAAAATTCTATAATTAAAAAGAAACCATTTAGATGACTAAGTGTTAAAACTAAATTTAAGTTTCTAGATTGTTACATCAATTGCTGCATCTTTTTCACAATTCCGTATTCACAATTCATTCACAAGATGACATACTGTAATTACAGATCTTCATACTGCTTTCTTCTTATAAATATGCTTGATAAAATAATTCTTCATTTTTAGTAACTTCAACAACAAATAAAGTAGCACAAGAAATACAGGCATCTCTTTCTTCCTTGTTTATGTGATTTCCAGAAAACTGCTTCCAAACTTCTTTCCGCTGAAACTCACAGAAGCTAGTAATTATCACACCACATGTGTTCTGGCTGAATGCTATATAATATTTCCCTTTTCATATAGCTTAGTTCCTCTAGCAGAGACAAATATCATACACCTGCATGCCTTTCAAGAAACATAGCCCCCAAAACCACTGCACAATAAAAATAGCTTACTTATAATTTTTTATGAAACAGTAAAAGATTACCTACAGCTTTTGTAATGCAATATCAGACATAACACAGCTATTTTTCATTCTAAAACCACAGAAAATCTACAATATCACAATGATACTACAAAATAAATTTATTTTCAGGAATAAATTTCTTTTTAGAAATGTCTTTATGACTGGTAAATAAAGTGTTAGGATATATGGGGAATATGGAATAGACTCCAAGCTTTTGAAGAGACATTTCTACATCTTTATTATATTTGTCTTCAGTTTTAATCTAGAATTCTCTTCTATTTTGATATTTTAGTCAGGTATTTATAATGATGTTATTCTCATGGAATCCTAGAAACGTTGATCAGAAAGAATCCCTGATTCTAGTCATCTTGTCAGAATCTTTGTTTCAAGAAGAGCTATTGCCGAAAGACAATCCAACCATGTGGTTTCTATTTTCCTTAAGTAATTGAAATGAATTGTTAATTCAGAAATTTTAGAATTCCATTTTCAACGGAAACGTGGCTTGACATTTAACGTTTGCAGTTACCACTATGCATATTTTCCATAATTTTCCTCAAGGTTTCTATCAAAAAAATTTTTTTAATGGTCCAGTGGATTTATTTTAACAAAGCAAGGTATCATATTATAGTTTCAATTAATACAATTTTAAGAACAGTATAGGTTGTCATTGTCATGAGCAGAGTGGGAGCTTCAGGCAAAGAAGCCCTCCCATTGAGTCATAAGGTGCAGAAAGGATCCCCTTGCTTTCTAAACTCCCTCCCAGAGATGAGCCTAGGTCTGA
Organism: Myiotriccus ornatus; assembly: GCA_036023395.1. Classification (NCBI taxonomy): domain Eukaryota; kingdom Metazoa; phylum Chordata; class Aves; order Passeriformes; family Tyrannidae; genus Myiotriccus; species Myiotriccus ornatus. The sequence goes on along the minus strand of JAYRBT010000001.1, from coordinate 69,579,639 downwards.
CTGGATCCAGTCCTAGCCCCAGCATTTATTAATGGTTTATGACTAGAGGATTATACAGCTGTAATTGAACCTTTCTACAACTTTGTCCCACAGGATCGAGGATGGTAAGCCAAATATATTTATATAAATAAAAGAAATTATTTCTTTAAATTGATTACAATAATTATATTAATTATACAAAAAAGAGCTTAATCAGAATTATTTATTATGCAGTATGGATAGCTATAACTTCAAGTATGGTGCACTGCTTTGAGACAATATTGAAGTAATTATATTAAAGCAATTGTGTTAAAGCAATTATATTAAATCTAGCAAATCAATTTTTAAGTAGAGCTTGATCTTACTGACCCATACCAATGACTGTGGACAAATCTCTTTCACTCAGCCTTGAGAAGTAAATTTGAGGGGTGGCCCCACTCAAGGGAAGGATCTTCGTACACCTTAGGGATATATGCTACAAGTCCTCACCGTGCAAAAGTGGGACTGGCCTTTTACAGTATAAAGTGATTGATGTCAGTCAAACGCATTCTTTAGACTATGTGTTGCCAGACTTAGCAAAATGGGCTTTGTGGTGATAAAGGTGTTACCAGCTCTTGGGTTTGTTCTGCTCAACACTTCTGACCCTCAGTTCCATATCAGGGCCGGCACAACCTTGCTGCTCCGAGCCTCAGTCAGGGAGCATCTGTCTTGCATGTACCTGTGGTGGGTTTGATAGTTTAGTCAAGCTGGTCTCCTCATTCTTCAGCACTAAGAAGAGAAGACCCTTTTTGCTCAATCTTATCACTAATAACTTATAAACAAGACAAATTTCGAGCTGATGTTTCTCAGGCAAAGAGTCTTGCTACAGTCATTTATCATTTTTCCTCTAATTTTTTTGCATCTTAGGCTTTTACTTACATTTTCTCCTAAGTCAATATATGATAGGTCATCACATTTATGACATTGACTGTTTTTACAGAAAATGCAGCAGATGAAGTCTGGTGGGAAACAATTCATGAATCTAAGAAAGAGGAAGTAAACTTGTCCAAATATGGACATTGTCACAGTGTCCTCAGCTGTGGAATGTTAAAATTATCTCTTCTAATGGCCAGAGGTCACACCCTGCTTTTCATTCAGGAATAACCTTGTAAGAGTTTTCCAAGTAATAGTAGACTAATTATGAAACACCTGTAGCCAAGGGAAAACTTGAAAAGAATAAATTCATAAAGGCAATTTACCCTGTGCTGTAGTAGTACAGAGTAAAGCAATTCTGCTAATGTGATTTTTTTAACGCTACATATTGCATTAAAGTGTCGAGAAATAAAGTGAATTCGAATGCTTGGTAAAGTTACTCCAATATTTGTGAAATATTTAATATAGTAAAGTATCATTCCATGTTGAAACTGATTTCACCAGATTTACAAAGTCAATAGAGCACTCTAACATCTCCCAGCATCTCCTTCCCAAATACCTCTTACACTTTTGTTGATTTGAAGCATGATGCAGATAGTTATAGGACTATTAATGTTCTTAAAGCTGAGAATATACTTATGTAAGGACTGAGAAGTGAGGTCAAAAAGTATGTTTCTTTAAAGAAGAATTTAGACAATAAAAGACAGCAGACTTTTAATTACAGTATGACACTGCCAATATCTCTAATTTATTATCTTGTGTTTAAATACAAACAATAGTGTAATATGTAAAAGCTCACAGTGTTGGAGATTTCTAACAATCCCCCAAAATCGAAAGGTAAGAATAAACTAAAATGGCCATATAAATACCAGAAATTCATTATCTTTGTCTGCTTGTTATGTTAACTTTAGTTTAACCTAAGTTTTTCTCCTGTGTAGGGTGATACAAATGATTGTTATTCATTATTAAGGCATATTTTCTTCTCATCAGTTGCTGTATTTAACAACAGAACACTCCCCTCCAGCATACAGATTAAATCATTTTTAGTCGCATAAATAAATGTCTAGAAGATGTCAGCTGAAAATCTTAGTTATTTCCTCAAGGTGCAGGTGCTAGAAGTGGTGTAATGAAGTACAGACAGCTGCAGCCACAGGCTCTGGCCAACTGGAATATGTCTTCAGAGTGACACTGAGCATAACAAGACCTCACTATGTTTGCTTCCAAGAATGTTATCACTGCAGTTTTAAAAACAGCATAAATCAAGAGGCATGCTCGCAAAGTATAGCTGAAATCACATTATCTTTATTATACTCCTATATATTTTCCTCATTACCACCTGAAATATGTTGACATAACCACTCACACTCATCTATAATGTAACTAATTATTACCCTGCCAGAAAGAAAAATTAGAATAAAAGGTATTGGAAGGCTGGAATTAATCAAACAACTGACCCACCAAGTTACGACCAACTAAAGTCACTAAAACTTTAAAACCTCAGGTACAGGTAGATTTTAATAATTCTTTGTGAAACTAACTGAGAATAACACAAGTCATTGTACTTTACAAACGTTTTTCTCAAAAAAAATTACATATTGACCTCTATTTTGGTGTATGCCCATGACACAATCATTTGTTAAGGTTGCTGCATAAGAGAAGGAAAATAAATTGAAAAGCTTAGCACTGCAGATACTGAGTGTTCAAGGTTCTGCTCTCTTTTCCAGGGACTTCAAGAAAGACATGGTTTTATTTTTATTAGAACAAGCAAATCAATTTGTGATATGTGTGATCACCTTAGCAAATAACAATTGATTGCAAAACAGCAATTATTTAAAAGATCCAAAACCTTCACAAAGTCTTGTCTTCTTTAATATTTTTGTTGTTGTTGTTTTATTGTAATTGCTATTCGTTATGATGTACTTCTGCAGTCACAATTATGGATTTAACCCTTGTCAGTGGTCCTGTTCTGAGCTTCTTCTACCATTTCTCTTTCCCTCTGGACTTAGCATCTTCCATGCTCTACTGGTGCAAATGCAAGGACTAGAGGAATTTCTCATCTCCTCAAATTATTTTCACTTTGACTTCTAAGCACAATAGCCAACTGTGTTCAGAACTTCTCTAGGATATCTTGTCCAGAGTAACTATCCTATATCTAAGGGGAAAATGGCAATTTATGTCAGTCACAGATCCAGACCTGTATTTCTGAAATCTTCATGGACTAATCATATACTTAGTCATTAAAAAAATCTATAAATGCTGTTTTAACAAAAATAAATGATTAAACAATAAGGACCACAGTATGAGATTTTCCCTGGAGACTATTCAATGGCTGGAAGTAATTGATGGCTTGATTCAGTTTAAAATTTACTCTTTTTTTTTTGGAGGTGGAGGGGAGGGGTGTATTTTTCCATTCCATATGTATAATTTCACTAAGCTAATCATCATATAGTACATCTGGTATTTTTAGGGAATTAATTCCCAGTGCATTAGCTGAGAGAATCAATCATATATTTGTTAAAATCACAGGCCTTAGCTCTATGAGTTACAAAATCCCTACATGTTGTAATTTTCATTGTGTGCTCATAAAGTAACACAAAAAAAGTGCAATTAATAACTAAATCAGGAAAAAAAAAATCTTTATATATATATGCTCCTATCTGAGGATGAGAATGATGTCACTACATTTGGTTATTGCCTTCTTGGAAGACCAGGAAATGTATACTCCTGTGTACGTCACATTCTCCAAAATAATTATCACTCCAAGTGCAGAGGGCTGACAGCTGGTCCTTGTAGTAGGTCCAGTAGCAGAATTTTTCAGATGTTAAGGCTGAAATTTTGGTTAAATCTCTGAATATTCAGATATTATATTCAGGACATTTGCTAGGCAGCACTTGGTATAGAGATTTGATTGGTTGATGTCAACTGCTTTGAATTTTTTTTGTTTTCTTGTTTTTTACCAAATATGAGAAAGGAATAATGTCAATTAGAGAAGTGGGAATGTAAAGGGCTCGCAAGCACACTATTTAAGCATAAATCTGCCTCATAAAGCCTACTGTGACAGGCTACCAAGCCTACAGATGTTAGGGTCTCTAGGTCAAAGACAGCAGTGACTGCCCCATGCAGGGGGTCACAAGGCTCCTAAAGCCAGAGAGACCTCTCAGGTCTGTCCCTGGTGTTCCAAAGCCCCCTGCCAAGCCAGCAGGCTGTTGATCATATAGCTTGAAAAATAACTTGAGACATTTCTTGCAGTGGACACATCCCAGGAAATCAGGGTTCCCTGCAGCTAAACACTCATCAACCTGTCTCAGCTGGTCCATATGCCTTATTTTAATGGATAAGGGAATAAGAAACAATATTTGTATCAGGTTATCTGGGTAAGTAATGTCTTACCCAGGTCCAGAATCCCATTGACTTTTATTGTGTATATTAGGTAAACACATGAAAAATGGACAGAATAATGTCAACTGAAAACGTATCATTCTAGTTATAAGTACATGCATAAGCATTCCCAATCTTTCATCAAAATAATTCTTTCTTCTGTGAAGATGCTCGAGCTTAGTAGATATTTTTTCATGTAGTCATGTTTGTAAACATACATGTAGAATACACTACTTTCAATTTAACTTTTTAATCTGAGACTCGCAAATCTTCACACAACTTACCTCCAAATAGAGTAGCATATATATTTTTATTCATTCAAATAATGTAATTTCATAAACTTGTTGGCTAGTTTTAATTTACTCTTCAATGAATTTCCATATGGAAATCCCCTTTTAGAAAACCAAAACTCAAAATAGTCTTGAAGGAAGCAATGTGGGAGAGTAATCTGCCCTTGAGCTACATTGGGTTGTAACACTTCTGCTTGGAAAAAACTCATTTCCTCTTCTGATTGTGTCTTTATCCAGCTATTTTGTGTCACATTCTTAGGACTGTTGTATAGTAAGTTCTCCTATATGGATTTGAATTGCTGATTAATACTGGAAGTGTTTTAAAAATGTATGCTGTAGAAAAGCTGGTCAAACATCTGTGTGTGTGTGTGTACAGACATATTTGTATCAGAACTCTTCCTTTGAAAAGCATTAAAGTGTGTATGCCTGACCACATGAGACACAGGGTGGCAAGTGCTGTGGTATAAACTCCCAGAGAAAGGAATTGTTTCTTAATTTTAAAAGGAGAGTAAAGGAGAGTAGGCCTGAGAATTGTAATAAGGAGATACACCACACATCAAAAATAAAAATCACAACCAATAAAAATTCTACAGTCAGAAGAAACCACAAGCTATTTTAATACCTTTCAAAGCACTGTTTTTCACAGAAGGCTTGATCATAATTTTTGGTCAATGTGCCTTTTTTTTGGAGGGAGGAGGGGGACAGAGCTATGGCTAAAAGGGAAACAGTCTGTACAATGATAAATTAACAAAATTTATGAGAGAATGCTATATAACCTCTAACCATCCTGACATGCAATCTTCACGCTAATTGTAGAAACTTAGCAAACTCCATGAAGCCTCAGGTTTTGGTTTGAGGTTCTTTTTTGGGGGAGGGGGTTAGAGGTTTTTTTTTGTTTGTTTAGGGAGGGTTTTTGTGTGGGTTTTTTTGTTTGTTTGTGGGTTTTGTTTTGGTTTTGTGGTTTTTTTCCCAAAATAATAGTTTCTACCTCATTTTTTTAAAATTCAGCTTTCTACCTTGGTAATGCACGTACTGTTAATAGTGTTTCTCTAACATGCGTGCCCTTAAAAATGAAAACAGAGAAAACCCACATTCTGGCTTCCCAGTAGCTAACTCTGGTTTCCACCAGTTGCACTACATTCTTCTTTTCAGTCCATCCTTACCAATGCTTACATACAGTTGCTCATATACAATTTTTACATAGCATTTTTGGGTTTATGTATTAATTTTCCTTCAGGTAGTGAGACATTACTGCATAAATGCTTCTCTTTAGATTATACTGTCATTATTATTTTTATTCTATCACTGTGAAGAAAAAAAACCTTCTGACTAGTACAAGTTTCCTTCTAGGTTATAGAGAGTATTTTCAGTAGAGAATAACACTAGTATGTTTATCAGTACAGTATCTCTGTACAGTTGAAAGACATTAATTTTTCTCCCTATCTTCTAAATTTCAGGAGAGTTAAATAAGACATCATGGTCATTTCTGTCACAAAGCTGCATTTTTCTCAGTCTTCTCTTTAGCCATTCAGTGCTTTTGGATTGAATATTTACTTTGTTGGAAGTGCTAGCTGGTTGCTTTCATGTTTGTGCAAACTTTTACTGGGAAGGAGAAGCCCCTTTTCTTCCTGTGAGTGGTTTTGAATTGCAGCTGCTGTTTGCTAGCAGTCTCTGTTGATGCTTCTCCCTCATCTGCTTCTGGTTTCTGGAGCTTTCCCAACAAAGTGAGGAAAAAAGTAAATGCTTACCCTTCTTTTTTTTTTCTTTTTATTCATTTAGTCATTGCTCAAACTGAGTACCTTGCCAGTGAATGAGAAGAATCTTTAACATATTTGCATGACATATAGCATTCCAGCATATGGGTTTGCGGTGGTTTTTTTTGCAAGTATTAACAATTATGTAATATCTGACGTATTGTATAAAAAAGTGGGGGGGAGCCCAGCTGGCCCATGGCTCTCTGTAAGCTAGGATATTGAAGATGGAACTTTACACCTGGCAGAGGGTTAACCACGGACAGTAAGGACTGTG
>JAYRBT010000001.1:69532828-69572585 GCA_036023395.1 Myiotriccus ornatus | reverse complement strand
TTATGCTAGACCAATAGTGCATGTACATGTGTGACACCCAGAAGTGTATATAAGTAGAGGCACTGTTGTAATAAAGGTGCTGGTATCCCTGAACACCGTGTCGTCTTCCCGCCCCGACAAAAAAGTATTTATTCGGAAACGTACTTTTGTAAGCAGTGGATTCAGGCAGAATAAGGAAGTCAGATTCAAACCTGCATTAATTTGGGGTATGATTTAAAGTTTGGTTTTAAGGCAAAATTACAGTTAGGTTGCAGAACTGTCTTCATACATAGCAGTGGCAAACTCACATACAAATTCTTCCTTCTTGGAGCACAATCTGATGAAAACAGCATTTGGTTGTGTCTAAATTGGAGGTATAAAAGACCCATTCTAATTTAGTATTTGACCTATGTTTAAAGCCACAGAGGTGGGTTTAGAACAGAATGTTCACCTCTGATCCTTTCTCCCTGATATTAGAAAGATTTGGATATGAAGTTCTGCATTTGGCTCATCCATACCCACGAATTATAGTGAAACCTTGCCAATGGTAAGACAAGTCTCTTCTCAGCCCACTTCAATTTAAGTAGAATATGCCCAGTAAATTAAAACCACTAAGCAACAGGAGAGACTTTTAAGTGAACAAATAATAGTCATGGAAACATCCTGTGCAGGATTCATAGCTGTCAGAAAGGATCATTTTGCCATCTGTGTCATCATTTACAGAAAATTACAGCTGTTTTACCACCACCTGAATCTATGGTAAAACTTTTATAAGATCAAATTCTTCTCAAAAGTGAGGTGGCAAAAGAATTTAGGGAGTCTCTTTTTATACAGATACCAAACAATCACAAATATTTAATTTTTTTTATGGAAGAGTTTTTATCTCATAGTTTCTAAACTATTCACCTATACAAATTGTTTTCAATAAAGAGATTATTTTTCCTTATCTATATGAATCATAACTGCCCTGATATTTGTTTCAAGCAATTAAGGGAAGTCCAGTGTTGCAGGAGAATATTCTACAGCTGAAGTACTAAGTCCAGCTTGTGGTTCTGTCAGAGATTTTATTAACTTTGTAACCTACAGCAAAATGCTTAGTTTCTCTCTTGCTGAAAGTTATTATTTCATTCACTGTAACTTTTTTTTTTTATCTAATTTATAATTCCATTCAAAGATACACATTTTCAGCAAACATTTTCAGTGAGCACTTTTCTGAAGTAGCTGGAGTTTGGAATAGAATTGATTCTTAAAACCAGGAGTTTTCTGTAGTTCAACCAATTCTTTGACCGAGGCTTGGAATAAGGTTGAAATTGCCATATTTGAAGGAATTTCAGTCACAGTCTATCAGATACTGAGGAAATACTGTATTTAGTGGGTCACTCAGGGTCCCCTTAGATTTCTACAAAATTGGATTGTCCCACTGTGTTTTTCCCTCTGCACTGTCTCACTGAAACCAGCTCAGACCTCCCACTCTGGTCTGTCTTCACCTTCACTGAACTTCCTTGTGGCAGAAGGTTTCCGTTTTCTTTCATGAGAACTATACCCACTTTCCATTTGCGAACTGTCCACCCACTTCCCGTTGTTCTTTCATGTTCTACTTTTAAGTCAGATGCCTCACCCAAACTGCCTTTCCATCTCCTTTTCCACCTTATGCTGGTTTCACTGGTTCTTGGACCAGTATTCTTGGAGAGATCCAGTGTCCCTTCAAGGCCTCATTTCATTTCAGTTTACTGCTTACAGATGTGTAGTTTTTTTCTCTGGGTTCCACTGCTTGAAAAGACAACCTAACATTTTCTCCATTCACCATGTTGGCAACTTGGTCTCAGGGTCTTTCTCTCTTTGTACTGGACTCAGAAAGTCCTTATAGTACTGAATGGCTCGTGTCCCAGCAGTGTATGAAGCAAAAAGTCCCTCTGCACTGCACAAACACAGGAAAGCTTGCTTTTTCCTGCCATTTCAACCTTATGCCACTGCTCTTGAAAATTCAGAAAACTCTTGCTCATCCCCAGGGTGAATGACAGAGATATTGAAAAGTATTAAAATCACAGTTAAAATAAATTTAGCTCTAATTTAGCCATCTAAATTTAGTCAGTTAGTTCTCTAGACATATTTACTATAAACTCCCATTTCAGTCAAAAAGAGATGACCACTTTGCCCAGTGGTAGATACTCATTACCAGTTAAAAGGTTACAGGAATATTACACAGCAAAGATGATAACTTTTCAAATTAATTTGCTTATTTAGAAATTGGAGGAGTGTAAGGGGAGGGAATTTAATTAGATTGTAAGAACAAATAGTTTACCCAATGAGATTCTTAGAAATAAATAACGATGGGCTTTTTTTTTTTTTTTTTTGGAGGGGGGAGTGTTTCACCCCCTAAAAATCATCTTAGATAAAAAATTTTAGTTCAAGTGTTAAAACTGGAAAAAGAAGTCACCTTCAATCAGGCCTTTCTGATAGAAAGCCATAAACAAACCTAGTAACAAGTAGTGATAGCAGATCTGTCTAGAAGGTATTTGTTGTTGTATATTGTATGAAGCTGTAACTCAGCAAAACAAATTGCCATTTTATGACAAAAGGATAATCTTTGTGATGAGCTGTCAACGAAAGTTCTAGACAAGAAATTAAATTGGTACAACTGTCTGTATCCAAAAATGATACACTGGAACACTGGAGCAGTTTTTATTTCCATGTGGAAGACAATACATGTGTGAAAGCACACACACTGCACGAATTTTGGAAAGAAATAAAAAACCCCAACAACTTACAATTTTATGCTAATGTATCTTTAGAGACTTCCAATGTATAATAGGTCTTTGTATATTTAAGAGTTACATTTCAATGGAATTCCCTTCTTTTGGCATTACTACAAGCATTTTAGTTTCAAAAAAATCAATTATTACTGAACTGCTTATGACCCTGATACTAAATTTTGCCATTACTTGAGTTTTCAGGGGCCTGATCCTGAAATCCGTATCACAAAATTGTGCTGGGATTATCTACCTTGATTAAGATAATTTCTGAAGTCTCTATCACAACAAGATTGTGCTGGGTTTACCTACCTGAATAATTTTTGTGTACATATGTTTGAGAAATCGTATTTTGTATTTTAATGTCTATGGGTTCTTTTTAAAATAAAGAAATATTTTAGAACACAAAGGCTAATACGTTGCTATGTGCTCCTGCTCTTCACTTTATTAAAAAATGTGATTACTAATCACTATTTATCATCTTATGTAATATCCTGACAGTCAAATCTTTTGAGATGAGATCATCATCCCAGCCCTTCACAATAACTCATTCATATAAATGCACCTGTATTCCAAGTAACAGACTTGTGGAGAGGAGGGGGGAAGAACAACACAAGTTTTGGCTAATCCTGGGTGGTCTCTTTACCCATATTAGACTAAATATGTTTTTTTCACAACAGGTGACCTTTTAATTGTTTTCTTATGGCAACTCATTTATTCTAGAGGTTTTTGTTTGGCTCATGTTTGTCTTCCAAGTTAATGATTGTGTGACAACATGCTGAGTACAGGTGGCAAAAGGCAACGTTAAGAATGCAAATATTACAGCTTGTGCATGAGGCTACTGGTGCAGAGCAAATCCTGTTTGCCTTGTTCCTGTGAGTCCTCCCTGAGTTTCATAGGCTGGAAAATGAGGGGCCCTTACCTGTCCAGAGCCTGGAAATGTCTTCAGAAAAGGCAAGAGCAAAGCAAGCGAATTCAGAACACTCTGAAGCTAAATCTCATTTTCACAAACATAATTTTTGTTTTCTTGAATGCTGTATTTCCTTGATTTGCACATGAACTACATCAAAGAACCTAGATTCCCTTCGCTGAGCAGGCCAAAGGGAATTCTGGTGATGAATTGTGAAATTCTTCCTTATCACTTCAATTGGATGCATATATGTTATGTCTTTCCTGTCATCGTCCTGGATTCTCTGCTGTTTACACTCCAAATCTTATATCCTAACAAAGGAAACAGCAGGAAAAAGCCAAGAGTTGCCCGGCAAAATTTTTTAGAGAGAAAACTATCTTAATTTTCAGACATAAATAGCTAAATCCCCATATCGTGGCTTACAAATCACTGCTGGCAATGAACAAAATAGCAAGGCAGAAGCAACAACAAAATAATTAAAACCAGGCATCACACACTATGCTAAACTGTAGGACAAAAGCTACACAGAGAGTATCAGCTGGGGAAGAAGTAATTAACCTGGCTAATGGGTCTGAAACTTACATACCTCCCTTTCTGTCACAAAAAACATATGGTTGTAATTAGCCGGCATAAAGGAAATACCATCTGAAGCCTCTATTTTCCTATTGGGATGACCTCTGGCCCGGTATGAAGACAGTTGGAAGTATTTGCTCAGCGTTGGTTAGTTAGGCATGTAGTGGGTGCTGGGCAATTTGAATAGATAGGAGAGGATTTGCCAAGTATGTTTAAGGTACCATATAACAAACTGAGAGAGCATTTAAAGCAAGTTGGAACCGAAATAAACTTCATGCTATTGCCAATCCCATAGTTGGGTTGGGTTTTGGGTTTTGTTTGTTTGTTTGTTTTTAAATAAGAGACAGTCAACAAGGTTTCTACTTTATTCTCATCTGGAAGTACCAGTGGCACAACACGTTCTCAGTAGTGTGAATATAATACATGCTGGGGAGGCCAAAGTTTTCTATATGTTAGACACACTCAGACCCTCATCACAGAATACAACTAAAAACGCAGAAACATTACAACTGTTTTTCAGGTCAAATGAGTTGTCATCTGTTTTGTCTTGTTTCCTAATTCTTTCTCGGCTCAGTTTTGGATGGTTCTGTAGGATGCACATAGAACTTCTGTTCTGGGATGGTCAAGTGCTTGTCGTCTGTTCAGTATATCCTTTTTCCTGAATCATATTTTTTGAAAAAAAATATTTCTCCTATAGAAAAATGTATTTTTTTTAAAGAATTGCAACACTTTGCACCATCTTTGAGTTACGCAAGAAAAGTGATATATTTATCTTTCAAATTCTAGATATGTGTTTAAACATTTTCTGAAAGACTCTTTTAAGTTCTAGGCTTCTGAGTTAAAAAAAGGTACTCTGATTTCATTATTTGCAAACAAGCTGGGCTAGTTTTATTAAGTTCAGTAAGACTTTTCTATGATAATTGTTGTTTGCAAATATTGTACATATGGAATGACTATGTCCAAATTAACTCAAAATACCTTTAATAGATATGAAAACTGAAATCCATGGGAGTTTTGCAGTCAGATCTGCTACTGATTTTATACAGTTTAATAAAAACCACAACATTTACTATGTATGTATTTATTTACTGTGCTTTAGATGCAATGAGAAAATAATCAGGGAATCCATACTTCTATGGGAATATACTAGTAAAAGTTTGCTACCTAAAAGCACTCAGATCTTATGTGTAAGTAAGTAATTATTAGCTATTTTAGTTTTTTACCAACCAACTCAAAATTATTCTTTTTAATCTTTTCACGTAAAAAAAAAAAAGAAGAATTCTTATGCAGCTCAGTCTACTTCATGCTATAGCAAAAGGTTGTGGTTGCATATTCAAAAAACTCCATAGCTTCAGTATTCTCATTCATACAGATACACTGGAGATATCAAAAAAAGAAGCACTGGTAAAACACATTTTAGCTTTTCTTCTTTCCAGTGAGGAAGAGGTCATTAAGTCTGGAAGGACTCCAGGCAGTGATAATTATCAGTCCTTCTGGGGCTATTTTAGAACTTTGCAGCTGTATTGTTGGCTACGGTTTGCAGCCCCCAAGATATTGCTTTGTCTGTTTTTGTTTTTCTGTTGGATTGGATAGGAGACACTATTCCTTAAAAAAAAAAAAAAAAAAAAAAAAGGGAGAACTGTTGCATCTTTCAGTCACTGTACTGTCAACACCACTTAGGACAAATTTCAACCATTCACCATTCTCAGATTCTTCCAGCTGCCTGCAGTGCAAGTTGTTAAAAGACCAGAACAAGAGCCATAAAATGTGTCTGTGGGTGTTAGCTAACAATTTGCAGGTGCATATCATCCCAGAAAAGCTTTCAAATTATGTGCAATTTATAAGCTATGTTTGAAGCTCATTATGTCTGAGAAAACTAGTATCTTTTCTAGCTTTAGTTTTTGAGAGTCCCATCAAATTAGGTGGGAAGGGGGTAAAAAGGAAAGGTGGTTGTTTCAAACACGTGAAAGTCAGATAAAAAGGTTTTTGCATTAAGTTTTTGTTAAATGAATTGGAGCAGAAGGAAATACTGTTCTAAAGACTTAAATTTTATCTGTTTAATACTCCTCCTGGAAGGGAAGAGGCAAGTAGTAATTCCCTGACTGAAAGCTGAAATTAAGGATCAGTATTGACTTGGATGAAACAAGGAATAATCTATAATTTTCCCCAATTATAAATCCATCCTTTAGTGAGATTTGTGTTGTGGTTTTTTTTTTTGTTTTTTTTAATGTTTCTTTAGAATTAGGTCCTTAAAATCTTGATTCAAGTACAGAAATGAGGACCAGAAGTTGTAACTGTTCAAACTGTTGCAGAATATTTAACATGGGAAATGTTGGCAGTTGTGTATTGAATAATCCATTTGACCTGATCCTTTCTCTCTCTGAGATTTCTACGTCATGGAGGTGTTAGTGGCTTTTACCAGGTGGCTGCCAGCTGCACACAGTCTGTAAGTGTAGTGTTGGAAATGAGCTTAATAATGCGGGGTGGGGGGGGGAGGAAGAGTTATAAATACTGGTACATTCTCTTCAAGTCATTTAGCCGCATATGGACAGCTACCGAACAGGTGTCTGCACCCATACTAGTCACTCCCTGTACTCATGGTGTACTTAAGGGTAGAGCAATGCACCATTGTATAAAGTATTGACAAGAGGGGAAAAAAAAATCTCTCTTTTAACTCATAGTTAAAATAGTAGACTGGTTCTTTTTCTAGACTTGGGATGGAATCAATTGTTAATTATGAGTGTTCAGGAAGTATGAAATGCTGACAGTTTGTACTTGTAAAAAATTTGATTTCCTAAACTAGTGAAACCTTTTTGGTTAGGCTTATAAATGTATATATAAATCTAAACATACATATTTTTATGTTTAAATATTTATAAAAATATATTTTTACTATTTAAATTTTAAATTATACAAAAGTGACTGTAATTGCGTTTGTCATTGTGTTGTAATTGACTGTAACTGCAAATACAATGGGATTCCACTATTCTTTTTGGTTTAGCATTTGAGTAATACAGAAAGGGGCTGCACAAAAAAGGTAGGTAGGTATGTGTATGTTGATACAGGATCAGAGCCTAGGCTGTACTCTGAGAGCAGGTCCATAAGAGAAGAATGCCATGCTGTGTTTAAAGATGCTTCAAGCATACTTGGTGATAACAGTAAAAGTTCAATTATCTCCAAAAAGATTATTCATGAAACAAATGCCATCAAAGATAGCAGCATGTAAACAATGTAATCACCTCTGTCCTAGGAATACATACTTACCCAGTGGAGTCATATAGAAATTGAGCTATGAGAAGAACTAATACAGCACAGAAAAAAAGAGGCTTGGTGGGTAAGAATAAATGAGGCGTTATTTCTCTTCAGAATGATTAAAGGGAAAAAACATTTTCACAGAACAATTCAAAAAACTACTTTTCTGTTGTAGGATAAAACGAAAGCAAAACATAACAAAACACAGGATCAAAATGGGGTTTTTTTCAAAACTTCATGCCTGTTCTTATCTTTGAGAATATTCTTTCATACAGTTGGGCTTAATTAGTAATCAAGCCGTGTATTAGCCATGAAAACAATTCCCAGATTATTTAAAATTAAAATAATTCCATACTGATGAAGGAAAAAAGGAACTTAGTCAAGAAATCTGTTTATACAGAGTTATACTAACAACTGCCTTTTCTTTTTTTTTAATTTTAGTATTTAAAGTCCTGTAAATGTTAAGGGTTTTACTTCATCACATCTTTTAATTACATATATAAACCTGAGTGATAGTTTAGTAAGAGGGTTGATACTTACCAAGTGGTGCTAAAAGTATACTTTTATTTTCATTTCAGAATCCTACAGGAAAAAAAACTAGAGGTGGGGAGAGGAGTGGAGCCTTCTTGACTGTGAGGATCCATCACTACAAAATATTAATTACTTGAATATTTTTCCTAAAACTACTCTGAAGAATTGCCATATGAAGATTTTGATGTTACATGCTTTATGAAACAACTTATATATTCTAGGTTGCACTGTAACATTTTCAGAGATATATATGCTAGTACTGACTAGGAACCTTAGTAATTTTAAAAAGAAGCCAAGAAATTGCAATAACAACTGGAAACAGACATATTTTCCCTTCTGGTTCATGTATAAGAGTTCATCTTGAGACATAAATAATGAAATTATTTGAAAGCTGAAGATGGTCCTAAGAAAGGAACTGAAAAAGAGCAGCAAAATGTCAACTTTTTTTTCCTCAAACACCATGCTTTTTTGTGTGCCTGGCTCTTTTCATATTAATTTTATTTTTGCTGTATTAAAATAGTTAACCCCAGAACTCCACTGAGAAATAGCCTTTCCAATTCTGAGAGGGCCTGGGGACACAGAATGGAACAATAATAAGCAATCTTTCCTACAAACAATCATGCAACAGACTGAAAATGCAAATAAGAGGTGTGAAACAGTTACACACAGATTTTCAGCTCATTCTGCAAGAAGACTGAAATGTAGCATAGTTAACCTCAGTGCATTCCTTGTAGAATGGAGCCACTCAGGCTTCTGCATCTTTATAAAGCATTTGATAACTGTGTGTGAGAAAGAAAGGGAAATGCAAAGCATTACTGTATTACTGTAGAAAGTCAGAAGAAAGTTTCAGGACTATGTGTCTTACTAGAAAGAAACCAAAGAATGAAAGAAAAAGATGGGGTCATTTTGTTTCATTTGGGTAGATGTTCAGTAAGTTTTGGTTGGTTTTTTTCTTTAATTTTTTGTTTTTACAGCACTGTAATGTCGTATGCTCCTCTGACCAAGTTGTATACTGAAAGCTTAGTGCCTAGGACTGTAGACTTCAGTTTTTAAGAAAATTTTTATTACAATCTTGCTTCTCTGAGATTTGTTGGAATTTTAGCATCTCCATGACCTAAATCATTGATCTAACTTCAAACAATCTTTCTTTAGCCCCAATGAATATGCAATCAATCACTTCAGGATTTGTGCGGCCGATATTTCCAAAAGCCTTTGCAGGTAACCTTTTCCTCCAAGTATAAATAAACAACTAAACCAACCAACCAATAAATAAATAAATAGGAAATCCCTGACAAATCAAAAATTTGGAAATGCTATTTCAAGCCGCTGCTACATCCATTTAGAATTAGTTGGGGTTTTTTTCTCAATAACAACTTCCAAAGTATGAAGTAATATCCATTTTCTGGTGTGTTATGTACAATGAGAAAATATAATAAATTTCTGTTACTTGTCATAACCAAGATTACATTTTTTAAATTAAGGGAGACTGAAATCTCCCTAAATTTGTTTCATTCATTCTAAAGCTGCTATTTTGTTGTGTTTTGGGTTGGTTTTTTGTTGGATTTTGTTTGGGTTTTATTTAAGAGAACATGGTTTTATTTTTAAATTTGGCTTTCTCTAGTGAAAAAAACGCCTTCAAAAAGATCTGTAAAACAAGTTCTTCAGATTTTGGGCAATTATCACAATGTTTTTTCATAACTGAAAATAGACCTATTGTGATATATTGCCATACTGACCTGAGGGTTTTTGGTGCCGGTTCCATCCTCTAGACTCAGTGTTGTGTCAAGACTTCTACCATAACTGAACCACATGAACTGGTTAGGAGACAGATAAACGGGTTTATGGCAGGAAATACAGCCCAGTCAAGATAAAGCATTTTATTATGTAACAGAAGCATGTAGAATCCTAACTTTCTTCCTACAAATTACATGAAGAATCTCAGCATGATTTCGAACAGCAAGTATATGTCCTCTATTTAATGTCTCTAGTATTTTCCAAAGAAACCAAATATGTGTTTCAGAAAGCTTCAGATGATCCCACCAAACCCAGGCATATAAAATCTTGATCAAAAATCTACTTTCATATTCAACAGGCTTGTTTTTCCAATGTACATTTTTACAGGGAAAGAGCAATGCTGCAAAGTTACAATCCTCCGTTCCACTGAGTGGCAATTATTCACCCTTTCAGAGGTCAGTTTTCTCCTTAACTCTGATGACTCTTATTAAAAACTTAAAATTTATATAAAAGTATTTAAACATTTTATTTAGAAGGGAAAGTTAAATATAGACTTGACAGATACAAATAAGTTTCCTATCTGCTGCCAGGAAAGGGTTAGAGTGTTGAAATATTTAACTGTGTGGCAAGTTGTGTTATGGATTAAAGGATTAGAAGCATTTTCTGAAGCCTCTAGAACTTATTTTCAAAGGTTTTGATGTCAGGAAACTTGTTCTATTTTAGAAAACATTACTTCCTGTCATTTAAAGCATTGTTTGTCCAGACATAATTACTAAAATCTGGGGGTTTTAACTTACTGGAGGATTTAGCCAAGGCATCAATAAAATTTTTTTCTGGGAAAAAGAGGTCCTGTTCTGTTCCTAAAACTACTGGAGGATGCGCTCTAGACTTTTATATAGAAAGCCAAACACCTTCCATTTTGCCAGAGACAAATTTAACTTCAACCTCAGAAGGTTCTGAAATATGTTGTAATTTATAACACACATTCTTAATTTTCTCACATTCCGCTGCCATATGTACGTGAAGGGAAAATGAGGAAATAAATATTGTCTGACTATGAAACAAAGAGTTGGGTCCCTTTGGAACACAGGGTTCAGATGGGCAGGCAGAAAGATCCAATCTCAACTCCTAAATAGCACTCCATTAGAGACTGAAAGTTGTGGAACTGATGGTAGTTATATCTATCTCCCAAATTTATGAAGAATATACAAATATTTTATTAAGGGTACATTCAGACAATTAGGTTATATATCTTTTCAGAGAAACTGGGGTTTTCTAGAGTTCATTTGTTGATTCCTGAGTATCAGTGGGATTTATGTCAGGGACACATATCAGCTGCAATCTAATTTTCTCTGGAACCTAATCTAACAGGTTCTTTCTGATGCAAAGTCAGAGCAAGTTAAGAGTACGTATTCACTACTTTGGTTTAGAAGTTGAATAAACATTCCTTTTTCATCGGAGACCTATAAATTCAAAGTGAAGGCTTTTCACAATATTTCCCATAGTGATTTTTACAAGTAAGCTTGGAACGTAACCAGACCTTGAGATCTGCTCCCCTGTGTTTCCTTTGTTCGCACTGATAAGTACAGCAGCGATTTCAGACTGCTTTTGGTCAATATAAGAAATAATTTTCACAATATAAGAAATAATTTTCACATTCCAGGCATTGGAATGGCCTGCCCAGAGAGGTGGTGAATTCACCACCCCTGGAGGTTTTTAAAAAGAGATTGGACGTGGCCCTTAGTGCCATGATATAGTAATTGGAGTTGGATCAGGGGTTGAACTCGATGATCTTGGAGGTCTTTTCCAACCCAATCTATTCTATGATTCTATGATTCTATAATCAAGAACATTTCATTAATTATTCACTCCCTTTTTCAGACTGGATTTTTTTCTCTGTTGGCCTCTACATGATTGTTCACTTGTTAAAGTACTTTGCAAAAAAAATGCAAAAATATAAATTATAGAATAAATTACTATAAGCAATGGAATCTTCCTCCTAATATGTAGAAGTCATAATGACTGAAACTGACAAGCTGATATTGACAGTATTTGTCATCAGCTGCATATGGAGCAGCACAAAATCAGATTCATGGAAGGAGAAGAAATTTATTTTTGGTCAAAGGTTATCTATTAGAATAAGTGGGGTTATCCCTAATAGCCACGAAACAGCAGGGAGAAAAGAAAGCTGCAACAAAGAGAGTAAATAATACAGCTTATTAAAAAAAAGTAAAAAATGTCTCAAACAATTGTCACCTACCTATTCAAAGTGCAATTTCCACTGTAAAAAGACTAATTTGAAAGTCATGTATACAATTTGGTTGATTCTCAGCCCACTGAAGTCTCTGCAAGACCTTTCACTTGCTTTAGTGATAACAAAAAAAAAAAAAAACCTATGCAGAAGAGAAAAGAAAAATTATTCTTATTTTTGAAATGGAACAGTTAACCAGTTGTATAATATCAAGGGACTTAAAGTGAAAGTAATTCAGGTTTTGCCCTTCTGAAGGCCTTATCTTTTTCCTCCTGTGTTCTTCCAACACTTCAGTGTAAATTAAAGCAAAACTTAAAATATTTTCTTGAAATTTTGCATTAAAATAGAATAGATTAATTCAGTTGGAAGGGACTTGAAATGGTCATTTAGTCCAACTGCTTGACCAATTCAGGGATGATCAACAGGTAAATCATGTTATTAAGGTCATTGTCCAAACATCTCTTAAACTCTGAGAGGAGTGGGGCATTGACTATTCTCTCTAGGAAGCCTGTTACAGGGTTTGGCCACCCACTTAGTAAACAAACATTTCCTAATGTCACGTCTGAACCTGCCCTGATGCAGTTTTGAACACTCACACACATCCTGTCAATAGTTACCAGGAGAACATCACCTCCTTTTCCACTTCCATCCTCTGGAAGCTGAAGTGAGCAATAAGGTCACCTCTCAGAATTCTTTTCTTCAAACTAGAAAAACCTAGCATCCTTAACAGCTTTTGCTACTTTGAAATTGATGGTCTTTGCTTTGATTTTTGTTTATGGCACTGAATTTAGCAACACAGGAATAAAGATTCGGGGAGTATTCAAAAATCAAGAAAACTCATTTTAAAATCTCTTGTTCTAGAAAAACTATGGAAGGAAGAGTAAGCTTTTTTATAAAAACATTTTTGTTTCTCTTATTCGTCTTAAAATGTGAAGGTCTAATGGCTCCTGGGATAGGCCTAGCAGTAGACTGGCAGAGTATTATTTGGGGTCCCCCTCTTTCCATGGTGCCTCTGAGCATTTCTCTGTGTGTGCAGATGAGTTTTTTCACATAACCTAATCTCAGCCTTATAAGTTAAGTACAGGTTAAGTCTCTGATGGCTTATGTAGAAAGGTCCAAATGTCACTTGCCCAAACCTTGGGCTGGTCGGCTGCAAACAGTGGCTGGGCAGCACCCCACACGTGATTGCGGCCCTTATCCTGCCGGAAAAGAAGCCCAAACACAGAAGTGTGGTTCCAGCGCACTCACAGTACAGACACATGACTTTATTTAATTGCCTACTGCCATCTAAATATTTAGCCTTTCATTTATCTACACATATGAGAAATGGGTGTTATAAAATCTGTCTAGTTCATTCATCAAGGTATTGTGGGACTGGCGATCACTAAGTTATCCAATTAATGATATTTTTACAAATAAGCAATAAATTTCCAGATAAAAAAGTCTGAAGGCAAATGCTTTCTAGTTTTCCACTCTGTTTTATTTTCATTCCAGCTTGCTATGGTCCTGCTCTTCTGGAAACTGAATCAGCAGGGTGGGCATTATCTTGCAGCAAGTAGTCAAGAAATCAAGGATCTCAACCCTAAAGAAAGCCAAGTCCCAGCTCTGTCTTGAAAAGAATCTGCTATTTGTTTCTGAAATCCTTTAGATTTTGTCTCTTTTTTATCCCCTGCTGTTCATTTCCTGTTGTCGTCACATTGGCACTTTGGGAGCATAAAGGCCTGTATTCATTTGCCTTAGCTTAAAAACTTAATTACCACATTAAATTGAGGCAAGCTTCAGCACCTAAGAAATAAACAGCTTGCTGGAGGTGGCAGTCTAGTTCTATTGACTTCTTTAGGAGACCTGAATATAGATGTGGCACTTACATCCTGCAACCCAGGAAAAAGTATATTGCCATTGCTGGTAGTAGGCTACTGCCTTTGTACTGAGTTTACAAGGTCTTAGGACTGAAGCTTGTAAGATTTCCTTTCTCTGAACTTTTCTTACCTGGAACTCTGTTTCCACTTCCTTTAGCTGTAGCTGCTATTTTTCTAATGATGAGTTGCCTACTTCTAATTTGAAATTTTCACTTTTCGTATGGTATAACCAAAGCTATATACAGATGATAGTAAGCAGTAGTTTTTCTGTGTAGGAGAACTTTTTTATTACTCTAACAAAAATATTTAAGAAGTATAGGCCTGGTACGAAAGCAGATGCCTTGAGAAGTGGGGAGACAAGATGCAGTGGAGAGGAGTGCAGGCATGGGATAATTGAGACTGATGCTGGAGAGCCCACAGCTCTAAACAAAACACTAGTGGTCACTTAATAAAATGCAGATCTGGAGTTCAACTAAAACAACTGCAGGGGTAACACAGAACAAAGAACAAGTACTCAGTTATGTAAAATGCACCATATAGAGTAAAACTGTGAACTTGCAGACAAATGACAATAGAGAAAGCTGTAAAGCAATGTTAGCGAACATATGAAGGGTGGATCCTCGGGTAAGGAAGAGGAAAATATCAACATGATAATTCTTCTAGTGAAGGAAAGGGATACTTCTGACTCATTTTATCCCACCCATACTACCATTATTATTATTAATAATAATAATAAATTTATGTATGTTAATATTTGGGGGGTTTTTTCTCGTTCATTTTCTGTACTAACTAGATCTGTAATAATAATAATTCTGGGATTAGACTGGTAAAATTTCAACTGTACTTGTAATAGCGTCTTGGATTTTCAAGTAAAATGCGTTTTCTCTTTTGTTCATAAAGGTTTTTAAGCAACAGACTGCTCTTCAGGGCTCTGGTGGGGGCTGATAAATCAGAAGGTTCTTGGACTCCTTTCTGGACTACTTGGGCGAACGATGAGAAGTGGTAAGACCCATGGAGAGGGAACATCATCTAATACATGATGATAACTGCCTGCTTTGCTAAGACTAGAAAGATCTTCTTAAGGTCTGAAGAGTTTGTTACTCTCTTACATGGTTAACAATGCAGCCATATACAACTGTGGAATATAAAGCAGTGGTTAAATGCTATCAAATCCATAAAAGAATGCCACAGTTATAATGCAATGGAGAATCAGCTTCGTTGACCAAATGGCAAGTCCAGCAGATGATCTTTAGAAAGACAAATTCCTCAGTCCTGCTCGCACATGAACTGGAAAGAAATAGAATTTATACATATGTCCTTTAGCTATTTGACCACATCAAAAACCCTCTTTTCTTGGTACAGTATGTTACCTCTTTGTTATGCAGCAAGCGAATACATTTTGATAGCTCAATGTGAAGTTCATAAGAGGATCACGTGACTAAATAGTATTTTGAGTATTATTTTTTAATGCTTTCCAGATCATTTCCTTTTTCCTACTGATACTACTAGAAGGCCTGCCAAGAGCACACTGGCAAATGGTAAGTACTCAAATAATGAACATCTTATCCAATGTTTAGAGGATAATTAAGGGATTACATGTCTTCAAGAATAAGGCCACTTTTTAATAATCATAAATTGCTTGTTTCTATGGATTTTTATTACCACATGTCACTATTATTTGTTAAGACTTTAAAAGCACAAAAATATTTCCAATTTTGAGCATTCAGAGTTCCAGTGTGCGTATAAAACAACCTTCCATCTGATCTCCTAAAAGTTATTTCTTGTTATTCATGACCAACAGATTAGTTCAATCAATAAAGTTATGTCTGATGGTTGGCTGGCTTCTACTAGATGTTGTTTGCAACCTATTTTAGAAGCAATAAGAGCAGAGTAAACAGGTGATACATTGTGACTTATTTATTAGAAAGGTTTCACAGCTTCTTGTGGGTGGGGGGAAATCTGTTCAAGCTTCCATAATTCAGCACCATCTTCTGCCATATCATTCACCTAATATTCCATGAATCACAGAACAATTTATTGTGTTTGAGTATCTGGCTCATGAGCTATTTTATACAATTGCTTTCCTAAGATTATTCTACCTCATTGATTAAGGTAAGAAAAATAAAATAGAAATCTTTTTTCCCCCTAAGATACAGTATTTGAAATATCACTTTGGTCAAAAATTTCGACTTGTAATTTTGTTGATTATAATTTTATTTTTTGGTAGAATTAAAATAAACCAAGTGAATACAAAATAACTACAACACGAAGGGTCCACTTTTTTCTCTAGCCCTGGTCGAAAGACTTCCTTGGGTGGATCCTCAGTTATCAATCTACGTAACTCTAGGAATATATATGGAGCCACCCTGATATAGGAAAACAGACTGGGCTTGCCATACAAGTTGATCAAACCATCATAGGAAATGTAAAGAAGTGCCCATTGTAACAGACAACATCATACACACATATATAACAAAATATTTGTCATAATCAAAATAAGTGATACAACTTCCTAGACTTGTGCATTTTTGATTCCACAGGAAGAATGGACTCGTATTTTTCTCAGCCTACAATTCAAAAGTCTTTATGGGACTATTTAGAGTAAGAATTTGCTTTTCACAAGTTCTTCACAAACTGAAATCTGTGTTTTCAGTGTAACAAGCAGAGAAGAAAAGGAGAGTAAAAAATTGTAAGAAGGAAGAATGCTGTGAAGATATCAAGTAGGCAAAGTCTGATGTCAATAGCATAAGCATGGAAATTTACACTGAAGAATAACAAAGGTCTCTTTCTACTTGGAGCTTCTTTTTGACCCGTAACCTTCAGGACTAAAGCTATTTTCTTTCCTGGAGTGGAGACTCAGGAACAGCTGTTCTTTCAAAGGCAAAAATCTTACCCTTCCAGTTTACTGTGGTTCAGATCCTAATCCCCAAATCATCCCCATTACACAGACAATTTAATTCTTGGTCTCTTTCTTGGAATAAAACAATTATACTTCTCCAGGATGAAGCATGTGTGGGGTTTTTTTCTTGTTTTGGGAAAAGACTTTTCCACAGACTACATCCAGCAAGAGAAGGGAGTTTTGCACCTCAGCTTGACCAGTCAGTCACCCAACATCATCCTTAGCAGGTCTTTCACGCTCCAGCAGCCCAAGATACCATCATATCATTCTCTAAAACATGCAACAGGTGCCATGTTTCATTAGTGAGCATTATTCTAGTGAACCCTTGCACTGTTTCAGACACTTTAAACAAGAAAACACAAAGAAACCAAAACCAAAACCAAAACAAACAAACAAACAAAAACAAACAAAAAGGTTGTTCTATATCTGGGTCCTTCTAGGTGGCCTCAAGAAAAGGTCGGTGTAGGCAAACACCATCAGTTTGTTTAGGGTATCACTAAGCAGTATGGATCCATGGGATCCAGAGATTGTTCTCTGAGTAGATCATAGTGTAGATCTACTTAATACCTTTTAAAAGGTATTAAGAGTAGAGTGTAGTGGAGCATCTGGAGTCAGGCAACTAAGGACATGCTCAGTATATATGGTTTATTTCTTCTTAGCAAACTAAAGAAACAAAGGAGGCTTTCTTTAATGAGTACATAAAGTTTTCTTCAATAACTTTACTTCATGTAATGGAAAAAACCCTCAAAAGTAAATGCCAGCTAATTTGGCTAGTTTAATCTTTTGTCTATACGCAAAAAGTTGTAGGAAAGAACATGCATCTGGTTTATATGGAAATAATATAATAATATATAAATAATTTCCCTAGAAGTTCATGGAAATATTATTAGTATAGTCTTTCCTAGGCTCAAAAGAAAAGAAGATCATTAATAGCAGTCAAGTTTCTCCTGTTAAACTGGATTTAAAAGAAAATGTCATTTGTAAAAATAAACCTTCTTTATTAATGATGATAAAGCTCTGTGTGTATGAGAATTTAGGTCATTCTTTAATGTTCTGTGTGGGGGAGCCCATCTGGCTCTGGGCTCTCTGTAAGCTGGAATATCGAAGATGGAACTTTACACCTGGCAGAGGGTTAACCACGGACAGTAAGGACTGTGGCACAGGGTGGACTTCCTGCTAGGCATGTCTAACTATAGTATTTGGACATGTGGCTGTGTGTCCAATCATGAGTTGTTATGTTTATGATAAACCAATGGTGCGTGTACATGTGTCACCTAGAACTGTATAAAGTAGAAGCACTATTTTAATAAAGAGGCAGCTGGTATCCCTGAACACCGTGTCGCCTCCCACCTCGACCGCAACAGTTCTGTTATTACTGTAACTTTTTAAAAGATATGAGAAGTATTTTTTATTGTATTAGAGTGATTTTAGAACAGGAGAATGTGAGCCACCATGTAAGGAAAAATGTGATGAAGGAGAAAAAGGATATCTCATAAAAAAAATATATGAAGACTTTTTAAGAAATATATCCATCTAAGAAGAACAACATATTTACAACATATTTACAACTTACTGATTCTCAGCTATTTCTTATATCCTGTTAGGAACTGAACTCTTGGTCTTGTTCTCAGTAGGAGTGATACAAGTGGAGAGGGTCTAGGAATTCCACTGCCCCTTCTATGGATGAAATGTTCTCAGTAAGGAACAAAGAGAAGAAAAGAGAAAAATCTTGTGGTGCAAAACATTTCCTCCTGCAAGAGGACCTTGTAGTTGATCCATCCTAGTGCCTGCCATTTACCGGCTTTTCTATTTAATAAAGGTACAAGTCAGAAGAAACTAAGACAGGATAAGAATCTAAAATTCAAATACATAAAAATTAGAAATTTATGTCTGAATAAATTTATATAGGCTCCCTGTAATAGGTGACCTAGAATACAGTTAATCTCAAACTAAAATAGAGACTTAGAGGTGTAAGAATAATTAGTTAATTTCTCTCTCCTCACTACACAGGAAACCTGGAGAGATGAGCTCAGATTTCAGTGCTTAGATATCTACACTTGAAAGACAGAAATCCTACTCGCCACTATGTCCACATATGGACCTTCATATATAAGTTAATTCAAGTATTTAGGAGCCGCTACAAGGGCATATAAGATTTCTTCAATAGAGTTGCACACATGCTTCCATTATTTCCTTAAATCACAAAATGTGAGAGATAAGGGCCTAGAAGGCACAGATCAAACTCATAGCTACATGACAGCTACTGTTTAAATTCTACCAATGCAATGTAGTCATAAACTTAGATTTACAGGTTAACTAAGCCAGGCTTATGGATATTTGCATTCCTGAAGTGGAACAAGAGCATCCAAAAGATACCACTATGTCTGGTTGTAAGATGTATAAACTGCAACACAGGTAGTGGTAACTCATCTGGTTCATTGTCCAGCTTCCCTCTCTACTACTGGTATGTGACTAAAAAGTTATTTCAGTTCTTAATTCTAATTAATTTCATCTGGGCTGTGGTTTGTTTGGGGTTTTTTTAATGTATAATTTAAGTATGTTTTAGCTAAGTTGCACTTCATTGGATAGCTAGGTATATGGTCTTTCTGAACAAGGGGTTCCAAGACTTTTCTAGCACTGAAAGAGGTATTGCTGTTACCTACATCATGCCAAAACAATTACATACAAAAATCAATTCCTTAGTTTGCAATGTTTAAGTAACATCTACATACAAAGGACCACATTAACCGTGCAGACTATATTTGATATCAAGGCACAAATCTTTATCAGAACTACAATGCCTGTATTGATAGTGTATGGACAACTAAATATCATGAGTGAGTTAGAATGCTTTGAACAATTAATTTTTTTAACTTTTCACAGCCTCTTGCTTGGCAATGTTAAATTGCTTTAGTGGTGAAGAAACATGACTAAGATAAAGCTGCAGACTGATATAGTATATGTAGGCATTTTCCCCTTCTCAAAGCAATATGAGAAAATGTGTATTAGCTTTCAGCCCATGAAAATCAAGCAATCCAATAAGGAAAAGTGGCCTAATGGCAAATTTATTTCATAAAAGAAAGTCTTTGAACTAGCAGCCTGTGGGAAATGCTGCTACAGATTATTCAGCCATCTAACTGAACTTGTGTTGAACCATTTTCCTTTTCCTTCCCTTTGAAGGGTTTTGCAGAAGCTCAAGAAAAAGTCAAAACTTCCTTGCTCCTGAATAATGAATGCAGACTGTTTCTCACTCCAGTAAACACTGCATTTTTGTAAAGAAAGGGAACAGCTGGTGCATGAAATCAAGTTTTCTCACACATTTCAAGAAAAATTCTCTCAAGATACATCTTTAGATAAACATCAGTCTACAATCCTTTTCTGCATGAATATGAAAACTATTAAACAGTAAAGGCAGGAATATTTGTTTTGTGTGTGTGAGGTGTGTTCGGCCTAGCAGAAAGGCTGCTTATCCCTTTAGGCTCCCACAGGCCTGTGGAATAAAAGTGGTTTGTGCATCAGTGGTTTTCTGTGGGCTCCAAGACCATGTCAAACAGCCTATGACATGCTCTTCATTCAGTATATGGGAAATATTACTTTGCAACCTGGTGCCAGGAAGGGACAGTAGCTGGGAGAGGAGGATATGGGGCCTTAAAGATGCTGACAGTAAATGTACATTCCAGAGAGTGGTTAATGGTCAAGAAAATCAGAGGTTCACTGAGGCAAGACAGAGAGGAATGTCCAGCTTGTTCTTTTGATTGATTGTCAGCAGAATGCCAAGGATCAAGGAAAAATACACACAAAAAGATATTTCAGTAGGAAAAGCAAGGCATTAATAGTGAATATCATGCCTTACACTGATGATGATTTATAGTCTGGCTTGCAGACAAAACCACCAATCTGGTATAGCTAATAACACTAAAGACATGGAAAACTCCAAGGCCTTTTTCAAAAATGATAAAGTACACAACAGCCTCAAAGTTTCTTTTGCAGGTTGGTCTCCCTTTCAGAATCTCCTTTAATCATTCAATTTGCAAGGCTATCAACCCAGAAAAAAATTTTAAGATGCCAGTTTAAGACGGAAACTGAAAATATTTCTGGTCAAGAAATACAGTTCCAGCTTTTTGTGTGAGGCAGAGTAAATCTAACTTCATGATGTGAAGTAATTGGGTATGAGGCACTTATACCTATAGAAAAACATTTATGTGACAGGTTTATGTTCTGACAGTAAATATATGACAAAAACTGTTTTTTTTCAAGGAGCACAGGTTTTACACATGATAATTTATTTTTCTGAAATAATCAAACTTTAATATCTCTATTTTTTCTTAACTGTGATAAAATGAGCACTATAAAATGTCCTGCTCAGCAGCTCAGTTCTTTCTTTGCCCAAGAAGATTTGAATAGCAACCTCTCAGCTTACAAAATACCCCAACTGTCAGGTAACAGAGCCATTCTGCTATATGTTATCTCAATCTGTATTTAAGTAATTTATAAAAGTTACTCCAGGCAGAGAGATTGAGGGAGACATTTGAAAATACTCGATGATTAGGCAATTTACTTGAAAGGTTATTTACGCTGTTTCAATCCCCATTCTGAATTGGACAAAGATGTGAACAGTGAGGCTACAAGATACTGTTAGGAAACTTATTTCAACCTTTCCTGTTGACACTGTTCCACTTCAGATAAAATGTTTAAAATGTGATTGAGATGGAGAATAAGAATAGCTCTCCAGCCTTCTAACTAGGACACTTGCTCAGGAGATGGGAACACATGGACTGCCTCTCTCCTGTAAATATTTAATCAAGTATATGCAGTGGAACAGTGTCAACAAGAGACACTGAGAGTGCCCTTTTATGTTAGTTTAACTTAAGGACAAGCATTTATCGAAACCATTCGTGCAGAAGGGTGAACTGAATCTAGGTTTTTCACATCCTGCGTATTGCTGCTTGAGTCCCTAAGCATGTGAGAACTTCCTCTTCTTCTAGCTACTTAAGTTTTGGATTGGTTGGGTTTTGTTATTTATTGGGTTTTTGTAATATTATAAATAGCCACTATTTTTTCATGGATTTATTTATCAGTAACACTATTGCTTCTTCCACTTACCACAAACTTCCTTCTTACCTCAAACTGACATCTGTAACAGAAAAGTGATGTTAAGTTCCTAGTTGCAGATCCTGACAACCTAGAACAGAGCAGCAATGTATAGTCATTAAAAAGATAATGGATTGATTAGCTTTTTAAACTAAGCCAAACTAATTTCACTGATCTTAAGAGAGTATTCACAGATTATATCAAATTGCAGGGGAATGACCTGATATACTGGAGTGTAGGGCTTCTTATTCAGATATTTCAACAGGTGTCAGAAAGAGAAGCCTCATAAAGTTTTGTAAAAGCAAATGCAGGATCCTGTGTCTGGCAAGGTAGAACGCAGTCCAATTGCACAGCTAGAAAGCAGCTTTGAATAACACAACCTGGAAGTCCTGGTGAACAATCAGAACATGAACTATCAGAGGGCCAAACTGCAGAGAGAGTTAATTCAGGGCTGTACTAGCTGGAGTGTAGCCAAAGGATTGAGGGAAATGGATGCTTCACTATATTCAACATGTGTGATTCTGCATTTTCAGTGCTATGTACAGTACAGGGAAGACCTGGACATACTGGAGTAGGGGAGGTCAGCTAGGTAATCAGGTTAGAGGCCGGGTTGCAGAAGGAAGAGAGAACTGTGCCTGTTCAGCATGGAGAGGATCAAGGTCAAGGGAGACCTTATATCTACCTGCAACTACCACACAAGGCTGTGGAGAGAAGATGGAGCCAGACTCTTCTCAGAATGCATAGCAGCTGAAGAAGAAGAAATGAACAGAGACCGGAACAAGAGAAATTCCAATTAAATGTAAGGATTTTTTTAGTTCACAGACTTTGTTTTTAAACAAGTTGTCCAAAGACATTTCTGAATACCTGTCACTGAAGACATTTAGAACTTGACAGTACATGGCCCAGGACAGTGGGGTCAAAGTAGGTCCAACTCTGAGGAGAGGACTGGACCCGATGGCTTTCAGAGGTCTCTTCTGGTCTCAGTCACTTTATGTCGTTTCCATTTTATTTTCCAATAAAAAGAATTGTAGACAACAATAAAGGCAGTATTTACATTTCCTTGCTATTCTTTATAATGTAATTGTTAAATTTTAAAATTATAGGTTAATGTTAAACATTCTTTTTGTACTTTATAATAGATTTGTTTATTTCTCTTCCTATTCACTTTCTATATTCTCCAGCAAATACCCTAACAGTATTCTGTATTTTCTTATATTCATATAGTATCTTCACAATAGTTAGGGTATTAACCAACATAGCATGCATAACGTGCTATTCCTTTGTTCCTTTTTCCATTCATCTTCCACCAAACTACTGCAAAATAATGTTCCTGAAAATGAGATCTATTCTCATGTGTTCTAATACAAAATTTTTGTTCAGCTTTTGCACAATTCTGTATTCACGATATTTAATTTAAATAATTTAGGACCAGATGATTTTTTTTTTTTTACCTGAGAGGTATGTGTATGCATCTTTAAGAGAAAGAGAAAGATAAATTTGTGATTTATCACCAAGTGACTGAAATGCACAATTCTCAAGTTATGGTGGGATAATTTGTTCCACTATCATTCAAACAATACGAAAAAGATATCATCCCTAGTTTTCAGATATGCAGAAATTGCTATGCATGAATGTTCAAGCCCACAATACACGTACACATAAAAATTTCAGAAGACAAATGAGCCTCTCAAACTTAGTAATAAATGTGGATACTATTGATTTATTTGGGCTTTATGTGGATAATTTTCTTTATGGCTTTTATATTGTAGAAATAAGTGTTTATTTTGACAACATTTCTTTGCACAGCTTCTGAAATTGAGAGAGTCTTTAAAAAAGACACACTTGAAAAGCTTTTGGTTCTACATGTATAGTTCAAAGGTAAAAGCACTGTGTTCTACCATAACCTTTCACACAGCTATTTTATCATAGGACATATCTCTTGTTCTGTATTTGGAGAGTATCACAGAATTGTCATTGCACTGTTTTTCATTCCTTTTTGTAACTGTATCCAGGAGAGGCAACAGCCTTAAAGTATGGGAATGGTGTTGTCCCTTCAGATTTCTCTTCTTCAGCCTAGCATGAAACTTTTGGTCTTGCATTATGGATGAGTGGCCATTCTTGCCGCTTGAAGAATCACCTAGCATGTTATTATAGTGTGTTATTTATATTCACTTCCAAACCTATTTCTGGATTTAAATTGTTTTGAATCTTCATGTATTAGACTTTGGTTTATTGTTTGAACTCAGAGATAAAAGTGAGCAACCAGAGAGAAATTTTGCAGCTAAAGATGTATCAAGAATTAAACTGAAAGAGCAAGTGAGGGTTTTAATTTGTAATATAACTTTTGGAAGATACTTTTCGTTCAGTGGTGAAGTGATCATCTAGAGGATGATTAGCCTCAACAAGTATGTATATTTCAAATCTTTCACACAAAGTGGACTTTAAATTCTATTGCATAGAATATGTAATCTAATTTACCCAGCAACAACAATTTACACAACTTTTTAGCAGAACATAAAAATATCTCATAGTCTTAGATCCATGGCCCATCCCGGTTGCTACTATTTCTCCAAGACTGGCAAGACGACACACTACCTAGGGGAGATCTCTTTGCTAAAAGCAAACCTGAAAGGAGGGAGGGATGGAGAGGCTGAGCTAAAGCATGGACCAGGACACTTCCAAACTTTTGAGTTCAATTTGCTCTGCACCTGCATCCCACAAATTTCAAAATTATCCTGGAGGGAGTTCAGGGTATACATCGCAGCTTCTCTTACCCTTTTCAGTAAAAAGAAGACCCAAGGAAGTATGCTGAGAGGCAGACATAGCATGTTCTGCAGCACAAACAATGGGGTGAAAGGGGCTTTGCAGCAGTCAAAACCTAGTCAACCCAGATGTTGCTTGTTAAGAGATGTTATTCTTCTGTCAAATATAAAGGTGATTTTGCAGTTCACCTAGGCAGGAAGCAGCTTAGTTAAGTCAAGCAGAATGGTTGTAGGAGCAGCTCTCTGAGGGTAGGTCTGTGGCTACTGTCTTCTGAGAGGCTGAATTTGGCCCTTGCATAGCATAAAAAAATGTGGGAACAGAGAGAGGCACCTGTAAAATCTTACTTTCTTCACACATAGACTTTAAGCCCAGAGTCTCAGTGAGTCAGTCGTTTCACATCAGTCTCTGAAATGAAGCAGCAAATGCATTTGACAACAAGAGGAAACGTTGCAGCTTTGCACTCTTTTTGCCAAACGTACCAAAAGACTTTCATTCAGATATAATATAGCCTATTTGTCTGTCCAGTACAGAAATCTCATCTCTTCTGCACATACATACACAAAATGAGGGGAAGCAACAGAACACATTTTTTTCATCCAAATAAAGCCAAAATTTATTCCCTAAAATGGAGACTTCAGTAAGTAGATGCCCTTCCGTTTCTTCATGGTCTGTTTTATTATTTTGAAATTTCATCTAGTTCATGCACATGGAAGGTGTAGATGTACACAAACAAAAACACAATCATTCAAGAAGATGTTCCCAACCCACTGTTCTGAGCAGTGAGACTATACATTTTCTCTTTTGTAAAATCTGTAGTTAAAAAAAACAAACAAAGCCAAACAAGCTTCTGTGTATTACAGCAACAGGTAGGATACAGAGAAAAATAATAGCAAGTTACCAAGTATTCTTCCTACAGTAATTTTTATCCTTCTTTCCCTAGCATCCAGTTCTCCAATGATACCAGATTTTGATTCTTGTTGTTTCACGTGCCTTTACTTTATCTAAAGATCTTTCTCAAAAAAGTTGTCAGCGAAAGCAGCCAAAAGTGACATAATGTTGAAATAATATCTGAAGTATATTTTTGTAATTAAAGTTGTTTAATTAAAGTTTACATTTTTGCATGTAACGTAGACATAGGCATGGATTTATCGGACGTGCAGAACCTACTAAAATCATACAGAGGACACATTCAGATTTTTCCTTTGTTGCAGCTGCTACTTAGTTTTCAGAATTTTCAGTACTCAAAACACGACAAAAGACATGTTTCTCAGGAGCAAAATGCTGCAGAAATGCATTAAGTTATTCAGAGAAAGTTGCAAAACAGGTTGAGGCATCTTTCACTAGAGTCAGTTTAATTCAGTAAGCCCTGATAAAAACACCTTTACTGCAAAGCCTTACAAATTAAAAAATCTCAGTCATTTTTAGTAACACAAGAAGTTCTTTGAGCACCAGAACTCATGAAGCCTGTTTTCCTATGGATTTGCTTCTCATGGTTGACCGCAAGCTTTGATTGAAACTTTCCCCATAAAGTTGCGTTTCTACATGACTTCTTTGGTATTCAGTAACAGAGGGACTTAGCTGCAGGGAGCAACAACCTACAGTCATAAACATTTCTAATATCTTTTTTTCATCACTTTAGCTGTGTATTACTTAAAGAAACATCTTTGTCTGAGAGACCTCTCCCTTATGTACAATTTGACTGAAACCTGTTACAGTTTGCTTGATTTTAGGAGGAAAGAACAGAATGAAACAAATAAAGAGAAGAAAAAAAATAATTTCCTTAGGAAATTATACTAAAATCTTCAATAATAGAATTACATTCTTCCATAGCTATGATCAAACCTGGTATCAAATCACACTTTTTCTCTACTAGCATATAATACTGTCCAGTCCCAATCCCATCCAATTACCAACTACCTAAGGAAATCTTCAGGGTATAGGGAACAAGAGAAAAGCTTACTTTGAGAAGCATTTTTAAAGTAAGGGCCACAGATTTAGAAGATGTAGAACAAATTCAAAAAGATAATTTGAATAGCCATTTATACAGAAAAAAAATCACCACGTAAAATAGATACTTTCTATCTTAAGTAATTGCTAAAGAGTAGAAGAACTGGCATAGATAAACCCAAAATCTCAGAGTCACTGTAATAGCACCTATGGTGTTATTTGAAGAACTAGGATAATCTCTTCTGAAATTGTACACTGCCACAGTACAGATATACATAAGGATCAATACTTGTACTAATAGTTGTATATACAGTTCATTGGTTCTCAGGTGCATTTACTTTACTCTCATGGGCCTACCAAGAACTTCCTATGTTGCCACTATGTAAAAATATGTTCTGTCAAACAATCACAGCACTTCACCGTATGTGTCAAAATGATGATGTGCTGGAAACAAAGATGAATACAATGTGGCTTTAACAAGAACTAATTTGAAAAATATCGCTGTAGTTCTGTGGACAATGATAGGCTTCACGGGCTTTCAGTCTCCCATACTACTCTTACCTGTTTTCATTGCAATGAAAAGCAGAAATGAAATTAAATGGGCTTGTACTCAGTACGGTTATCGTAGAGCCAAATATGTAATAGGAAATAATACAATTATTACCTTCTTTGATAATGATATCTAAATATTCTATCTGCCTACTTCTAATGCTTTTTGAGATTTAATGAATCCATTTGGAGCTTTATTTTTTTTTAATCCTTTACTTGGGTGTTAATTTACCATTACAAACTTATTCTAATATGTGTTTTCCAAAATTCAGGATAATTCAAGAGTGTGAATGTGTACTGAGACCATACATGTGCTACACATGTTAATTGACCCTGATCCCTCACAATAAGGGCATTAACTGAAGTTTTATTTCT
Organism: Myiotriccus ornatus; assembly: GCA_036023395.1. Lineage (NCBI taxonomy): Eukaryota > Metazoa > Chordata > Aves > Passeriformes > Tyrannidae > Myiotriccus > Myiotriccus ornatus. The sequence continues at coordinate 69,545,122 of JAYRBT010000001.1, read as the reverse complement.
TATGAATACTTGCATGGCTTATTTGCTAACCATGGGAGGTGGGCATTTATCTGTCAAACATATGTAAAACACCAAAAGTAATGCAACCTTTGACCTGGGTCACTAAAAATGCACCCACTTCTTGTGAATTTTTTTGTTCACCCAGCCTGTTTCATATATTTGTCCCATGCCTTATGAAGCATGCAGACAGGGTACGATCTTTGACATTCAGCCACCTGTGTCCCATACTTTTTGTGTGAAAGAAATAAATGACAGGCATGAAGATTAAGACCAGGCCTCTCTTTCTCTTTCTGTCACTCTTTTTAAGCGTCTTTTTCTTTCCTTCACATTTTTTTTTTTTTAAATTCAGGTGTTTTACCAGATGATCTATGCTATAAGTCATAAAAGTTTCTTTCTATTTCCATTGAAATTTTTTATGTATGTGTTACATTGCTTTAAATGACAGACTATCTTTATATTTTGTGCCAAAAAAAAATGAGATTAGGTCATTCTCCCAATAAAATTGACAGTAAAGACATCACTGGCCTCAACATGAATGATGAAAGATATGATATTGCTTTTTCACAGTACAATAAAGACAAAAAAAGAGAATTTTTCATCTGAACCATATTTCTATTTTTCTCCAACCATTAATACCACAGCGTGCTCCTACGTTAACATAAGGGCATTATTAATTTTAGTCATATTTTGGATCAAAATACATTTCTAAATGGAAAAAATGCAAAATATATCATTTTATCTCTGCAGCATTCACTTATGCTTATTACTATTAAGTGATTTTAAGTCAATTAAAGTAAGAATGATCTTGCTTGTCTTCAGGTGTTTCAGAGTTGTTCATCTTGACTAAGGTACTCTTTCTGGTTCTCACACCACCAGAGTAAAGAGGCAGGATCATCTTTGACTTGTATGAATAATTCAGTGAAGATGAGACTACCTTCACTGAAAGAGGGGAAATAATTTGGGCTACTTCAGACACAGATATGTACTGTTGTTGTAGACACTCTTGGATATGCTGTTGGGTGCCATCTGCTCTTCTGGAAAGGCACAGATATTTCTCTCTCTCATGTTTTTATTGACCCAATGTGGATGTCTCAGTAACATCAGTGCAGTGTTTAAAATGAGAAAACATACTCGCATTTGGAAAACTCAACTATTCCTCTGTATTCTGGACAGCTAACTATTTTTGGTGATAATTCACTGAAATGAATCCTACCCACACTCTTTCAATACCACAATTAATTTCAACAGGAACACTTGTAGGTTAGGCAGAATATTTCATGAGGTGACCCTCCATAAACACAGTACTTTCTAGTATGATATATATAGCTGATATTAGTTTAGACTAAGAGGAAGTCTATGGAACTCTGTTGACTGCAATATTTCAAAAGCAAAAGCTGAACCTTATTTCTTCAACATAGTAGCTGAATATCACACTAATTCTACTTTTACTGTTTGTTGAAATAATATTTGGTAAGTGAACACAGACAAGTTAATGGAGAAGTAAATTTTAGTACCAAATTTTTTTCTGTTCCTGGTATATAGAAGTATTTAATTATGCATTTTAAAGATAATCCTCTTTAAAACCATACCAAATAAAAGGTAATTCCCTGCATCTAATTTGATGTAATCAGACATGAAAAGAGGTTTATATTTATATATTTGTATGTTAAAAATCAATAATAACATGACTTCATAATTTATAATTTCACAGTCCCTTTACCATTGTGTAAGGAGATAAAGAGAAGCCAATGGTTTAGCCACAATTGCAAGAGTATCTTAATTGAAGGCAATAGTAGAATCAGTGGTTTGTAGAGCTGAGAGGGAGATATTAAAAAATAAAACAGCAGTATGTCCTCACACTGCTGCTGCCAGATGGCTTCAATCCCTCTGTTCTTCAAATTATGGTCAGATGGCTGAGCCAAAATTAAAAAATATACCAGATGCACTTTTTTGGACTATGTCCCATTTTACGTTCTCCTAATCAAGACTGGGAGAAGAGTGAGGGAGAATAAGTCAGATATACAGTGGCAAGTTTAATGAGAAAAGAACCAAAAATATAGAAAAAAATATGAAGTATTCAAGCAGAACACAGGAAGAAGAAAAACTAGTTACAGAAACCATACAGGGAAAAAAAAATATTTCAGCAGAAGACTAGCTAAGGAGGTTGGAAAGAAGAAATATCCGGGCATGAGCTGTCAGAAGAAAGAGAATAGCAGTATCTATTAACTCCTGAGAAGTAGAAATGTATAGGCCTCCATACACACACTGGCGTTAGTTTCTGCAGTGGGACTAAGAGATATGGACCTATTAGACTGCATAGAGAGGAGGGACACAGAAATGATCAGAGGGCTGCAGCACCTCTCATCTGAAGTAAAGCTGAGAGAGTAGTTCAGCCAGAAGAGAAGGCTCCAGGGAGACCTTATTATGACCTTTCAATATATAGAGGGCTTATATGAAAGATGGAGAGACTTTACCTGCAGTGACAGAACAAGAAGCATTGGCTCTAATCTGACAGAAGGTAGATTTATACTGGACATGAGGAAGAAATTTTTTATGATGAGGATGATGGGACTTTGGAACCGCTTGCCCAGAGAAGTTGTGAGTGTACCATCAATGGAAGTGTTCCAGATCAGGTTGGATGGGGCTTTAAGCAACATGATCTAGCGAAAGACATCCCTGTCCATAGCACAGGGATTCATCTAGACGATCTTTAAAGATCCCTTCCAATCCAAACCATTCTAAAATTCTATGAAGCAAGAGTGAGTCATTCCTTCTAAAACATAATGTATCTCAATGAATGTAAAATTAGCTTTCCATTATCCAAAATACTGATGAACTTGAATTATGTATCTTTCCAACAGTACAGGTTGTTATAAAATTCCCTGTACCACGTGGATCAGAAACAACTCAGCTTGGATCCTGCCAGACTTACTGACTCTAGTTCAGTGCTTACTATACCAAATCCAAGGAGGTTTCTGAGATGTTAGGAAGGCACAACAAAAATTTTGCTGCCATACTCTGATTTCCTATGGTTGTGATGTACTATGGTGAACATGGAATCTTTTTCTTCAATCTAGAAATACTGAAGTTCAAAGGTTCCTGTTCAGAGAACCAGGTCTTGCTCCACATACTACTTGATCATATTATGCAATCTTTTAGATTTTATAGACAATAAAAGACAGTCATGACTGTCTTTTCTTGTTTTGGTTCCCACAAAAATAGCTGAAGCCAAAATCATTCTCTTTTCTGGTGATAATTCATAGATATGTAGGTTTGCTAATAGTTTGGTGCTAGAGTTTCTATGAGAAATTTTCAAATCTGAAGTCATTCAGTAATTTCATAATTCAGGGTGGATCATCACCAGACTTTTAAACAACTAGTAGCTCCTTTATCTCTAGTATAGTATGTGAACCTCCAGCATGACATGAATATTGACAGTTACTGTCTGAGGTCAGAGGGTGTTTGATTCTTTATGGTAATGAAATACATGTCATAAAAAAATTGATGAATTCTCTTTTTTTTTTTAAGTGGAATTTTACTGGTTTTCAAGTGTGATTGTGTCACACTACTTTGAGAAGACTGAAAGTTTAATTAAAGAAGAAAAAAAGTCAATGGCAAGATTTTTGTATGATGCATTATACTTTCAAGAAGTCACAACATATACTTTCAGGGTAATGGATGAAAATATTTGAAGGTGTATTTACAATTGCTTTCTTCATCTATATACCAAATTTAAAGAAATATTATGACTATCAAGTATCAAATCCCCTGTAAAATGTGCTTTAAATAATGGAAATGGCATGTGATAATAATTCTTATTTCTTAATGACTTAACATTTCTGAAAAACTATATCTAATTTTTACTTCTTATTACTGATAGTGTGGCTCAGAATGCTCTGCAAATGTGACCACATAGTCTCATTCCATTTATTTAACTCAAATCAAATTGCAGCTTGTTATATTTAATCTCTTTTTTGAAAAACAGAACAAAAAAAAAAAGGTCATACCAAGGTATGTAGAATGCTCTGAATATCAGAATTGTTGGACTTGTCCTTTAGAAAACTACTAAAAATTACAAAACTGCAGACTATTTTTGAAATATAAATCTGATATTAAGCTACAAAATCAACCAAACTAAAGTGAAATGTTGAAATTATTAAGCTATACAAAAAAAAAGCAGTTGCTTACCCCTGTTAAAAATATTCCAGATGATGCCAGTGAAGTTACACGTTAAGAGGCTATTCAATCAACTTTCAAGGCTGTGGAGTTAGGCCAAGTTTAAATAATTTGGAAATCTCAAGACATATCTATTTCAAAGAGGCCTGATTTTTTTATCCTGCTCCAATTATATGTGTCATCTGAAAGTCACTCATCTTTGCAGGAGCCATTAAATGATTTTATATGGATTCTTGTACTTCCCGCATCACCAAGGTAATCCTGGAGGATATGTGTTTAAACTGGAAAAGGTAGTTCATGGGCTGTAGTGAGCAGCACAGTAGCCCTTTGTTCGTGTGGGAACTCATCCCAAAAGTTGGGATAGCCACCTTTTACTCCATAGATTTTCTCTTGCAGAGAGATAAGCTTACCTCTTGCACAGTTTCTTTGTGTCACAGCCCTCTTCCTAAAACCATAGGCCCAAACCATCACATCCTTTGAAGACAAAATATATTTTGCATTCAACTCACCATGCTGAAGAAAGTTGAGTCATTATCACAGAAGACAGATTTGATGTGGTCATGAAAACTCAATGTAGCAACACAACGTCCTATTACAATCTGGAGAGGTACTAAATGTTCCAGTATGAACATTTATCTTAAAGTAAAATACTTGAGAAACAAGTCACAAGGATTTCAAGCTGAATTAGTGTATTTATGAAAGATGTGATTTGCAACTGTTTGGCAGCTGCTTTTGGTTGGAATGTTTTTAATCTTTTCATCATAGAAATGTGCTTCCCATAGTTAACGGATGTATTATTGGCAAAGGACAATGAAATAAATTCTAGGTTCTATTTATCCTCCACAGTGATGTTCTTTATCATAAAAACAATTACTTCACTTGTTTCATTGCTATCAGGATAAAAATCAAGGTCTTGTGACCCTATGCTACAGACAAGTAGAGAGTTGTCCTCTAATGGAAATGATTTCTTATTTGCTACCTCTGATCCTTGTAAGTCAACCAACCATATGAGGCCTTCAACTCAGAGGTTACTTTAAATTGTTGTGTGATTTTTGCTTCATAGCAACTTCCACAGGATGGCAAAGCTTTAGTTTTTCCATGCAAGTTTCTTTATTACCAGCTTTTACGAGTCTGGGTGAAAGTCGTACAGCAATTTTATGATACAGACCTGCTAAAGGGGGCCAGATTCTTATCATGGGAAAGTTGGCTAACTGGGCTGTGCTGATTAACATAAGGAAAAAGCAGCAAAAATTCCTGGTTTAGGAAATAGTTTTAAATTTAGCAACATTCATAGTATCTTTGGTATCACCAGGTCAGACACACCTTATAAATGAGAGAAATCAGAAACTCCTGTAAGTGACAAAATGAGAATTAGGAGGGAGTTCTTGATCCTCCAAGTGGAGACATAATTATTTTTTTCACTGGATTTATATACTGAACCACTATTGCATATTTTGTGCTGCTAATCTGACCACTTCCTCTAACATTGTATTAATTTGAAATTATCGTACCACCATGACTGTTTTAACTCCAAAAAAAAAAGGAGTTAAATTATAAAAGCAAGCTTTTAAGATGAAGAAATACACCTTAGTCAGCTATCAATTTAGTATCATAGCTTTGACTCTGATATTTAAAAACTCAAAGGAAATCTCTCTTCTAGACTTGAGAAAAGAAAATTTCAGAAATGCCTGTGAACAATTGAGTATTGACAAGTAAGTGCTTACAAACTTTTTATTGTTTCTTATTTTTATTCACTTTCTTTTTCTTTTAAAATTTCTTATCTCAAGGATTTCTAAAAATTATATTGTCTTTTAGTCTGAGTACTGACTGTGTCTAATTTCGTCATATTTCTGTTGTAAAAGAAAGAAAACAGTAAGTTCCTTGTCTCTGTTGTTCATTTTCTTATTCAAGTCACTAAAAAATATTTGCAGAAGATTGTATTTGAAACAAAGACGCTAAGACTATGGGGAAAAAACAGAAGTCCTGGACAGTAAGAAAGGAAAAAAACTTTGAGATAAACACTGCAGTTATGTTGTCTCTAAATATTAGATATTTCTAAACTTAATTGTGAAAGTTTGTGAAAGATTTGCTTCCCTGAAAGGAAAAAAGAAAATCAATTTTTACTGTATTATCATTACATTAATACTGAACATTTCTCTCTGAATACCCATTATATTAATTGTAATAACTAACTGTAGTGTTTAACTATTGCACACACATCACAAACAAGCAGACAACTCATGTTGTGAATCCTGATTTCTACAGTTTGGAAATAAGCAGAGTCCAGCTGAAAATCTGGTTCAAACACACTTTTCTTTAGTGCCTTCCTGCTGTTTAGCTTAAACTTTGTTCCTCAACAGACTGGCTGTCCCAAATCCCACACTGATGTTCCTGCATCTTTCTTTTATTTTGAAGGGCCACTTGGTAACTCAGCACTGTAAATTCCTAGAAACAGCACCCCAAGTTTTAAGTGGTTTAGGTTCCTCTATACGTAAGCTTCCATTTGAGGTCCTTGCTGGAACTAGGGAAAATTATAAGAAAACTAAAATTCATGTAAGCCATATCTTTGGTTGGGTCAGTTCTAACCCACATCATGGTTCAGACATAGTTTGTAGACACTGTGATTCATTACAAGATGGAAGCACATCCATCTGCATCAGCCTTTTTCTGCTCTGGTTTACTTGATATGAATATTATCCATTTATCACTGAGAATTGCAAAACTTTTTTGTTCTTTTTGGGAATTTGCAGAAAGTATTTAAAATTATATTTGGTAAACCATAAGGAAATTTACTCTAAAAGTCTGCTGCAAACCAATTACTATTTTGCTGTCAAAACTCAATACTCCGCCTACCAAAGGCAATAGGAGTCTAGGTCAACAAAAGAATATTCCTAGTTGGTACAATTGATTTGGCTTCTTTCTGTAAATAAAAACTAGCTCATTTTATACTCCTTTTATAAGTCAAAACAGATTATTTTCTTTTATTCAGATATTTTCTTCTATTTCTTTTTCTGATGCTGTCATGACCTCATAAGTAACAGTACTTAAAAAAACTCACACTTCTTTACTATAGTCATTACTATCACAGAGTCACATAAACACAGTGTCATGGAGATGCAAACAGTTTCACATAGTTAAACTGGTATTACAAAAAGGAGATAGTTTTCCACTGTTCACTTCTTTGTTAGGTGTATTTTAGATAATTCAGGATTTCTCAGCATGAGTAGCTAGTAAATAGGCTATGGACTTGAACCAGCTTGTCCTTCCCACAGAACTGACCTCTATGGAAGGATTCCAGAGAATCAAGCATGGAAAGAAAATATGTTCTTGATGTAGAAGAGATATCAAGTCTTAACTGAACAGCTCTGTAGCATGTGTTGTTTTTTCTTTTAGCATAAATACTGAAGGATGGTAAATATAACATTCTACAGTAACATGTGTTTGCTTAGGTTCCATGTGTTTTTCATATTAATACAAAAAAATAATCTTAAATATGATGCAAAAAGTAAGTCAGGGAGACTGGAATATTTTTTAAATTTTCTGTCGGTCAATTTTCTACTTTCTTTTTTTTTTTTTTCCCCTAAATGAAGATGAAAAAGTACATGACAGCATAAATCTGCCACAGTAATATTCTCATATTTTTACTGGAGATGGAGATGTCCTTCTAAACTCAATACATCTTGGCTAGTACATCAGTTAGGTTCTAGCTGACAAAGTATCCTTTTATAAAGTTACTGAAGGCAGTATGAAATTTACAGGAGCAACATCACAATGCCAACCAACATTTCACCTAGTTTGGAATCAAATTTACCATGGTTTCACTCCAGAAAAAGTGCTGCAATGTTGTTCCTGGAAGTCCAACCCCTAAGGGTTCTCTGAGGAATGGCAACTGAGATGATGAAATCCACATGTTAAAAGTGGGTTTGGGTTGTGCAAGAGTTAATATATTCATTGTTTTACCAAAAAATTCTCATTATCAAAGATTCTGATGGTAAGAGTTCACATTATTTTGAGGCATTCAGAGGGAAAATGACACACTATAAAAACAGTTGGTTTTCTTTTATTTTGAACATGAAGGAAACTGACTATTCAACTGATTTTTAGAAGAGTTCATTGTCCCATGCAAACATGGTATTACAATTTTTTTTCAAGCTATAGCCTTCCCTAGCTGTAACTATCCTTGATTGGCAAGAATGGCAGACCAAGTTTTCAGGCCAACACAATCATAATCATTTATTCATATTGTTACAGTTATGCTTTCGTTCTTCTTTCCTTTCTCATTCTTTTTTATTTCCTTTTTTTTTTTTTTTACTGGCAAAATCCTCATCCTGTAAGCCATGTGATTCACATCTGTTCCTACACTGAGTGGAAATGATTAGAGAAAATGATAATTTACCTTCTAAATGCTTTTGTTTTTCTTTCCCTCTGCTATTCTTCCAGGAACATTTGACTTCCTCTTGTTATTATTCCTCAGGACTATTATGATATTCTGTCAACAATATAAAGCATACTGGGACACACACACCCCCTCCTCTCCCCCCCAGAAACTGAATGGAGTTCTAGGCTCATGTGCTGCATGATAGGGGAACCCTCATACTGTAAGAAATTGAATTAAAAAAAAACCAAATGGTCTCTGTAGTTTCAATACACCAAAATTGCTTTGAACAATATGGTCTAGTAAAAGGTGTCCTTGCAGGAGAACCATGGCAGGGAGATTGGAACTAGGTCATCTTTATGGTCCTTTCCAATTCATACCATTCTATGATTCTACTATGCTGTGACTTCAACCTGGTTTTCAGAGGTATTTGAATTTGCATTACTGTGTGTTTAATAAAGTTGTAACATCTAAACTGCATCTGCCTAAATTTAGACTTCTTGATGTGCCTGAAATAAAAACTGAATCCCACACCTAACTTTGAGATGTCTATAGAGTGTTGCACAGGCAGTAATTTTCTCATGCCAAACTACAAAAAATAGTATGCGCTGAAAAATAGAGCCCTGTATTTATTGCATTTGCCAAACAGAAATAAGCCACGAGCAAAAGGTTGAATCCAAAAATGTCTCAGTTTTGGTATGAATCTGAGCTTTAAATTCCATCTCTTCATTAATGTGGAACTGCATTCTGAGCTCCTGTCTCCTTTCACTTGTTCAGCCTACAAGGAAGCCACAGAAAGCAATACACATAGTTACAAAGAAATTTAACAGAGCAGTTTCTCTCATCTTGTGATACTACTGCAATCCAGTATCATGAATATATTTAAGGTCCTGATTTTAAGATGAACTCTTACCACTGTTTAGTACCAAGGACACAACTTCCAAACATAAATGTTCCAGTTTTTCTTTTGGCTACTATATTCCTTTAAAGATATAAGATTTGAGAGGTTCTATACTAACAATATATCTCAACATACAAAAGAAAGCCTGTGCGTATATTTTTTAATGTCTTATCTTTAGATTCTCCTATTACTTATAAGGTTCCTGAGTGTTCTTAGAAGCACTATCTACCTTTACAATAAGCAGTGCTTTTATCAGGTCACAACTGGAGAGTAGCACATGGGGCTTTCACAATAGATTCTGTACAAACACTGGTTTGGAGGGGTATGTCAGCAATTTTGAACGAGGTGGGGTTTTTTATCTCTGTCAATGTCAACACAGAATAGCAAACACAGGACTTGTCACTATTCAGGAAGACTGTCAACCTTTCACTGTCGACAGAAAAGAAGACTGACTCAGCACAACAAAGACATGTAAGTTAAGGTAATGAGCAGCATTGTAAGATTTAAACTAGAAAGTTTAACTGAAGTCCTTTAATTTTTATTTAGCTCACAAATCATACTTGGGAGAAGTCTCTCTTCCTGCAACCAGATAAAATTAAAATATTTGTTAAGTCAATTTAGTTCAGCCTTCAAAAACTATGAAACTGCCTTCCCAAGTTTACTATTTGCATGCAACAAAATCCAGGCTTGGTTCTTATCCTTGAGTACCTTGAATGTTTAGCTTTAACATTTGGTCACTGGCCATCTGGGGAAATTGCCTGAGAGAAGGTTTCTTTATAGTGGCTTTCTGATATATGCTTAAGCAATTTCAAGCAATGAAATGGCTTGAATGGCTATCAATGAGAAATACTTTCAGACTGCAAGTATTATAAGAATGCAAATGGCCTACAGAAAGACACAGTCATTTACTGCTCCTAGTTTTCTAAATGCTGAAATTGTCATTGCAGAGTCTCTTGAATGACCTCACATTTTAAAATTGAATACCTTAGGAAGGAAACACTTAGAGGCGAGGAAAGAGCTAAAGCTGGGTGATATGATCCTTTAAGCAGACATATTATGACAGGGGTGTATTTCCTCCAGCTACAGGAAATTTTGGATATGAAGAAGTAGAAAGCAATAAGTCAGTCTTGCAAAGAATAAACTGTTTCAGGAGTATAATAAGCTTTACATGCCCAGCTGGTCTCAGAGAGCTTGCTAGCACCTTTCCCTTCCTGTTGTAGCAAGTAACATCTGTTTCTTAAGTGAAAGAGTGTGAAGAGAATGAGCACACGTAGCTATGCACAGAGACATGCAGGTGAAGGAAGTGATTTATTATGTTTCAGAAACAATCTGTTTCTGCTGCAAAAACAAAAGCAGGGTCTGGATGTGCTTCTGCAAAATAATTTGTGTTTTATGCTTTTTTCTTTCTTTTTTTTTTTTTTTTAAGTGAGATGGAGGAAAACTCATAATAATTTTATTAAAGTATAATGCAAAGTACTGAAAAATCTAATCAACACAGTGAATGAAAACAGACCTCATTAAAAAAAAAAAAAAAAAAAAGAAATCAGTAAGAAAGGAGCTCCGGCTCTTAAAACAAAACTTTTTTGACTTCAAGAATTATTTTTGGCAAAATTATTTCTACCTGTTCTAAAAGGCTTGCTATTGAATTATTTAAATATGTAGAGGTTGAGGAGTTAGGGTGTGTTCAGTGGGAAAAAAGTCCAGTGTGAAATCTAACAGAAACAAATGAGTTGTAGTGAATTTTTTTATGAATGTCAAGACACTACTTCTCAAACTCGATATTCAGATGCCTATTTCATCTCCTAAAATGCAATTGCTGGTCAAAAGCACTAACTGAAGCTTCAGACATTTACATTAATAAAATGAGTTTAAGTCAGCAAGGCTGCACCATAATAAAAGTACAACTTAATGTGAATAAAACTAGCTAAATCCAGCTCTCTCATTCTCCTTGAACCAAAAAGAAATAAGTTGCTGACTAAACACAGAGTCAGTCTCATAAACTTCAAGACAAAGAGTAACAAAGTAAAATATTGAACTTGTTCTCTGAAAATTATTTGAAATTGAATGATCTAGTAAAATAATTAGGTAGAAAAATCAAGCTAAGCACAAGAATCAGGCAAAATGGAGTTAGAATAGCTAAAGATAGGTAATAACATAGATTTTAAAGAAACCTCACAAAACAAATCTGGTTAACTTTTTTTTAGGAATTAAAAAAAGCAGGTGTAGTCAGCTTTTGAAATTGAAGAAGGCTTTTGATTCTGCTCTAAGTGGTTTAGATAATGTGATACTGACAGACAAATCCTCAGCTGACTGAAAAACTGAAGCCATAATAGTCTCTAGACTAAGTACCAAGAATCTGAAAGATGAAATGTTAAAACATGGCTAACATTAAATCCATCCTTGCTTATTAAAGAAATCATTGATGTGATAGGAAAGTGTAGCAAGGTGTTCAAATGTGTGCATGACTTGCCAATCAAAAAGGTATGCACAGGTAAATCAAGTTGTATTAATTCTTCAGTGGGACAAGCAAATTCAAACATATATTTTGCAAAGAGAAACACAGAGACCCAACCAAGGGTAGTTGGTGCTCTAGTTCTGAGATCGCTCAGCCTGAAAAAGGCTTAGATTTATTGCCTCTAAATCAGCCATTGAAGGAACCAGCTGAGAAGCATTTTTGTACTCCAGAACCTGGTACGAGATGACAATATGGATAGAGGTTATCTCAGTTCCACTTTCAGCCCAGAGCATTGAACACACCCTAGAGAAAAATTTCATTGAAACATCACCACAAGAAAATTTTTGATGAATCAACATTTTAGGAGGACAAAGGTTTTGCTAAAAA
>JAYRBT010000001.1:69512074-69532728 GCA_036023395.1 Myiotriccus ornatus | reverse complement strand
AAAATTTCATTGAAACATCACCACAAGAAAATTTTTGATGAATCAACATTTTAGGAGGACAAAGGTTTTGCTAAAAAAAAAATCAAAGCTGTTCAAATTACTAGTTCCTACTAATCTACCTAATGAGAACAGCAGGACTCCATACATGCTTAAAGTTGAACATGTATCTGATTACTAATTGAATCTTCAATATCAAATAAATTGGTTCACACATTACAAGCACATTTTGGAGCAGTGTCATTTCCACAAAATCCAGCAGTACAAGCTCAAGAAAGAAATCACAAACCATAGATCACACTTTTCAGTTCTAGTTTTCATATTTAGCAAAACTAAATAGCTTCTCCAAAACATCTTTTTGTTACTTGCATTTAGTTGAAGTTGTCAACAGAAATTTTTCAAGATTTTGTTTAGCCAGAGAGTAAAATTGGTGCTTCATAATCATCTCTTTGACCCATTAGCTTGAAAACTGTTAGCTATATTTTTTCTTGTTGTTTTTTTTCATTCTTTAATTCATTAATCTGTTCATTCCTTTTTTACTATCTTAGTTATGTATTATTCACTCTAGTTCATTTTTTACACTGGTGTCAAAGAACTATCTTTGTGTAAACTTAACCAAAGACTCAAATTAAAGTTGACTTTACCAGAAAAAGTCATTAATATACCTGTTTTCTCCATTTTTGTTCAGGCTGAAATGGTGATCCTGTTTTCTAGTAGAATTTTCTCCATTGGTTAAAAAAAGAACTCAATTTATTTCCCACCCCACTCTCTCTACTACCTTCTTTAATTAACAACAGGCAGCGTCATGTAGTCCACTGTCCATAACGTCATCAGCATATTCATCATGAACTTTTTCTCAGGTTCTATGTCTAGCATATATCTCCCCTTAGAAATGCTGTTGTCATGAAAGGCTCTCATCTTCAGTACCACAACAGATATTTCTTTGCCTCTATAAAATACGTGTGCTCCACACACTTTAACCAAGTAAAAAAAAAATTTTTTTTAAGTTACCATGACTGTTAAAACATCACAATTTTTTTAGTGACCTAGTAGTTCAGGGTCTCAACATTTGCTTGGGTTTGCTCTACGAAAGATAGGTTTTAGTTTGTTTTAGCTGTAATAACTATTAACAGCAGTTAAGTGACTACTGTCTAGACTGTTTTTGTGTAGTTAGGAAAATACAATCATAGTAAAGGAGTAAAAAAGCTAGGTAATCACTTAAAAAATGGCACCTCTTTATGTTAACTGAAGAGTGTTGGTTATGCGACTTTTAAATTTTAGTTGAGATCGGTGGAAAGAAGTACTCTGGACCAAAATTTCTAAAAATGGTGTCAAGTAGATTGAATATTGCAGTGTTGATGTTAATGTAACTGTACTACTAATACTGTCAATTGTATTTTTTGTTGTATTGATAAAATTTTAATTGGACTGTAGGCGTGATGAGTTTCCTTTTACTTACAACAAGACTTTCAGTGTAGCATAATAACTACCTGGAATATGTCTTCTAAGATCAATGTCGCTTTCTCCTTTAATTTATACCTTGAACTACATCACTGCTCTCTATCTCTTGACCCTTTACTCTCTCTCATTAAGAGTCATGACCTCTTCTTGTCTTTGCTCCTCAAATTCTATCTTTACTTCCTGTTACTAGATCACATAGTGTAAATTTAAGTTTCATTCTCTATATAATTCCAAAGTTCTTCACCTTCTCCATAGCTGTAGGAAAAATTATTATTGTACTCATTTTTCTCCATATTTTTTCTTCAGACACAGCAAGATTACTGTCTAGCAATAGATAAATCTTCTTAATCCCTCTTTAAAACATTTTTTTTTTCTGAAGCACATTAAAATTTTTAATTCTATATAGCTGGTTTATAAACGTCATTGTCTATCCTTTTCCTCAGTCTGTATCAACAGGCTTACTTATATCTGTGTGGTAAGATTCCTAGTCACTACTTATTATTTCTATCTACCATACTTTTATACAATATACCATACCTATGTCTCTGCCATTAAGTAAAGGAGTTGAGTCCTGATCCTCCGACCAAATCACACCATGTTACATACACACAGCCTAGAGCTACTCTCTGCTTGATCAGAGCAGGGGGAGAGTTTTATTCGTTTGAAAGAGAGTAAGAAGTCAATACTGTAAACAAGGTCAGGAACAAGATAGGGGCTTAAGATTATTTCCTGGCTCTTTTTTTCTTAAAAATGCAGATGCAGACTCTAATATGTTAGAATTAAAAATTATAGAAATGTGAAAGGTGGAGTTATGGGAATTGCTTGCTTCCCTTTTCAAGAAATGCTTTTGCTTTGACCTTTGCAGAATGGAAACTGGAAAATAGCCCATGAAATAGCTTCTGCTACCTCCTAGATTCACCTCAACATTTTCTCTTTTTCCTTCCCATGATCACTTGGTGTCTGAGTTTAAAAATAACTAAAGGAAATTTAGGGATATCATTTGCTTGCTGAAAACTTATAACTATTAACACATGAATATCTATTTCTAAAACAGTGTTCAACAGAATGCTGTCTTCATAAGGAAGGAAATGATTTTTGTAGTTTCAGTGAAGATGAACATAATTCGAAATATTCTGGTGAAACACACAGGTGGATAGAGGTAAACCACATGGATAAGGGCTTAAACAGTTAAGTATTCATTCAGAGAAACATATCTGTGCATTTAGAAGATTTCAGCTTTAAGTGTCAGTTTACCCTTCTAGAAGCCATTATGGCTTTAGTTTGCTTTTAAATGACTTCTGAGAAAGCAGTTAAGAATGAACAAGAAGCAAGACTGGAGCACTGAACAAAGAAATTGTTCAGATATTACTCTGTCAAATACAATTTAAGAGTACAGCAATTTAATGGTTATAAAGAAAATAACCACATAATCCAACAGTGATAGTTTCCTACAAACATTCCAGTAAAGCCTCTGAACCATTAACATAAAAAGGCCATTCAAGTCAAACATGTTAAATATGTATTATACAAAAAAGGATCAAGGAAAAAATGCTGTTCTTAGTCCATCCTTAATCCTACTTATTTTGCAAAATACAGTGCAATAAAGCAAGAAGGGCATGTTCTGAATTATTTCTTCAGCAAACTACAGACTTAAAACAATACTTTTTCTGGAAAACTCCATTCTTCCAAGGTATTTTAATCTTACTGGAACTGTTTGTTTCATTTGAATTTGAAAATAACTTCTGAAAGACTCTAAATGTGGTATTGCATACCATTCCTAAACTCTTTCAAGGGGGTAATGGAAACTTCAACAAGAGGAATTAGGAAAGAGTCATATGGAGCTATACAGGGTCTTCTTGCTATTAGGCCAACCTGCAATACAGATGATTGCAAATAATCAGCACTCCGGGAATCAAGTCCAAAGTACCAACAGGAAGAAATAAAGCCAAAGTCAGAATACTTACCCTCTCTAAAAGCAATAATCACCTCATTAGTTTGATATCCTACATTTCCTCTTGGAAAGTTTCATGTAAGTTTAAGTTTTGGGGAAAATTTGTGTTTAATTCATGTTTACATGTGTACCTGGTGTTGTTAATGGATAGAGTGATGCACTGAGGGGGTGGAAATCTGAATTTTTTTCTCATAATTTTTCCTCTTAGACTGTATAATGACCTTGCATGTAAGTAAAGAACAAACTTGACCTTTAAAAAAGTATACAGTCATTAAAAATTATCATATTCCTGATGTAAGCATACCTAGGAGAAATATGTCAGTACTAACCTTAATTCACTGATATTTTCTAGACACCTGTGTGATTATACAAGCACAGATTTTTTATCTAATACATAAAGACTCATAACAACAGAAGACTGCTGTTTTAAAACTACCTGAAGGAAGGATTATGGAAGAAAGTTTTATTTTTACACAGTGAGGCTGACTTGAGCAAAGCAAAAGTGGGGACTTGGAAGTGCAGATATGAGTTTTCCAGTTAGTGCACTCTGACAGTGAGATTTTTAGTTTAATGATCAGCTCAGGTCTTTTCACCACTAGCAGTTCTCTCCACTGCACAAAAGCCAGAAGTGAGCCAAAACTTTGCTTTTGTCTTAGTTAAAGCATCAACTTACCATCCAATATTTAAAACTAGGAACACTGCAAACAAATTTAAAATCACATGTGAGATAGCTCGTGTAGTGATGTTAAATGCCTTGCTGAATGAGAACATTAGCTCCTGCTTTTATATTCAGTGGGAGCAAGAGAAATAACTAGGGCATTAAGTAATATGCAAGGAAGATTTATCTCCTTTCTCCTACTTTACATACTAGTTCCCAAGCCACTCGGAGCAAACATGAGCTCTTCAGTTTTACAAATTATTGCTCTGTGATTATGCATTATGGTCCTATGCACCACAAAAATGCAGAAGGACCTAAAGCTCTGAACGTGCAGTGGTGTACTCTTCCACTCTAAATATACTAAAAGCAGATTTCAATATTGTGTTTCCTTTGACCATCACAGGTTCAGAATGTTTCCTTCCTACAAGGAGCAGGAATAAGTTGCAATCCCTCTCTAGTAATATGCACTCTAGATCTTAATCATCTATTTATACAGACATTTCCTCTTTACAAATAAATGTAGAGTGAAACAGAATAAATATTCACTTAAAACCCAAATGTTTATGTTTTGGAAAATGCCTGTTTACCAGAAATTCTTCAGACAAAATGATGTGCTCCAGCTGCAGGGAAGGTTTCCATTAAGATGCTTTTATATTCATTGGATTCACTACTACAACAGAGTGACCTTCTGTTGGGTAATGAGTGAATTTGGGTTTCAGGTTGCATCAAATCCTTCCTTCTATCTGTAACAGGAAGGTTATGGTGGTGTAAATTAACTGGTTAGCTGATGAAAGGGCACGATAACTCCACAAGGAATGCAAAACCTGTTGATCTCCTTATACAACATAATGATGGATGTTTCCTTTAGAAAAAACTTTCTTTCCAAGAAAAAGTCTTATGTGATGCATAAGAGTACAGCAGCATGCAAGATAAGTGTAATTCCTAAGTCCTTTGCCTTGCTTTCGCTGACAGCAGCCTAGACACATCCACAGCACAGACTGGCAGGCAGCAGTACCCTGCACTGACCATTCACACCATATGATTTTCGTAAAGCAGCTTTCTGAAGAGGTTGGCTTGTGAGATAGTTGAATCACTGCCTGCTACTTTACCTCCACCACCCTGAAGGAGGCTAATACGCAAAAACTATCTGTCACTTCACTGTTCCTCAGCAAATTTGGAGAAAGAGACTAAAACCAAGCCACAGATCCTCTAGAATATGCTTGTTGTCTTTCCTTATGGACCTACCCGAGGCTCCAACTCTGTCTCCTCTGCCTCCTCCAATTCCTTGATCTTTCTCCAAACCTACCTCAGAGAGGTAATGTCTCCCTTTATCACCCAACATTTAATGCTCTAATATCTTCTGAGCACCCCAGACATGCATAGTTTCTTCTTGTCTAAGTGGTCTCCAGGACCTTCTCACACTTTACCTCCTTATCTGAGGACCAGCACAGTCTGTTTTGAAGTATGCCCTACTCACGCATGTGACCCATCATGACACCAAAGGCTGGAATCCATTTGATGGCTTAAATTATTTCTCGGTGATAAAAGGTCTCATAGATAATATTTGATATATTTCCTGGAAGTGCTATGGGTACATTCTTAAAGCATGTAAATTATTAATGATATTTAAGAAAGCATTGGTTAGCTGGCCCTTCATATCACTTAAACATATCCCTTAAAACATTCACAGGAAGTCAGCTTTTCCAAGATTAGTAATGCACAGAAAACAATAAATAATAAATATGGTTCTTCTTTCTCTGGCACACCAGCAACAGCCAAGCAAAGACAAACACTTTTTCAAGCCAAAGTATGAGGAATTTATAGCTCTTTTGCTTCTTAGTGGAACCAAACTCAGCTACAGTTTGGGTGGTGAAGAACTGGCTTTTTGAAATAAAGTATGAGTGAAGGGAAAACAATCACACAATAGTCAAATAAGTAGAAATGAAAATAACTTTGTGATATTCTGCTGAATACTTGTTTGCTATGAAGAAGTAAAATACAAAGCTACAAAATATATGAGCTATTTGTGACTGCATCAGAAACTGACTTTTATTACTTACCATTGGTTAGCAGAACCTTAATCGTAGCAAAATCAGTAATGACATAATTGAGAGATACAATTCACCATGGAGATTTATCTCTGTAAAATGTTATGATTTTTCATTTACCATGATGATTATAAAACAAATTCCTCAAGCAATATACAAAGGTATGCTGATCTTCAATTTATTCTTGAGCCATTTTATCCCAAGGTCATTTAGATTTGTCAATCCCCTTCATATTACAAGATGTGATTCGTTGCCTAAAGCCCAGCACTCTTCAGACTAACCTTAGACCCATTCTCATCCAAACTGTAAACTGTTCCTTTTTATATATACCTTTTACTGTTTTATCCATAATGTCATTTCAGTAGTCTCTCTTGTGAGTCAGGGCAGAATGCTGTAGTCCCTGTTGTTGTTATCAGAATTCCTCCCTCTCCTTTTACAAGATTTCTAATTAAATATATTTCAGTAGAAAATATTTATGTCAAGGATTATGCCTCTATTAAAAATATTTGTATTGTCATAGAAAATATGCAGGTGGTCCTGTATTTAATTCATCTAGAACTGTCAATCTACACCTGATTCATACATTATAATCTCAGCTGAAAGTGAACCTACTTTTCTTTCTGCAATCCCTACAGAAAAACAATCAGTTAGGATTCCTGAAGGATGAGGGCAGATATTATGAGAGGTGAGGAGTCACCAAATGCTGTTCTTACACTGGCAAGGAATAAGAAATATTCATTGTCTGAGCACAGCTTTGGTCATTCTTCCTCCTCTCCTGCTTTTCCATGAACAGAGGCATTATCTCCTTGACAAACTCAGAGCTATCAGAAAAATCAGTCAGAAATATCAAAAGTCTAGCAGTTAGGCTGAGCAAACTAAAGACACTGATTCTCTCTAACCCTACTTCTCATCAGGTGCTCTCTCTGCTACTGGCAGGCCTTTCCTTCTGTTGATGAACCCTCTTCTGTCAAAAGAGTATAGTTCCAAAATCTCTTCCTAAATTAACAACTGTGAGTAGAGCCAAAGAACAGGGTCAGGGTCAGGGCAAGGTGGGCATGACAGCGGGGGATAGGCTTTAGGCCTCATCTTTTCTAAACAGTTTAGATAGTTCCTGAAAGGGGAAGAAATAGTCAGAGGGATTAGTCTGGAGAGTTACTGCTCAGTGAGAGGCACAGGAAAAAAAAATGCTGCTAAGGTGTAAGCAGCTGTAGCACAAGTGGGTTTGTTTTCTTTGCTTGATTTGTTTGTTTTTCTACAGTCCCCTCTGTCTTGACCCCTTGCTACAGAGCTAGATGGTCTGTCTTTATGGCAGTTCTAGTCATATGAAGAGACCTGTCTTTAGTGACCACCCAAGAGACCAGCAAATCAAATTCCCCTTTAAGAGCTGTGCCTTATATAAAGACAAAAAAAATGTCCTTGGAAACCATGACATGTCACTTTAAAATAATTGTCTAAACAGATTTAATATTCCAGTTATCATTTAAAAAAGTTGTGTGACTGTATAACCAAAAGCTGGAAAATATTATTGAAAGTGGACTACTGGAATGATTTTTCCAGAAAAGGTTGTTTCCTAATAACTGAACTTTTTCCTATGGTATAGCAAGACAGATACCCTCAAAACAGAGGCACTCTAAGCTGTGGGCAATTTCAGAAGTTTTAAATCAACACAAATGATGACTATACTTGATAAGAAAACTTTACAGCCAAGCATGTTAAGTGCTTGACACTGAAGTCTGACAATGGCAAGAATTCTACTGACAATTCCCTTGTATACTTGAAAAATTCTATCTTAGATCCAAGCCATGAGTTTACCAGCGGCAGTAGAGCAGGTCTGGTTTCTCTTAGCAAAAGTGGTTATATTGTATGTCCTCTCTGAAAGAAAATAAAATCTTTCTGTATTAAATCCTTGGATCTGAAAGGTTAACAATTTAACAATACAAAACCTTAGGAAAATAACATAGAGGATATTGTGTTGCTATTTTAGGGAAAGGAGTATGAGCTCAGCATAAACGCTACACGCCGGGAATTAACATTATCCAGTATATTTCCTTTTGAGGAAATGTTCATTCTTTCAAAAGATATTTGTGGTGTAGAAAAAATTATCACACTTAAAAAATATAAATACTTTTACTGCCCCCTCAAAGAAAAGAAAACATTCTCTAAATAGTCAGTGTTCATTAAATCTAAACTTTTACTACTCATAACAGCGTTTCCTACATGAGCTGCTGTTTTTTACTGTGCACTTGAAGTCCTGCATTTCTATACAGTGATCTATGGCATTTTTCTCTTCTAATTCACAGAGACAGTACTTGCTGGAGAATGTTCCTCAAATCCCCTTTCATTCTTCTTTTACATATTGCAAAATGACTTCCAAGCAGGCTCCTTCCTGATCTCTATTTCACAGGAAGAGCAGAGATTGCAATCAAATAAGTGCAAATTACTTCAGCTGCCTGCCTAGACTATGAGGCTATCAGCTCTAAATGATCATGTGTGTGTAGCTTGTGCTCCCAGCAAGTAAAAGGGTAAAATCCATTTGTAAGTTCTTGTTCTAACAATTCTCGTAATGAGCAAAGTAGTCATTGGCGCTGTTCCTGACAATATGAAGCAAATTCTTTGTGATTACATCTCCAATCTTAAATGTAAGGACCCAGAATAATCAGTAAATTTTTGGTGCACACTGTTCCTTTCCTGGATAATTTGTGTTAAAGGAGAGGAAAAGGAAAAAAAAAAAAAAAGGAAAAAAGAAAAAAAAACTCGGAAAAAAGAAAATATCAGATGCTTCTTTTTTCACTGCTAATTTTTTAATGAAGCATCTTCTGGAGTTTTTTTCCTCCTAACTCATGTTCGTCTTCTTGCTGTTAGACTAAATCATGAATTATGAGGTCCAGTTGCTTTTGGACAGGTTTTCTAAGACTGAGGTCAATTACTCCCTTTGCATACTACACATTTACTGTAAATGCTTTCCAGCCTAGACCCCAGAGAAGACCAGTTCAGTTACTGCTGAGACCTAAATGCATTTAGGAAAGGGATTAGGTGCTGATTGGTACAGACAGTCAATTAGTACTTCAAAGGG
Organism: Myiotriccus ornatus; assembly: GCA_036023395.1. Classification (NCBI taxonomy): domain Eukaryota; kingdom Metazoa; phylum Chordata; class Aves; order Passeriformes; family Tyrannidae; genus Myiotriccus; species Myiotriccus ornatus. The sequence continues at coordinate 69,523,540 of JAYRBT010000001.1, read as the reverse complement.
AAGCTGACTCCTTGTTTTATACACACAGAACATGGGATAAAAGATTGTAGTTTGATGTCTTGTAATGTCTGTTGATTCACCATTGACCAGGACAGCATGATATTGGAAGATTTCTCGGAAGTTAAAAGAGTCCCGCATTGATTCCTAATGGAATGGAAGCACTAAGAGAAACATTGACATTGTACGATCTGTACACACTAGCCTTCCTAAAGTATTTCAGGCTGCAGTGACTCTCTGGGACTCTGTCTGTTCAAGTAAAAAGTATTTTTAATCTCTGTGATGTGCTGATCAAACCTTGAACTGTCAGGTCAAATTATTTCCAGAAAACCAATCCTATTTATGATTAATTAAGATTTCTTCTTGATTGCATACAGTCCTTTTTAATGTATAATCCCTTTATTGTGTAGTGATTGGGAGTACAGGCCCAATCCCTACAATAAAAAGCAATTTATTTCACTGCGTGTTATGCCTATGCTGAGATGTATTAAGTTCACCCATTTGATGAAGGAAACAAAAGGCAGAAAACTAAGCTGATAACAAGCAAACCAATATACTGTAAAGGAAGAGTTTTATTTATGACAACTACGTAACTAAAAATCCACCATGAACACTGGATTAAAACTTTTGCTCTTGAAAAAACTGACTGTATGTTGGCTTTGCAAGGCACTGATGTTTGTGGGTATGTTTTAAAGTTCTGGTCTCTGTTCTTCTCAAAGTATCAAAACATCATATTAGTATGTGAGTGCAAACAACTACATTGAAGGAAATATTTTGTTTTTTATATGCAGCACAACTTTTTTTTTTTTTGTAACATAAGGAATATAAAAAATGACTGGAATTATTTAAGAATATGACAGCTAAAATATCATATATTATTCAATTTTTTTATTATTCATAGATTATTCCAATTTTTCATTTATTCCACTCTTCCTTCTTCTTTCTTCATATTCTACTTTTTCTTCTTCATCTTCTTCTCTTTCTCCTCCTGATAAGAATCTTGGAGTCCTCTCTTTACCTATGTTAATTAATTGTTACACCTATTTGTTCTGTCCCTCATTTGAGATAAACATAAGCAAATATGCAGTCTCCTGCCCAAAGGAGACTAAGAATGAAAAAGAAGGAACACCGTACAGGACGGATCTTCAGAGCCATCCAAATTTAGAAGTACACATTTATCTCACCTAGCTTTATACAGCTGATATTTAGATGTCTGCAGGTGAACTCGTTATTGTGTACAAAAACCTTTACAGAGAGTGGAAGAAATAAGCACTCTCAGAGAATGATTGTGTAGATTTATTTTAGATATCTACATTAGAATGAAAGGAATTGATCTCTGAAGTGCTGTCTTCTCCATTTTATCAGGTACATTCTATCAGAATCTTATTATCATGAAGTTCTCATATGGTATGTGAAGTTCACAGGTAAATGAAATAAATTACACACCAAAGAGTAATTCAACTTATCTAACTTTTGAACTGCTTCTGCATAGAGTAGCATCTTTCTGAGATGCTTGTCAAAGAAACCTACAAGTGTTTTCATTTGCATTTATTTTATATTTTGTGTACTGAACACAAAAATTTTTAATAACTGCAGATATAGTGATAATTATGTATAAGAACTGATTACAGATTGCTCACAGGTTGTTTTAAAAGTGTGATAAAACAAAAAGTGTATTCATAAAATGCATTTTAGACGATTTACTCTTTGGGTATCCATTACTGTAGAACAATAAGAGAAAATTATATTTCTCATCCAATTTACAAGTTATATCATAAATTTTCACTATTTTGCTCTGAGCATACTAAACTTTGTTGATACTGATCTGCTGTGATGTCTGTGTATTCCTATCAACATTTCCAGCTCACTTATGTATATTTTCTTCTTTTGAAACTGTGTGAAGGGTTTCTTCCTCTTGAGTTCATAGTTCACCAACATAACATCTTCATATGTATATTTTCTAGCCTATCCCAGGGGAAACTATTCCTCAGTGTGAGAGCCAGAACGATACTATGGCACAGATAATGTTGTAAGCGCTATACCCTAGAAGGCAAAGAAGCGGAATAGAGTTTTTGATGCTTTCTGGTTTTCAGTTACAACATTACACTGTGGGTGCATTATGTTACTGGGTTTTGTTTCTGTCACTATGTAACAGGATTACTTGGAATTTTAATTGCTCCCAAATCCTACCGTTACCTATATCCAGTGCCAGTGCTGTGATAGCACTGTGATAACATGTTCTAAAGGGCAGAAACAAATGAGCACCTTTTCACTGATGAAAAGCTAAAATGTACATCAACACTTCTCTTGCGATACTGAGATCAACTGACAGAGAATCTTACCTAAAAGATAGGACTCACTATAAAACTAAGAAACAGTTCTTGAAGTACACCATGTAACCAGTTCTCAGAATGACTGTGGAACCTAAAGAGCAACCTAACTTTCAGTATATTTCAGTATATTCATCTCCATCTGTGATAAATGTGACTTTTTTTTCTCTTTCTTCCTCATTTATTTAGGGCAGATTCAGGTCTTTTGAAAGAAGAGAACAATAAAGTGTGTCCAAATTTCCTATATTGCCCTGATAAACCCACATAAATCTGTTTCCCACAGCTCTTATAGTAGCTGAACCACAGATAAGCAATATAGCAGTATCACAGCAGTACCACTAGGCCTACACCATCATACTGCACAAACACTCACACTATACTACCACTGAAGTACCAGTCTCATCTTTCATCCTGCATGGATGTACATAGGCCAAACAGTCCACCTTCTCTACTTCCAATCCCTGCAAATAATGTCTATGCTGCTAAAATACCACAGCCCTGGCAATAAGATACCTACCTCTTCAAACTGCCACACCAGAGTCCTCTCTCCCATCCTTGTCTTGTTCATTTCCGAAGGCAATATGGGCAATACTGAATACAAATGATTAAGCCTCTTTAGCAAACCAGTCTACTTAAATGTGTCTACATTTAGCTATTTATGCCTATTTTGTTCAATGTCTGGGTTTAGTCCTCTTTTCAGGGCACATACTAAAACACAGCTTCATCAAATTGTCTTGCACTCCTTATATTTTTGAATATCTCTGGAGATGTTAAAAAGTCATCTGGACACAATCCTGAGTAACAGTACTCTTGGGGGCCATGCTTGAGCAGGGAGGTTGGACTAGTGACCTCCAGTCCCTTCCAACTTTACCCATTCTGTGATTCCATGACATAGAGATAAAAGTGCCCAAACTCTAACATCAAAATTAAACTGGGTCCTGGCTGGTATACACAGCCCGTCCTGCTAAGTAGGGTGTAGTCCTGCTAGCTGATGTAGTAATTACAGGTACTGGGTATGATTGTAATCCTGGTAAATTTTTTCCCAAATGTGAAGCAGTTTTAAGCAGGAGTTTTCAGCTGAGAAATAAATGATGCTGACATGTTCAGATTTCAGTACAATGCCTAAGATAACTACTTCTTATTGACTTTGTCAAACGTTTTTCTCCTGAGAGGATTTCACTCTTGGTAGTATTTTTGAGAGAGGATTCGCTTCAGTGTCTATTCTGCCTGTGTAATAAACTTCTCAGTTCAGTCAGTTATTCTGAACTGATGATTTCCTCCTTAGCTTGATGTATTTTCTGAACAGGACCAGAAGTTCAGTTTCATACTGTCATTAACTCATAAAACACAGGGGATGAAGGACCTTTTTTTCTTTTGCCACAGACCTCTATGCCCAGCAACATTCACCTCATTCAATCAGTGATGGCATCAATTTCACGGCGGTGAGAATCCAGTTGGATAGTTTAAGAAATGTTTTTCACTTCTCATACAAAGGCTCTACACAAAAAGGGAGCTGCCTCAGAGTCAGAGAAGCATTTATCTTCTTGTAGTTTCAGTCTTCCTTTTTCCAAAACTCTGTAAAAACTTGTGCAGCATCCCGGGCTTGTAGCATCATTAGGAATGCCACTCTCTTGGAAATTCTGCTCCTTCACTCATTCTCCTGAGATCTTCACTTTCCTGCAATTTTTTTTAAAGAAGGAGTCAACACAGTTTTATGGAAAAGATATAAATATCATTATGCAAAATATGTTTAATATTTTAATCCAATCAGCATGTAAAATGCATTTGTGTTGAAAATACAAGCAGGCACACTAGCAGCTCCAATTTACTTATTGAATTATTCACAATACTTCTTTGTGTCCCGTGGGTTTTCCTGCAAAGATACCGGCTCAGGCTCCACAAAGGCTAACAATGGAAATTAGGGAAAGGCACACTGCAGTGACATCTCTTCTGGCTCTCATAAAACAATTTTTGCTAGAAAGCATTGTGACTGCATTTATACACTGTTAACTGTCTGCATCTGAATTAGTCTGGTCTCAAAACTGCATTACATTCTGTAGTGGATATGACTTTAAACATTAATATTTCCCTTTTTTTTAAGCCTAACATTCAGTTGTCCTGTTACTTATGATATCCCTGCTTAGACCACTAAGCACTGGAATTTCCGCTTTTTTTTCCTGATGGCCAGATCTCTACCACTCTGGACTGCAGAACTGTTCAGAATCAAGTCCCAGCAAGATTAACAAAACAGATATTTCTATGAATTGCACAGTGTTAGAAATGAATCAGTGACAACGTACAAGTCCAATACAAGAATGCACTGGAGACTGCTCAAGAAACAGGCTATCAAATTTAAGTCCCCAGACCATGTGAAGAATTTCTTCCACTTGGAACTGGGACTTCAGTTCGCCTGGAGTACTTGTCTGTTGAAATTTGCTGACCTGTCATAAGTAACAGTCTTTTCCATAAGATGGATCCCTGTGGATGGGACCTCATAACACACAGGCAGGGGTCCAACATGCACTGCAGCTGAACTCCTGTGTTTACATGTCCAGTTGTTCCCACTTCTTGGCATGTATCCTCGCAGACTTAAACACTTGCATGCCTTGTATCACAGTTAGGGACCCAGTGTGTTGACATTATAGGGCAGTTGGCATATTCCCTTAGTCCATTCCCAGGACATCAGATTCTCCATGCTACGGAGCACCTAATGAAGCTGTAACCTGTGATGTATGGGAGCAACAGAATCACACAACCTGATAGAATCTCACAGGCAACATACTCCAGTTTATTGCACAAACAATCACCTCTATTTAGCCTAGGCTGTTCCTCTTTACACATAGTAGTGAGGCCTTCTTTCCATGTAGCTTAAATGATCCCTGGCTCCAAAAGGGGAGAAGACTGACTTTTTGGCAGTATATTTTTTTTCCTCTGCAAGTGGTCTTGGCTACTTTTGTCAATTGGGGTGTGTCTGTGACAACAGTGAGGATTCCTGCCTCACTTGATACTGAGTCTAATCGTCTTTAATTCCAATACAGCCCAGGCTCCAGCTCTTCTCTCTAGTCCTCTAATGCCTGCACCATGTGCTGTAAGGCAGAAACCAAGTGCCCTTTTCCACACAGCGTGGTGTTTTGGATGAAATTCACTCAGCAAACTGTCCCCCAGTGGACATATTATCCTGGCATTTCCTCTTGTTTCCCAACACTGAACAAAGAGATAGGTACCTAAATTAGATAGGATGTGTCCTGCAATACAGTCTTTGGATCTTTATCAGATGCAGAAAATCTCTGACACTGTGTTTTGCTGTTATTCAAGAAATATGTTTCTCTTTAACAACTTAACAATGTCTCTTATAGATTAATTTTAGTATGAAGAAATTAAAGCTGGTCAACAGCTTAACATAGTGGGCTTTATTATCTGCAAGCACCTATATTATACTTCCTTACTGTACTTACTACACTTACTATAGCATCAATACTAATACACTTTGTTCTTCTTATGGAAGAGGAGGGTCACCTATTTTGAGATGCTACAGAGTTTGGGGTTTTTTTGTTGTTGTGTGTTGTTGGGTTTTGTGGTTTTTTTTGCTAAGTCACATCTTTGTTACCAAAAACCAGGGATATTTCCTCTTCAGTACTTGAAACATTAATGTACTCATAATGCACAAAGAGTGTTCAAAATGACTGAAATGAAACTTCACTACACAATTTTCATTTGATTCAATGGAAAGTGTGCAGCTTAATCCTATGCAACCTTTTCAGCATTAAGAACATGTTTTTCTACCAGTTAGCAATTCAGTGAAGCAGATTTGGGAACAACTTTGTGACAATCTCTGTAAATCCTAGCAACCGATTCTTAGTTAAACAGATGCTTTCTAAATAGGGTCTTTAAAACTTTTATTTACTTCTTCTATGGGTTTTCATATTTTTAAAATTGAGAAATACTGATGTGCATTTTTCCTCTGCTTAGCATTAATTTCTGATTCATAATACCTCTACAAACAACAGATTTATTGACTACAGAATCTCCCACAAGCCGTTCTTGCCAGTGTGTGTCTTTTCTATGAAAAATGTGGAAAAAAAAAAAAACCAAATGCCATAAAAAATGGTGACTTGGAAATGAGCCACCTTTATTTGAAGGGGTTTTGCAGTCAACATGTTGCCTCAGCAACCTAAGTTCTTACTGTCTGGCAGAAGACAGACTTCTTTGGTTCCATCATGTTACAAAGCTGAAAGAATTAAGAGAGAGACAAGAAATGAAAATTCACCATTCCATTATTTAAATATGTGAATTACCCTGAGCTGCAGCCAAGCCATGGGTCTTACTCACAGAGGTCTTCAACACCTATTCAAACCCTTCAATGCTGCAATACTTCATTTCCATTAATTAAATAAATTACACCAAACTCTGTCTAAACATAGTATTCAACTGAATTCAGGCATTCCAAAATAATTATTCAGTAAAGTTGAAGCTCATATTATTATGCATGAATTGACAAAGATCTTGTTTATTTCCCTTACCAGAGTTTTTTAAACACCCATTTGAAAACAATAACAAAAAAAAAGGCAAAATTAAAAGGCAAAAAAAATCCCCATCAAAACAAAAAAAAACCCTGGAAAACTAACCCTCAAACTGTAGTTGATGACACTTCACAAAGGTGAAAAAAAATGGTAGTATATGTCCAAAAATCTTAGTTCTTTATTTAATAGCATGAATGTGTTATTATAATCCAGTACAGTTAATACATCATAAAGATGAAGCCCTATGAAGTTTAAAAAATTAGTGTCCTTGCTTTAATAATATGAAGTCCATTATTAGTAGTAGAAAAAGGTGGTGCCTGAGCAAGTTTATGCAACAAGATTTCATTTCAGCTTTTTTTTATAGTTCACCTTTGGTACCCACATTCACAAAACACTTTGCCTTCTGTCAGTCACATGGCTCAAGGGGAAAAACAAAAAAGCAATGATGGCTGAGAGAATAGCAATGTAAAACAGCTCATTAAATGACCAATTGAAAGGAATTGACAGGAAAGGGAAGACAGGCATCGAAAACACATATAGAAGGATGAAACAGAAGCTAAATGTGCCTTGGAATAGAATAAGTGATGACAATCATGGCATGTCTATGTGATGTACAAGATGCAGTATTATGGCTTTTCTGAAATCTGTTCTTTAGTCTCTAATGCTCTCATCCATCTCGATGTATGACAAGGACATTGGGCAGCCAAAACCTCTTTGCATACCAGGAAAATCAGAGGTGGAGGGTGTCAGACAGTAGAGATCACAGTGGCATAGTTTACAAAAAATACAAAAAGGGCAGCTTGTATACTAACCCACAGATATCAGACACCACACTGTGAAGATGAGGAGGAACTGATGTCCAGCTAAAGGAAGTTCTTTTCACTCATTAGAACATTTCATTTTATCTATCAGATATTTTTACTAGATGTGTGTATGAGCAAATGGAGATTTTGGTAGAAGTGGAAGACAACAAAACCTAAAATAAGATCATACATTTTATTTATAGGGAGTTTGGTAAATTTAAGCACATCTAGGGAACTAAGAAGTGATATACACTGTGACACCAGATGTGATACTAAAAGTGAACCCCAATACATAGTTCAGCTAGATCTATAAATTTGCCTTGTAGAACTGGACTGAAAGAGACAATGATGAGATGCATAGCTTCTCCATTTGGGTATCTGTCTTGCCTCAGAAGTGCTTTAGTACAGCTAACGTACTTAAGTGTTCAAAATTTTTATCCCAAAATACCTTTCTTAATTGAATTTCTCAAAGAAAGGAACTCCTATAAACAAATATATGTGATTCTCAAAAAGTTATTAAAAAATAAGAAGGGATAAGTAGAAATTGTTGGTTTTCATTAAGGAAATATATTAGAAATATATCCTTCAAGTATTTTTATTGGGTATTTATGTTTTAGACATTCACAGATGTTCTAGCAGAGAGCATGAAGAGGCAACAGGTTTTGCAGATAACAGCTCTGAATAACACTGAATTCACCTGGTGGAAGTGACTGTAAAGAGAAACTAATTTGCTCTGAACTCACCTAACTGGCCTGAGAAAATGTTGGAGTCATTGCAGAAATTTTCCACATGCATCATCTCATCACCCAGGCTAGGCCTGTACAACAGAGAAGTACCAGGGCAGAAACTGAGAGCAAGCAGAAGTCGTCATTTTTCCTCCATTTGGTGCATTCAGCTCTCACATACCACCTGATGCTTAGTAGAATATGACTCCTCAGGATGAAGAGATGACTGGAAAATAAATTATTTATCTATGTAGTGATTTAAACTACAGGAGAGAAAGAGAGAACAGCTATTCATTATTTCTCACAGTTTAAGAAAAAATAAAAAGAGAAGACGGGGACAGCAATTGAGTTATCCATCAGCATTGCACAAAATACATCATTTTGCCTGATGAATAGTCCGTAGGACTCCTTATCACAAGATGTTGGAGTGATAAGTTGGAATTTAAAAATAGTCTGATAATTCATGGAGGGTAGGTCCATCAAAAATTGGTGAACAATAGTTTGGGGGTAACTCAGGCTCAAGGAGTTGCTAAAACATTGATTTCCAGAAGCTAAGATGAAATTGACTTTTTAGACACTTTTTTTGCTTACATTTTTTCCCTTTTCCCCAAGAAATGAAAGGAAAAACAATCTGGGACAAAACAGAGGTGGATCTTCATTCCCATCCAGTATATCCCTCATGTTTCAGCTTGTGATTTAGGTCTCATATTTTCTTCTCATCTTTTCAGATTATATTATAAAATAAAAGTAATATGGTTAAAATAAGAGGATGAGAACTTTCAGTGGTAACAGTCCTTAAATTCTGCTAGTTTCTCTTTAAATTCTACAACTTGAGCTGAGGTATAGGCATATCATTACTATTCAGATCCTTCACATAATTTTACATCCAGTTGTATTTCCTGAAGAATCTTAGATATTCTATGTCTTCAGTTGTCGTTACATTAAAATTGAGAGCCTGCCTTATATATCTGTATAAATACAACACAGTAGTTTTGGAGGCTCTTTTAGGCAATGCATTGTAGCATTTCAATTTCATGGCTAGGTTTGATTTAAGTTATTGCAATGAAACTACAAAAAACTTGTTCACTTTATTGCTCTGTGCTTCCTGCTAAGCACTGGATAATGCTGTTTCTTAACTAAAAAAACTTGTATAGAGCTATTGTTCTCTTTAAAACAGTCTTCCTCCCAGAGACAAATGCATTTCAAAAATGAGTAGAGCAATCTATTGAGACAATTATTGCTGATTTATAAACTCAGCAGAAATCAGAGATCTCTGATCAGCATGTAACTGAAGCTTGTGTAGGCGTATTACTGTTGTGCATTTGACGCAGAAGGAGAAGTGATTATGGACTGTATTAATAAGTGATTTCCTGTAAAGGCAGAGAAGCATTAATGCTGAGGACCTGGAATGACATTGGTGTGTAAAGTTTCATTCATTTATCTAAAGGAAGGTGATTTCAAGTCAGAACAGGTAAAAGAAGGGCAGATGGCATGATTAGAGAAACCTTTTGTCCAAGAGGAGATAACAGTAGTACAGTTTTGTTGGTCTAGTAGAACAAAAGTTAGGAAGAGATATTCTTACTGTGGATACATGCACTGGTGAATAAACATCTATGAGAGAAAATGGTTATTTAAATTAATACATAATAGTGGCAGTAGGAAAAAAATTATGTATGAATCATCCAGGATTAAAAAGGCTCTCAAAACTAAGATTTCCATCATAGAATCATAGAAACATAAAGATTGGAAAAGATCAAAGGTCATCAAGTCCAACCTTTCACCAGACGCCCACTTTCAGGGATGGTACTCCACCACTTTCCTTGGCAGTGTGTTGCAACAGAACTACCCTTTCAGTGAAGAAATTCTTCCTGATGTCCAACCTGAACCTTCTTCGACACAGCTTGAGGTCATTTCTGCTTGTCCTGTCGCTTGTTGTCTGAGAGAAGAGGCTTCTTGCTACAACCCCCTTTCAGGTAGTTGTAGAGAGCAATAAGGTCCCCCCTGAGCCTGATCTTCTCCAGGCTGAACAATCCCAGCTTCCTCAGCTGCTTCTCATAAGATTTGTGCTCCAGAGCCTTCATCAGCTTCTTTACCCTTCTCTGGACACATTCCAGCACCTCAATGTTTTTCTTGTGAGGGGCCCAAAACTGAACACAGCACTCAAGGTCCAGCCTCACCAGTGCTGAGTATAAAGGAAAGATCATTTCCCTGGTCCTGCTGGCCACAGTATTTTTGATACAGACGAGGAGGTCATTGGCCTTCTTGTCCACCTAGGCACACTGCTGGCTCATGATCATGTTGACCAGTACCCTCAGGTCCTTTTCTGCCAGGTAGCTTTCCAGACACTCTTCCCTAAGCTTGTAGTGCTTGGGATTTGTTGTGACCCCAGTGCAGGACTCAGAACTTTACTTTATGGAGCCTCATGCCATTATCCTTGGCCCATCAATCCAGCCTGTCCAGATCCCTCTACAGAGCCGTCCTACACTCTAGGAGATCAACATTCCCACCCAACTTGGTGTCATCTGCAAACATACTTAGGCTGCACTTGATTCCCTTGTCCAGATCACCAGTAGAGATATTAAACAGAACTGTCCCCAAGACTGATCCTTAGGAACCCTACTAATGACTGACTGTCAGCTGGATGCACCAGCATTCACCAGCACTCTCTGGGCCTCGCCATCCAACCAGCTTTTTACCCAGCAAAGAATGCACCTGTCCAAGCTGTGGGCTGCCAGCTTTTCCAGGAGAATGTCATGGGAGACAGTATCGAAGGTTTTATTGAAGTCCTGGTAGACAAATCCCACAGCCTTTCAGTCAACTATCGCGGTGGCGGTTTGGTCCCCTGAGAACAGACCCTTGCGGCACACTTTGATAGGAGACAGTCACACACGGGTGACCCCAAAATGGTGTTTATTAAAACAAGATGTCTGTTTATATACAGGGGAATATGGAAGGATCGGGAATAAAGGTGGGATTCCTGCTAGGAACATCAAATCCTGAGGGTCAGAGATAAAGGAAATGTAGGGATTGGCCGCAGGCCATACAGGGGGAAGGGAGAGTTGGGGAGGAAAGGAGTGGTCTGGGGTACAGA
>JAYRBT010000001.1:69492081-69511974 GCA_036023395.1 Myiotriccus ornatus | reverse complement strand
TGAGCCTGATTACCTTGTTGTATTGTATGTGTTGTGTGAAGGCACTTAAAATTATCTGCTCCATGATCTTCCACAGTACTGAGGTCAGGTTGACAGGCCTGCAGTTCCCCAGATTGTCCTTCTGGCTTTTCTTGTGGATTGGCATTACGTTAGCCAACCTCCAGTCATCTGGGAGCCCTCCAGTTAGTCAGGACTGATGATATGTGATGGAGAGTAGCTTGGCGAGCTCTTCTGCCAATTCCCTCAGTACCCTCAGGTAAATCCCAGCCAACCCCATAGCCTTGTGAGTGTCTAAGTGGCACAGCAGGTCCCTTCCTCCTGGTTTACCGGGGGTCTGCTTGACTCCCTGTCCCTGTCTACCAACTCAGAGGTCTGGCTGCTCTGAGGATAACCAGTCTTTCTGTTGAAGACTGAGGCTAAGAAGACATTAAGTACTTCAACCTTTTCCTCATCCGTGGCTATAATGTTCCACTCCACATCCAGCAAAGGGTATAGATTTTCCTTGTCACTCCTTTTTTGTTAAGACATTTACAAAAACACAGCAGGGTCCAGATTGGGTTCTAGCCAGGCTTTTGGCTTTCTAATTTTCTCTTTACATGACCTAACGACATTCTTCTACTCTTCCTGAGTTACCTCAGAACAATAGGGTTCTAGAAGAGTCACTGAATTGCAGTGATGTGAAAACAACTAGTTTCTTTCCCATTCTTAATCAGGTTATAATAAATACGATGAAGTTCTGTAGCAGGGGCTTAGGTCCCCTGAGGCATGTGGTCCTTTCCTGTCCCATAATACTCAATCAATATATGCCCAGTGGAATTTTTCCGGTAAATCTCTCTCTCTCCTAGTGGCCTTCATGGATCAAATAGGAAAAATGTAGTTTTGCACAGTACGATAATAAAAATGCCATCAAAACTTAAGTTTAAAGTGATGCAAGAATAGAAAAGAACTAACCACATAAAAGCATTAAAAAGGGAGGGAACTGAAAATACAGGCAATAGTACAAGTCAAATTTTGTTGTATGAAACAGTTTGCACAGGACAAGTTCAGGAAAATTCAAATCAGTGACCAAGATCCAGCTTATCTCAAGTTGGGATTAATAAATATTCCACAAAATTAGATATATTTTTTACATCACTAAATTAAAGGATAGTACATGCAGTAGCCTACTTTCAAATAAGTTTCAAAGAAGGAGAACAACCCTGTAGTTTCTACTTCTCCACCCTTTTTTTTTTGTTGTTATTTTTTATTTCGTTTTTTTTTCCTGAAAATCTCCATCATCAACTAAGCATGACTGAGTTGACTATCCTTTTCCTAATGAGTAAATAAATAAATCACATTTCTGTTCAATTATGCAGGCTTTCCACAGAGAGTTTGTGTGATGAAAATGATCATTATATTTGTTCTTTCCCCTCCATCTTCCATCAGGGAGTTTCAGGTGTGACACTGAACTTACAAACTAGATAATTGCCTTTTTTTATGATGATTTGAAGCAATCAGAAGAAGCTTTATAATAACAGTTAGAGACTCTACCAAAAGTTGAACTGAACCTTTTTTCAGTAAGTCAAATGCAAAAGAACACACACACTCCACTTAGAAGACTGTATCTATATTGTATATTTTGATATTGATTTCAATTTATTTTATTCCATGCCCCCCAAGGAAGGATAATTTCCAGCAAGTTCCTGCAAGTCTATTGCACTGGGTTTTTAAAATAGTTTTTTAGAACTACTGCCATCTATTCTACAAAATTTTTTGTGTTTTCAACAGTCTGTTCTTCTTGCTTTCAATTTAACTTAGTGTATAATTCAATATCAGTCAAAAAGTCTACCACCTCCACAAGGCAGCGTCAGAGAAATTTGATGCAATTTGTGATTCTAAAATTGGAATAAAAGGGTGGAGGAAAAGCCGGAGTTCTGGGAACAAATAAGTGCATGAAAAGATGTGGAAATTCCTAAGATCATCTCTGCCTCAGATGGATAGGAGAGCAGGAGCACAGAAAGAAGGCATGTAGGAAGATATGGATTTTGACATTGCTGTAAGGAAAAAAATTGCCCAAAGCTCAACATTCTAACTTTTCCCTTTTTTTTTTTTTTTAGCAAGGGCTATTTCATGCTTCTCCTTAAACACATGCATCATGTCTTACACTGATAAAGTACGTCACAGTTACATCCTAAACCAAAGGCTAAGTATGATAAATTTCTGCTCTGCTACATAAATTAGTATTGAAAAATGTGAAAATAGTTACATTGCCATGCTCAACAACCAGAGAATACAATGCATGAAGAACGGGAGACTTTATACATCTCTAGTAGTTGAATCTCATCCTCTTAAATCAGATACTTAAAAAGGTGTCTCTTCACCCTGAGCTTCCTTTGTAATTTAGGGAAAAGGATAGATTGGACCACCCTAAAAGGAAAGCAGTTCACTGTGTGCCCTGTATTCAGCTCATCTGAAGGCTTAAGAAACTAGCCTTCCAAGAATTAATAAAATACTGTATCCCTAAAAACAGCATGAAAAATATAAGGCTTTGTAAACATGGGTTACAATTTCACCTTCATATACAGATATAAATCAACATAAAATCAAATTAATTCCATTAGTAGAAGTTGTTAATTGAATAAAATGCATGTGGAGCAGTTTAAGTCTCCATGTTTAAGAATAGTGATGTTTATGAGAAAAAGTTTGGAAGCATATTGAGTACAACCTCCACTTAAAAAGACCAGTTATGCAGCCACATATTACAGATCATTACCGTTGTTCTACTGTGCTCTTGAACTGTAAGTCTGTAAGCAGCAAAAATCCCCAGGGCATGATTAGAAAGATAATATGAAAGAGCTCAACAGTTTGAGATGTTGTGACTTTATAAGTGTTCTTTAGAATGCAAGCAAGGCAGAAAGCATGGCAAAATCATTTCTATGGGGAAAGCAGAGAGAAAGTGGATAAACCTTTCTGCACTTTAAGAGGACTTTGTTTAAATTTTTAAAATCAGTTAGGCCTTCTGGTATGTGAAAAGCCAGTGTTTGTAGAGGATGATTTTTTTTTTATTTCTTGACACTTTAATAATATATCATGCCATATAAATACCTTATTATGTATATTGTTTATTGATTTAGGTACATTTTCTTCCTTTGAATCCTTACTAAACAGAGCTGTTGTTTTCTGAATTGATTTTGCTGTCTCAGCCACACTGAGGCATAGACACTTTTTTGGCTTCCATCTGAATGAACAATTTCCTAGTTAGACGCACTGGATTTGGAGTTGGGTCAATAAAAGCTTTACTGTGTCCTTTCTCTTTCCTCACACAGCTCACAAAAGAGAATTAAATTCCATTCATCCTTTCACTGGCCACTGTGGAATCTTTAGCAATGCAGTTCTGGCTGGGATGAGGAAACATGGCAAGAAGTTGGAAGAAACACAAATAAGAATTCTTTATTTCCCATGCTCACTGCCTTGAAGATCTGTTGCCTCTGGGAATGCATGTGAATTTCCTGGACTATAACTATTTGTCTCTGCCACTGAATTGCTTTGGAAGTATAACACGTTAGATATCAAAAGACAATTTAGCTTAATCCTGCTGAATCTGATGTGGCTAACTATAAGTTATTTGCAAAAAAGATCTCTTTGACTGGTTCTTGGCAATATGAGCATAAAGGAAAACGTTACTATTGAACAGTTTTCATGAGAAGAGTGCTTTTTAAAGTTTTGAATAGCATAAACTTAACCGTGGTTTAATAAAGTGTTTTCACGCTAATTTTTGTGAACAGATGTAGATTTCAAAGACTCCCAAATACTACATAGTTGTTTGCAAGGATGTAATCAATGCATTAAAATTGTTGTTGTTGTTGTGTTTTGCACTTTTTTATGTTACAGATAGCCCATTCACAGTAAAAATTGCTAAGAAGGCATCACCAATTTAAATTTTTGAAATTTCCAAAATAATTTCTGATATGTTCAGTTCTAAGCTTCTCCATCAGCTTGTGTCTATATATGCATATATCAACTCTGTCTTCCCAGTCTTTAAGACTTTTTTCTTCCAACATTTCTATGTTGACACCACAAGCACATAAGCAGGAGACATTAAAAAGAATAAAACCCGTTTCCAGCACTGAAGTTGTTTTCCCATAAGTTTAAATATAGCAATAATTTCACCTTGAGGCTTTACATGTGCATGTGTCAGACATACAGATACATAAGGGTGCTCATGTAAAATCCTTTTAGGCATAAGTGCAGTACTCACCTAAGACCAGACTGTTGTGTTCATATGTGACATGGTAAAGTATTCCAGGGAATACTACTAGCTGGAAAGAAAAATCATGACCAAAAAGCCCAGCAGTTTTTCCCAAGTCCTGACAGGGGCATCAGGAAAGCAAGGTTTTCTGTAAAATGTAAAATATGCAGTTATACTAGAGATCAGTGGGGTTCATGGTGCACTTGACCTGTTCTGACCTACCTATCCTTAATCACCAATAAACTACTCCCAACAGGGTTGAGTAGACACAGTCTATTTAGTCTCTGTGCCAACAAGAAGAGTTGCTGAGAATTCTTTGCTGCAAATAAGTGTTGCAAAATATGCGAAGAATTTCAGTTTTAGAATGAGGATACACAAAACCATCTCAGACGTCATTTGTAGAGTTAAAAGGCAATGAAAGAAATAGAATTAAATAATAATTTTTAAATAATGTTCTTTCAAATATAAATGACATGCTTTGAAATTTGCTAAAGGATTCCATAAATGAATTTGCAAACAGTTCATGCACTGAAAAAATTTATCCCTCTGCATCATCCTAACTTACATCTCTAATCCCTGATTACAAAAGACACAAACAACAGGAGTCATTTTAAAGCTGACATTTTGAACATTTTCTTTCATCACCTTCGATATGAGCTCTCTTTCAGTGTGGTTTTCAACCTATTAGACAGATTACCAAATGAAGTCTGTGTCACAGCAGTTCTGCTGAGTGAAGGCTATCTAATATGTAACTTGTTAAAGTAGCTATAAAGTCTAAGTTTTTATTTCCTCTTATTTTTCAAATTTTTATGACATATACACTTTGAATAAGAATAGGAATTTGAGATGCTACTCCAAGGTTATGTTCTGCATTCTGTTGCAGAATTTAAATTTATAGTTTACTAAGAAGTTTTGTACCATCATCACTTGATTTTAATTAGGGCAAAGAGGATGATTCTGAATTTGAAAGGAGTAGGCAGGAGAAGGAAGGAATAAAAATATTATTGTTTGGGTGTGGGTTTTGGGGTCGATTTTGTGTGAGGTTTTTTGGTTTTTGGGGTTTTGGTGGTTTGAGTTTTTTTGTTTTATTTTGGGTTGGGTTGGGTTGAGGTTTTTTGTGTGTTTTTTTTTTCTTTTTTGCTTTCATACCCTTCTGCTCTGTAACTTTGCTTTCCATTCACACATCAATAATTTTCTTTGGTGAGGGGGAAAAGACTTCTATCTTATATGCATAAATTGCTGGAAAGTAGAAGTTTAAGAATTCTAAAAATGTGAGAACACATATGGAATATAATCTGGATTCTAGATCAATAGTTTTTAAATTTTATTTGACAGAAGAAAACAGTATATGTGGATTACTGGAAGAACAAGGATTCCAGGGGTTTCTCCATCATAAGGAAGGGATGAATAGGAAGGGCAGCAGGACCTGCAGGACCAGTGAAGGTTGTATATTTTTTACATGTTTCCTGTATTGGAAGGTAAGTTTTTCAAAGGTGTATTTTTCAAAGGTAGAGACTATAAAAGTCTTAATAAATGATAGATGATAAGCATCTTATTAAGGATTTATTAAAGAATTAAATCACATGGAAGTTTTTATTTTTCTATGAATAATACAAAGATGGAAGGAGGAGAAAGTCTTGACAAAATAGAGTAGAAACACTTCAGAAAGGTACTAAGCAGTTCTAGAAAGAGGTTTCTTAACTATTTGTTCTGAAAAACCGGGATCATATTTGAATGAAGTTCTTACTAATTACCAGAGTTATGTGTAGTATAAAGGTTATTTTAATGTTATTATACCATATATTGATTGAAGACCATACTCCAACAAAAATGGTGTGATGCAAATACTTTTTACACAACTGGACCAATAAAAACAATGATATCTTCAAAAACATGACCAGGATGTAGTGAAAACCTAATAAAACTGGAAAAGGAAAAATTAAGTGATGATGAGCAGATCATGTTAAAGTTATGATACAGAGAGAAATAAAAGCAAATACATTTTTCTAAATTTCTATTTTAATAACAAAATTCTTGAAAAAATTAAGGAAATCAGGGAAAGTTGAGTGAATTTGTAAGATTTAAAAGCTTTTCTGAAAAGAAGCTTGGAACTGCTTTAAATCACAGATGCAAGGCCAATATATATACTACAAATAGAAAGAAAATGATTGAGAGGAAATGTTACAAGACCTAACTGAATAACTATTCACATCATGCTTAGAATCATTTAGTAATCGAGCGAATAAAGTCTTCTGTGTGACATTTCATTGCAGCTGTTGAGATGTGGGTAAATGTTATATTGCTCAAAATAGATATTCATTTACCCATTTCTAACCTTGATCACGTCTGTGCAAAGTAAGGATTTACAGTGTAAGCTGGGAGTCTATGAAGAACAACAAGAACAGACTGACTAAATAGAAAGATATGCCTTGAGGTCAGAATATGTAGGAGAAAAGTGGGACTTGCCAACTATCAAGCTGAGCTGGACCTTGCAAAGGAAATTAAAACAAGCAGCAAAAAGAATTTTAGCCACAAAAATAAAAAGAGGAGAAAGAAGGAGGAAGTGGTGTACTAATTCAGCAAGTATAGGGGCAAAGATTAAACTTAATTTAGATGTTGCAAAAAAAAAACCCTTTCATGCAGATTTCAGTAACTACAGTGATGTAGTACATGGAGGCAAAGTCAAGGGGCTAATAGAAATAAGAGTATGAAAATGGAACATGTCAGAACTGAAGAGGAAACAACATTGAAAGATCTTAATGCACTAGAGGTCAACGAGCAAATAATCTACAGCATTAAAATCTGGCTTGTGTAATCACAAATCCAGAAGTAAAGCTCTTTTATACATTTACCAAGTCAGACCTGTGTGCTAAAGAATAGTACACATCAGCAGATTTTCCAAATAGACATTTCAGTGTCCGAAGTGTAAAAATATAGCTCAGGAACTTCAGGAACTGAAAAATATTCAGAACAAGACACTGAAAAGTGGAAACCAGCAGAAATCAGAAATGCAAAATACTGCTATTTTGTATAGTTATCAGGTATTTAACTTTAGGAATAAATTAAGTTGGACAGTAAGTGAAGTGGGACAGATTTACACATATATACTTCTATGCATTGCTATTAATTGTTAGACTATTGTTATTGGCTTGTATGACTAAAATTTCAATGAAATTTGGACAAAGTAATTTAATTTACCGTTCTTTCCTGAACTTCAAGATAAGTTTTAATCTTAATCACTCCAAAATGCACTCTTTTCTTTCAAGGCTGTCCAGGAACTTTCACATACAAGTTCAGAGGACAGTCTCATCAGTGGCTTGAAAAATTTCAGGTATTACAATGACAAGGGCCAAAGTCATCTATGAGTAGTTACACTTGAGAAGAAAAAGAAACAATCTGTAGTACTTTAAAAATTTGTATGCTTTTATTTTAAGATAATGCAAGAAAATACAGAACTTCCTTTCTCCAAAGATGATCTTGACCTTTTTAGTGGAAACACTGAAAAAAATAAAAAATAGAAACCATCTGTTTGGCTGAGTGAAAGAAAAAAGTTTCCCTAGTGACAAATTTAAAATGAAGAAAAAATTGCCTCCAAAGCATTACAATGGAAAAAGCCAACTTGATTGTATCTGAACCTATCTAACACAGTTAAAAAATCAAAGGAGAGGAAAAAGGAATGTGTCTAAGGACCAGGAGGCCACAGAAACCATCCATAAGGAGAAGGAGTAAAAAAAGAAAAAAAAAAATAAAACGAGTAATTCTTTTATAAACAACAAGTTTCTGTATTCTCTTTTAAAATGCTATATTATTCTTCTATCTGTTCTGCAGAATATGTGCAACCTGTTTTTAACATACAACACAGCAAACAAACAAATAAATAAACAGATAAGGGTCTAAAGTCTTGCAGTGTCATTTTCAGGGATCTAAAATGTCTAATCCCAAGTAAGGCATTTATTATAATCAATATAAATTAAATTGCACCTCTAGACAGAATTCTTCATGTGAGTATCTAGCTAGGTCAAATGATCTATACTTTAAGCACATTAATTTCTGTCTATAATGTGAATCTAATCTCACCTGCTTAAACATATGCATTGAACTTTTAGTAGCCTAAAATTGGAATAGATAAAACACAACTGAACAAAATAAACCACTGAATTAAAGGAAGAAATTTCTTATGAAAGCCTAAATGTGTTGATGAAATAAATGGAAGAATCAGCTAAAAATCAGTTTAGTAACCTGGAACAAATGGAAGTCAGAGGCTTTTGCAGAACACTGTAATGGAAATGATTTAAAGCAATCATCTGGCCTCCTCTTCTCTGTCCCAGCAGGGCCAAGGCCACCAGAAATCATAAATGATAATCAGTTAACTAATTAATTGATTTCTGTATCTATTAGATGCCAGGGGTGAGACTGCAAAAATTAAGCTCTTTTCATGTGCTGTTGTAAGATCTCATTTCTGGAGTTTATACATAAAGGCAAGAAGAAAAACATAAACCTAGGTTTATTTGTTCCTATTGCCCTGTCCTGAAAGGTTCTCCTGAATGCTTTTCACTCTCAGACTCCTCCAGGCATTCAAATGAAATATCCCTGAGCATGCAACATCTACTTTCATTTTCATCTTATAATATATACCTCTCTAAAGCTCCAGCAAAGCCATCACGTTATATCAGATAGTTTAAACTAAAATCAATATTCCCACTTCTTCACTGCCAAAAAACTCCTAATTGTTTTAGTGCCCTGGGGCAGCCCAAAGGTGCTGCTACACCAAATGCTGTGTTGTGTGTCCACAGCATATCTATTCTGTGGACATCTACCCTTAAACAGGATAGGTATACACAATCTGCACCACTTCAGAGCCAGGGATCATTCCCTAGGGTGGATACATTTAGCAGTATAGAAATAGCTTATGTCTTTCTTATGCAGCTGCAAAGGGAGATAATTGGAACATTAAACAAAAAGATCTAAGCAGAATCAATAAGTGTGTCCATTTAGACAACAGACAAGGGAAAATATCCATTTAATTCCTGACTTTGCTGCACATCTATTTCTTTCACATATCACTAGAGAACAGGGAGTCTGGTGCATCTAATCTACATTTCAGATGCTGCTTGTTGGCAAGATTATAGTCTTTTTGGAAAGGTTCCCACATCTTAGGCTTCGTGTCTTTTTGTGCTATACCTTTCCCACTCCATATCGCTCTTTATTCACTTTTTCTAAATTAAGCTGAATGAAAAGCGAGACTTGGAGATATGATGCAGTCTGTTACACTGGAAAAATGGAGTAGCAAATAGTAAGAAATAAAAATAACTTTGTAAGCGCTTCAGTCCCTATAAAGAGTTACAAATCATTAAGCTGCTCATTAAGTGTCTCTTAACAAAGAAAATGCTTTCTGTATTTATACATTCAATGAATATTTAGATTATAAAGATCTGTTTATAACTTTTAAAAGTTTGATGTGATATTAGCCAGTGTACAAGGACACTAAAAAATATAAACCAAAAAAGCTACAATCAGAATACCAGTATGCATTTAGGACCAATTTCATGGAGGCAGCACAATTAGAGGAATCCAAAGCTAGTAAGGAACAACTTTCAGATTCAAGTCCCTTAGAATAAAGTATATAACTACCCGTCTTATAATAATTTTGTAAGTAACTGTGCAAACACTAAGCATTGTGTCTTACTACTTTAAACTATACACATACTAAATTACTACAGATCTCTGTCTAGTTACCAGGCAGTTTAGGACTCCTGCTCTTTCAAAGCCATTTGAAAGTCTCTATCAATAAAGTTGCATACTCTACTTTTACATTTTGAGCTTTTACTCTCTTACAAATATGGACACTCGTGACAATACTGTAAGTTTTTCTATGCCTTACATTGAAATCAAGATGTTCATGATGAATGGCAGCACAGTCAAGATGAAGAATTGTCTTCACTATGCATCATCTTTTTTATTCTTCAGCATTTCAAAAACAGAATCTAAATGAAAGCTCAACACTTTTGAGGTGTTTTAGTCACTTTGTGATTAAGCCAATTTCTATGCCTCTTGAGAGGAAGACAAACATTTTAGGGGAAAAAAAAAGAAGTAACATTATGAATAAAAGACTTGGGCTTTTTTAATGGCTGTTATCCTAAAGGCACATGATTATTTTCTCAGGACCAAGTGATATCGATGGCACAGTCATTTTCCTTCAAACATAACAGCTTGTTCCTTGTGTACCTTACCTCCCTCTTTCAAACATGCAATACATGTATAGTAGGAAAAGCTTAACAGTTAAAGAGAAAAGAACTCATATGAGCAGTGGCATTAGTTTTATTTTGTTTGAACAGTTACAGTTTTACTGCACCTGTCAAAGCACATGAACTCATATATGGTTTTCCACCTTCATTGCCCTATCCATCTATCTATAAAATCATAAAAGAATATGGAAAGTATATGGCAAAAAAATAGGTCTCTCTCTTAAACTCGAAAATTATTGATTATGTCTCCAATATATCTCCAATTACTTGCCAATTAGGTTATTCTCTGCATATCCATGTACTGTTGAATTGCAAAAATCAAGTTCAACTTTAATTGCATATATATATACACTTAATTGTGGGGGAACCCAGCTGGCTCTGGGCTCTCTGAAAGCTGAGATATTGAAGATGGAACTTTACACCTGGCACAGGGTTAACCACGGACAGTAAGGACTGTGGCACAGGGTGGACTTCCTGCTAAGTATGTCTAACCTATGGTACTCTGACATGTGGCTGTGTGTCCAATCATGAGTTGTTATGTTTATGCTAGACCAATGGTGTGTGTACATGTGTCATCTAGAATTGTATAAAGTAGAAACACTGTTGTAATAAAGGGGGCTGGTATTCCTGAGCACCGTGTCGTCTTCCCATCCCAACTGATGACACTTAATATATTATTTTATATCTTTTTTGATACCAATACTATAGGTACCAATTCTAGGGTTTTTTTTTTTGCTGTCATTAATGTTCTTCTATAAACATATACAACCTTCACTTAATATTCAGATACAAAGTGAAACTGTCACCAATACCAATAACTATTTTTATTCTTGGTGGATTTAAAGAGAAGAAATAACTAAAGGTGAAGATTTCTTTTTAATATTAACTAGTTTCATGGTTTAACCCCAACCAATAACCAATCACCACATAGCCCCTTGCTCACTCCCCCACAGCAGGATCGGGGAGAGGATGGAAAGGGTAAAAGCCAGAAAATTCATGAGTTGAGATAAAGACAGTTAAATAAGCAAATTAAAAGCTGAGCACATAAGCACATAAGGAACTAATTCACCACTTCCCACCAGCAGGCAGGTCTTCAGCCACCTCCAGGAGAGCAAGGCCCCATCACATGTAACAGTTACTTGGAAGTTACTTGGAAGACAAATGTCATCACTCCAGATGTCCCCTGCTTGCTCCTTCTTCCCTCCACTTTATGCACTGAGCATGGTGATTGCATACTTTATGGAATATCCTTTGATCAGTTTGGGTCACCTGTCCTGCCTGTGTCTCTTCCCATCTTCCCATTCAGCCCCAACCTCCTTGCCAGCGTGGCAGTATGAAAAGCAGAAAAGATCTTGGCTCTGTGTAAGCCTGCTCAGCAATAACAATACATCTCTGTATTAACCTTGTGTTCAGTACAAATTCAAAACACAGCTCCATACTAGTCACTGTGAAGAAAATTGTCTCTACCCCCAAAACCCCTCAAAACCCAGCACAATTAGAAACATGAAAAAAAACCCACAGGATTTGTTCTATTTAAAATATCTTCTAATTACATTTATTAAGGATATGTCTACTGATTACTGAAATACACATACGATGAGATCTTAATAGTAGATTATGAAGAATTTTCCACTCCAGCTCCTTAATAAAAAATAAAAAAAAAGTCTTTGGATTCATTGATCACTCCATTATGGACAAGATGAAAAATATAATTTGGCATAGCATGTTGATTCACTAATTTGAGTTCTTGTTGTTGTTCAGTTGGAACTAAAAATTGTGCATCTTTGACCATTTAAGTATCCATAACACCTTCAGATGGGATTCAGCTCATAGACATACAAATTTAGAAGCTTGATTCAGGTTTTGTGCTATGGGTGTTTTAAGACACTTGAGACAATCCACGTTAACGAAGGCATTCAAATGAGTCAGGAAATGACAAACTTCTCAGTCTGGATAACCGTATTCAGTAGACCTAGTGAGCAAATTCAATGAAGTCCAGAGAGCTATTTAGCTCTCTCTCTTGAATTTAACTTTCCATTTTATGAAGATGTACTGTTGTCTAGACTCCATTGACTATTTTATGTAATGCCCTATTGACTAGATCTCCATCGAGTAAAATGAAACCTGAGACATAATGACATACAGATGTCTCAGTTTGCAAGCTGAACCTCACCTCTAGAGCAGTATCCAGTTGTGTGAAGAAAAGCATTAAGAGTGAAGTTCTTTTACCTAAACTGTCGTAAAAGATAAAATCAAATTTTTATCCCAAGACATCTTAAATAGCACTAAACATATATGTTAAGGCAACTCAATCCTGTCCTTAGGTAATTTTAATTTGTCTTCATTTTTTATTTTTTTAATGTCTTAAATAATTTATAATTAATTTATATGAAAGACTCAATACCAAAAATACTAATGTATTTTAACCCTGTTATAATCTATCCTACAGCTTTTTTTTAACCATACTTGTAATATAAGTTTATAAACTGAGATATGAGATATGAAGACTGAGACCCTTATCTAGTTTAGATCTCTTCATTCTGTGTCCTGAATTCTTCACACTATATTCTATTTATGAACAATGGAGAAAAATATGCACTTTATTGCATGAATTATCCGATCAATAACTGCATTTTAGGGGGAGATCAATTGCTTCCTAAAATATTTTTCTTAGTTGACTAAAGACTTCTACATGTCAGTGTTTACATTAGGCTTCATCAATCCTTCCTGTGCTTGCTAGCCATTAAAAAATACCTGCTACTGACTTCTGCAACTACCCAGCCTCTAGAAAGATAAAAAGGGTCTTTCAGATGTGGTCAAGAATAAGCAGAGGAAAAAGTTGATTTGACACATTGAAAATCATAAAGAATATAAATAAATTATTTTAAAAAAACCCAGCATAATAAAAAGTCTAAACCAAAAAGCATACAACCAAAAAAGACCCTGCTAAGTCCTTCTCACTGCCCTAGAGCAATGACAAAATCCTATGCCGTGTTAACTGCTCATGTAAATTCAGTCTTTGCACAGTATCCAATGAAGAATGCAGAGCTCTTTCTCTAAAAGCCTTTCCTGCACCCCTCCCACCCCATGAAAATGAGTTTTTAGTTTGTTAAAAATATCAGGCCTTTTTTTTTTACTGTCATAGGTGTTACGAGACAACCATGTTTGAGTCATATTGTCTAACTTAAGTGGTATCTTGGTTTAAACTGTGATAAAACCCATTTTTCTGAAACATCTAATTTTGTCAGCAGACAGCCTCTTATAGACACAAGGAAGAAGTAACCATTTTCTTGTTCAACTCTAAATCTTGGTTTTTTGAATAGCAAACGAAGAATTTAATCTTGATGCTTTCAAAAAGTACCATGTTCACATAAACAATCAAAAGAAATTTTGGAAACCTTGTTTGCAAACTAGAAGAACATTGCCTGCAATGTCCTCAGACCTCACACCAGTGTCTTTCCAGTTCCCTGAGTAAGAGATTTGTTTCTTACACTTTTCTGCTTCAGTGTCTACAATTAATTTCGAGGCAATGTCAGTGCTCCTTTGCTATACCTTGAAACCTTATAGGAGGGAACCCTTGCTGAGCAATTCCAGCACTGAAACTATTAGTTCCAGTCATCAGTCAAAAACTTTGTCAAGTAAGTTATTGTAGCCTCATTTCTTATTTTCTAGTGTATGCAGTTTTATGTACAGTCCATCCCTGCTATTACTGGTAAATAGACCGAAGGATTGTTTTGATGGGGTTTTTTGTTTGTTTGTTTGTCTGTTTAGTTTCTGAAAACAATATTAGAGGTAAATAGATAAAGATAGTATGAATTGATTTGGATTTTAAATGTCTTAACCAACAGTTTTCAAGGTGCTTATTCTGATAAGACTCCAGGATGAAAATTATGACAGACATATGAATACACAGAGAAACATCAGTGACTACATCACTGAATTTTTGGGCCAGAGTCCTCAAGGAAGGATATAAAAAGGAATTTTTTTTAATTAAGGGCAGAGAATGAACAGGATGAAGAAAAAAATCAGCAAACTGAAAATAATGGAGACTTTTAAATGAAACTTTTTTACAGCAATTTCCTTTTTCAGCCTTTGACTGTCAGAATAAATCTTTGCCTGTGATAGGCAAACAAAACTTTACTCCTTGATTATTACCTCCAGTCTGCCTTCAAGAAAACTACAGTAACATCTGTTAATGTCAGCAGGAAAGCCTTTTCTATTATAATTGTAACAAGGTAGGATGAAAGTGTGCTAAATCATTACATAAATTACTCATGTCTTGCTGAATGCACTGAGAGTTTCAGCCTTCACTTAGAGACAATTTGTGGGACAGATGCCTCATCTTTTCCAAAACGTTAATGCATCAAATATCTTGAAGAGCAAACATTTTTGAATGCCTCAGAAGTGTAGATTAATTTTCCGTAAATTAATAAGCATTGTAATCAATTGATGTATTGTGTTTGATTTCAAGGAATAGAGTTTAAAAACATCACTCTGCATTACTTAAGTCATTAAACAAATTGCAACCTATGTCTTTTGTCTTTCATTCAGGCATCTCTAGAGAAACATAATTTCAGCAAATCAAACACAGTAACTTCACCAACAAATATTAAAATTTTTTTCTTCCTGGACTTTCCACAATTATCTTATAATTTTCTTTAGTTATTTTTGTTATTTGAAATAATTCAGTATATGGTTTCTAGAAACAAATTCTGGGCCTGAAATTTGAAAGCAATTCCTAACTTTCTTTCAAGTTTTGAACTGACTTGGATTAGGCATTCATGTCTCATTATTTGAATCTGTTATGTGTCTGCACAAACGTAATGCTTGCAGTAAGGTTTCTAATATGATCTATTTTCCTACTTATAAATAATTAAATAAATTAATGTCGTTCCACATACCGCACTTTACAGCATATATGAATTCTTATGTCTGCATGGAAAATTCCACTCCTACTAATTTTCAACATCAAATTTCTGATGGCTCCCATTGTGTAATAATAAGATATGTGGCACAGAACATCTATGGCACTTGTGTATCTCTACTGGGCTAAACCAAATCTTTAGATTTGATCACACCTGAAATAAGCAAGTTGAATTTGAAAAATTCTTTCTAAAACTCTTGCAGCTCAGACTCATTTTCAGTCAGCACGTTAGTCAAATAAGACCCCAGAGAGAAATCTAGACACAGTTACAAAAGGAAACTCATTACTATTTCCCCTTATAATCTGTTTTTATTACTTTATTAATGATAGTTAACTTAGAATGAGACTCTGTGGATGCTAAATGCCCCTGTATGAGCCAAAAGTGGCAACTCAGATTGTAAGTCCAGCCACAGGCACAGTGTTTTTCTTTTGAAGTCACTCGCAGCAGGAACAAGCTGAGCTTGCAGCCAAGGGAAACCGTGTACCTGAAAACTAGAAAGTCCTAAGTATTCTTAGCTGTTTTTCTGTAAGTATATTACAGGTCTTGCACTGCAGCATGTTCTTTCACTAAAATCATCTTAGTTCCAAAATATCAGAGTGGGTCACGACTGACTAAAATATAAATGGGGTGTTTGTTGCCATTGGGGATCTTATGCTGTAAAGACTGAGTTAAATTTAATCAAATGAAAAAAAGGATCTTGTATGAAATTGTGCTATGTTGTCCTCAAACAGAAAATATTTGTCTTAAAAGGAATTAATTGTCTTTTGTGTACCAAAGAATGACTGTTTGTTATTCTGTATTCTCAGGAATGGGTACACAGAATCACAGAATCTTTTCTGTTGGAAAAGACCTCTAAGATCATAGAGTTCAATCATTAACCCAGCACTTAAAAGTGCACCACCACTAAACTTTATCCCTTAAGCACCACATCTACACATCTTTTAAATAGCTTCAGTGATGGTGACTCAACCATAGATATAGACAAAGGAAATCATATCTTGGTCTTCTGTAAATGAAAGCCACCCTGAGGTGATACACACTAGAACACAGAGGCACAGCTTGAGTGCCAGAGCCACTGTTCTGTCTAATAGGATGCATTGCTTTGATAAATAACATACATAAAAATTATTTTAAGATGAAAATTTAAAACACTGCTGACTCTTAGATAAATTGGCATATATAAACACCTGTAATTTTTTATTTAATGTTACCTATTTATTTGCTGTTTGACCACCTTTCATTAAACATCTCTTCCAAATGGCTGTAAAAAAGCAGATATATTTTAATCTCTTTATTATATATCTGGTTTAGAATTTGTTTGTGATATAAATCTCATCCAGATCTCTGCATAGACCTGAATGGAAATATCCAAATAAAACATTTCATGCAGGAAAATGAGGATTTTTCAAAGCATACAATTTTGCTTTGTTCATGATTTGGCTTCCTATGCACAAGGCCTTTTCCAAGCACTTTGGCTGTTTCAGTCCATTAACATACAAATCTTAGGCCTTGTGTTCTTCATCTTCATAAATGACTTGGACGCAGGACTGGAAGGGATACTAGGCAAGTTTGCTCAGAGGACTCAGAGGAGCTCTTGGCTCCCTCGAAGGCAGGGAGGTCCTGAAGAGAGACCTCAATAAATCAGAGGGCTGGGTAATCACCAACCATATGAAGTTCAATAAAAGGAAGTGCCGGATTCTGTGCCTGGGATGGGGCAATCTGGGCTGTTCCTACAGACTGGGGAATGAGATGCTGGAAAGCAGTGCCACAGAAAGGAACCTGGGGGTCCTGGTCAGTGGCAAGTTAAATATGAGTCAGCAGTGCCCTGGCAGCCAGGAGGGCCAACCTTGTCCTGGGGGGCATCAGACAAAGCATCACCAGCCAGTTGAGGGAGGGGATTGTCCCACTCTGCTCTGCACTGGGGCGACCTCACCTTGAATATTGTGTGCAGTTTTGGGCACTGTAGTATAAGAAAGATATTAAGCTCTTAGAGAGTGTCCGAAGGAGGGCAACGGAGATGGTGAAGGGTCTTGATTTGAACCCGTATGAGGAGTGGCTGAGGTCACTTGGTGTGTTCAGCCTGGAGAAGCTGAGACTGATGGGAGACCTCATTGCAGTCTACAGCTTCCTTGTGAGGGGAAGAGGAGGGTAGGCATTGATCTCTTCTCTGTAGAGGCCCGTGATGGGACCTGAGGGAATGTCATGAAGCTATGTCAAGGGAGATTTAGGCTGAATATTAATCTAGGAGTAGATGCATTTCTGGAAGAATTTGTAATGGGAAACCATAACTTGTTTCTCTAGGAAGGCTTTCTGCCTAAGGTGGTGGCTTTCTGCCTAAGGTGGTGGCTTTCTCAAAGGAAGTTTCAATGCTTCCCCTTCCCCCCACCCTGCATAGCAAGAGAAGTTCTCAGTCTTGGTCTCTGTTATGCAGAGAGATAACATTTGCAGACCTGTACAAAGGCCTCCTTTGTCCAGAGAGAGCGGGGGAGGAGAGAGAGAAGATACAAAAAGCCTTGGAGGAGGAGGGACTTTGACCCCAAGAACCTGATGTGTGCACCATCTTAAAAAAGTAGTCCTTGTATCTGAAATAAAGGTGGGGCTTTTTAATTCTTTCCACTGCATTGGCATTTTTGAGAAGAATACTTGTGTATGTTTACCTTACTTTAGGAAAAGGTTCTTCACCAAGAGAGTAGTGCACCGTAACAGGCTCCCCAGGGACGTGATCATGGCACTAAATGTGCCAGAGTTCAAGAAGCGTTTGGACACCACTCTCAGGTGTATGGTATGATTCTTGGGGCTGTCCTGTACAGGGCCAGGAGTTGTATTTTGGTGATCCTTATTGGTTCCTTCCATCTCAGGATATTCTATGATTCGATGAACCAAGTTTAGCATCTGGTTTGTGCTATGGGGAAATTTCGGTATATGCCAGGCACTGAAGAGGAGTTAAACAACCTCCTCTCAAACAACATCTTCCTCCCTCCTAACTACTCCAAACTTGTAAGGGCTTGTGAGTCATGGCATTTGATTACTATCTGATTATCCACAGACAACTAGCAGCAGTAGGATGGAATAGGATAACCCGTAGATATCACCTTTGATACACCTCAATGGCTTAAGAGATAATCAAGACACACTTGACCTTCTGAAGGATATACAAACCTCCAAAATTACAGTAACTTGGAAAGCGAGAGTGCTTGATTCATTAAGGTTATCCAATCAATTACTTTTTCAGTGCAAGCAGGATAATAAATGAAGGGGTATGTGGTAAACAAGAGACACAAAATCTGCTAAACAAGGAATAAGGGCAACAAGGGCAAAGACCAAAAGTCTCCAGATAGTAGCTGATGAGCCCTTAGGAAGCTGTAAGCACAGCTTGGGAGAAAGCCAGTCTGGACTTTGTGATTGGTAAGAATGGGAAGCAAGGGGAACCATAGAAGAAGTAAGGTTGGAAACGACCTCTACGATCATTGAGTTCAACCATTAACCCAACACTAAACCCCCTTAACCCAGCCAAATCTGGATGGTTTTGAACACTTCCAGGGATGATGATTCCATCACTTCCCTGAGCAGCTTGTTCCAATGCTTGACCAAGCTTCAGTGAAGAACATAAGGGTTTAGGGTATTTGAGGGGGTGGCTGTGAGACAGGGCAAAGTTTATGAAGTGATGTTTAGGAGAAGGGGGAGCAAGGATGAACAAAGAAGAAATAGACAAAAAGGGGCTATTGATGCAAAATGGGGCCAGTCAATACATTTGTCTGACCAAGTGTTGTGTCTGATCACCACAGTCTGTGTGGTGGCTATCTCTGTGTAATCTCACTCTCCATCCCGTGTGTGGGTGAGTGCTGCAGGGCTGGGAGGACCAGGGTGGACTGGGTGCCATCTTCTGGAGCCAGGTGAGGGGTGTGGGTTTCCCTGGTCTGCAGAGTTACTTCCTGGAGCCAGTGGGGTCTCAGCATCAGCTACTGAAGCCAGTGGAGGACTTTAACCTCCATCTGCTGGGGCAGGAGTGTTGCATTCACAACTGATGTGCCTGGTTCCAGCTGCAAGTGCATGTATCATTCCCAAACTGGGTGTGTGGGGGTTCTGTGTGTGTGTGTATTCACTGGCAACCTCCAAGCTGGGCCAGACAGTGAGCATCAGGTAGGCAGAGGGACCATGCTGCTGTTGGGGAAATCCGTGAATGTGCATGAGCTCTTGAACCTAGAGAGCATGGTATGTGCTCTGCACTAGTGGTCTGCCTCTGACAGCTCAAGAGGAGGAGGAGACATGACTGTCTGGGCTTATGTCTTCTGTGAGTCCCGTACATGACCATCTGTGTGAGCGGCCATGTCTCTGTGTCTCTGGGATACTGCTCAGTTGCTCAACTGATTGAACTTGAAAATGGGAAGGCAGCAGCTGAATCACTCAGAATGAGTAGAGTTCCAAGTCTCCAAAGCAGACTTCAGCAGACAGGAACAAAGGATACCCAGGCTGGAGTTGCTAGAGACAATGGACA
>JAYRBT010000001.1:69458967-69485911 GCA_036023395.1 Myiotriccus ornatus | reverse complement strand
TTGAAAAATGGGACGGTAAATTTTAACAAGTACTAAATGCAATTTAAAATTTGAAAAGTACAGTATTTGGCTCTGCGTCACTGGTGCTGGAAGAATCATTTTATCATAAGTTTCTACCCTCCCTATGAGAGCACATTGATTTATTCTATCATAAATCAAAACTCCTGCTGGGCTATGAATGAAAGACCTGTAAGGTTTTGACCTTTAAAAGTGGTTGGGAGCGTAAAGGAAAGAACCTGAGACTTTACATGAAGGGAGGTAGAGAATCATACTGGTCAATAAACACATAGAGCAAAACTAACGACTAGCGTAAGAGAGCACAAACAAGTAAAATTGTATTCATTTATGCCAGCATTTCGTCTCATCCTTCAACATGAATCTGAAGGGAAAAGCCTGACTCACCTAACTCAGTCACACAATATCACAGATAATAGTATCAGAGAGTCTCTCATGTATTTATCAAGACATCTCCAACACATGGGCTTGTAGAAATGTTGACCTTGAAACTGTAAAAGCTTTGATCCATAAAACTTTTCATGGGAATGTAGTATATTTGAGAGGGGCATCCAACAAAATTTAAACATAAGTGAATAATTTATTACAAAGTACAAGTAAGGTAACATGACAGAGATAAGAACAATGCCTTTAAAATTAATACTCCTCTGCCCATATTTTTAAAAGGAAGCATTAACATTTTTAAAAGCATATTGGTTAACCTTTGTAGAGCTTAATTATTGTCACCCATTCAATAATTATATCTTGTTCTTTGGTCCTTAGATTCTAGCTAGGCCCTAATATAGAACATAAGACTGAAATTCTCTGTTACACGAAAAGAACATCAGACACAGACTGGGTCATTTTCATCACAGAGAATTTGTAACTTATCTAAAGATGACTAAGGCTGATCATCCCCTTGTGTCTTCCAGGTTTGCCCCTGCTTCATTGGGAGTGTAACACTCTCTTATTATCTCCATCCACTCTAACTTTCAAAACATTCTCAGGAAAATGAATTTTTTTTCATTTCATAAGTACAACTAGATGTTCATTTTTCATCCCAATACTGCTCTTTAATGAGCAGTAAAGTATGTGGGGTGGTTTTTTTTGGTTGGTTGGTTTTTGTTCCAGCAAAGTCTTTTTCAATTTGTACAGAAAGTACCAGAGCTGACTGGCAATTTTCAGATTAAAAGGTTGACTTGCATAAACAAGAGCAAAAGAACTACATGTATTCTTAGAATTTCATGATGGAATTTTCACTTTGTGCAATGAGGTACAGAGACTGCTGTTGGAGAACACAGTAAAAGGAATTATGAAATATTGTGTACGATAAAGAGGAATTTAAACAATAACGGATATAGAGAAGGGTGAGATTCAGGAAAAAAAGATCAAGACAGTAGAGCTTATCATATGAAAAGAGACTAAAATGAGCAAGATTTATTTAGTCTGGCAAAACCAAAATTGAGAGGGAGTATGATTATTTTCTATATATAAGTAAAGGGTAAAACAGAGATAGAGAAGAGACAAAAGAGATACAGTTAGGCAGCTATGGTCACAAATAGGATTACTTTGGAATTGGAATTAGATCTCTAATTAGGCCTCTAAGTAGAAGAATCTCTGAACTTTAACCAGAAGTTTAGGATCAGCTTTGGCTCATATAGGTTCTGGAACAATTTTGAGAGAGGTTGATTAAATGAGATCAAAATGCATTATGACATAGATTTCATTTTCAAGATGGCATTGCTGCTTGAGTTTGAAATTGATGATGTACAGAGTTCCCATCTAGCGCATATATTAATTTAAGTTTTTGTTTAGGATATGTTGACTACTGAGATCAGCCTCTAGGATCCAGTATGTTCCTTCCTGACAATGGTGATATTAAAGCACTTTGATTTCTAAAACATACCAATTAATTTTCACTGGGACAGACTTCCCCACTACAAATAGAGCTGAATAGCACATCCACTCTCCAAAACCTAGGCAAATCACTGTTGCAAGTTTTGCTCTGGAGAGCAGAGCACCCAAAGTTAATTTCTGGGTATAACCATCTGAAAGTATTCTTTCTTGAAAACAGTACCAGGGCCTCCTTCTTTTTAATAAGATGCTATCTTTTAAAAGATGCTAAGGGGCCTAATGATCACTGTAAAACTGAAGTGATGATGCCTTTTACTCAAAGAGTGAGCTTTAGTTTCTTTCTCTGGTTGAAGAACATCAGTCCATGTTTCTTCCTTTCCAGGTGACTCTACAATGCAATGCCTATGTCTCTGAAACATGTCAGGAATCCTAGATTTCCAGTGCCTCCTCCTAAAACAGCTTTTCTTACTTATTAGAATTTTTTTGAGAAATATTATAGAGGAGGCACTAGTCTATACTTTACCAAATCAGTGAACAAACCACAAGTTTCTTCTACCCCACACTACATATAAGGTAAGAAAAGAAAGAAAGAAAAAAAAAAAAAGCCTAGAAAATAGAAATCATCTGGCACATATATGCCGTAATTGCACATTGTTATACCAAGGACTTGTTTCAGTTAGGCACACTTTGGTTCATAGTACCATTTGAATCATTCTCACATATCTTAGATTTTGAAATGGAACTGGTAGACATGGTACAGGATGGGTGGGAGAGTACCTGGAGGCCAGGCAGAATATCATAGGATTGTTCAAATGACACTGAAACTGCATGTCAAGGCAACTGAATCAAGCTCCGAGTCTCATTTTGGGAAACTTCTTTGCCATCGATATTCTGCAATCCAAGAAAATCACAGGCATGTTGTAAACTGCTTCCAGTGATGGGGAACCTGATAGTACACAATCTCTTTGTCTGAGACAGGTGACGAAGAGATTAGGGACAAAATTAGGTGGAAGAATTGGGAACTGAGATAATGTGGTGGGTTTTGAGAGGTTACAGAGAGGTTTAGAAGATTCAGGGAAGGAAAGCAGACTCCACTATTGCTCACAATAACAAAATACACAAAAGAGAATTTTTCTTCAGGGAGGCCAAAGTAAACACATAAATTCATAAGGACAGACAGCATCAGATCGAATGTTGATAGCAGCAGCACAGCTGCTCCCAGTCCCGTGTCTGACAACACAGCTCTGGAAGGTACCAATGAAACAGTTGCCATCTGTTTAGTCACTCACTATTCTTTTTTCTTTCTTCTTAATCTCATTATGTTATTCTCAGGATGACTTTTTTAATCCAGATTGTGATGTACAGCATTTATATTCATGTCACTATAGACTTTTCTGCCTTTTCTAGAGACAGTAGAAATGTTCCTTGAGGCTCTAGAAGCAGTTTTAGGAAAAATATTTTGAGTTTATCCATAGCGGAAACATGTAGAATGCATGCCACTCTTGGGATAAGAGACAAAAAAAAATAAATAAATTAAAAAGAGTGTCTGAAAAACACACCATACTTCCATTTCCCAAAACACAGTTCTCTAGGCATTCTGTTACCCAAACAAGCTTTAGGTATATTTCCTGTTTTTTTTTTTTCCTTTTTTTTTTTATAGTTACTTTACTTGAGTAATAAATACAATTGTTGCTTTTTTTTTTTTTTCTTAATTCAGTAGGAATAAGTGAGGAATCTCACCAGTGAAGGATAGAACTAAAAATACAAATCTCGGGGACACTTGGCAATTCATATTTCACTTACTGGACGATCGATGCATCACTAACAGGAACAGATCTTAGAGAAGGTAGCACTGTCGCATTAGGAACATTTCAAACAGTCTTTAATAGCAAAAATGTTGTAAGTACAAGCATTAGCAACAAATCAGTGTAAACAGGACTTAGAACACAACTTTTTTCTCTCTCTACCTTGAAAATATGTGCCACATTCCAATTCCTTCTCTGGAAGCTCTGAACAACTTTGTCTACATATTGTTTTCAATTCTCCTTTTTGTCTTTTCCAGGGCTGTAAAATTGCCTGCCTTCCCTCCCAAGCTGGAAGTAATCTTTATTTGAATGATTTTCTGTTTCCTTCTCCTCCTTTTATCATTGTATAATCTTACTTTCAGTCTGCCTGCCCTTTTTACAAGTTTCTTCATCTTTTATACATCAAACAGCTTCCATTCCACACTTAGCTGCCTCTGTTGTACACACATTCAAAGCACAAAATACTTTTCCAGCAATAGACCACCAGGTACAATCGACTGTCCATTACCTGTGGGCAGTGCATCCATTTTGCAGAAAAACCCCATGCTGTGGTGACAGAGGCTCCAAGGCTCGCTCCGTGAGGAACAGTACATGAACAAAGATGCATTGCTTCCAAGGATAGCTCAGTACATGTTTGCCTGGCTTTGGACACTGAGCTAAAAAGCCCTGACAGACTTGAGCTAGCTCCCCACAGTCATTCTTGTTTGTATGTAATACACCCTCAAACACACACTGTACTACTTATGTCATCCAAGATCTCTCATCCCTCACCCTGCAAAATGAATAGGACAGTGTGATGTTTGGATCTTCTGTGCATATCTAGCCATATCTTATCTATAAAGAAAGGCATCCATGATATATGTGGTGCATGTTTTCTTAAATTTGTGTTGAGATGGAGACAAACCAAATAATCTTGTAGGTATTTTCCACTGCAACAGACTGAAGTCTGTAATTGAAAAGTAGGAAAACATTTAGGTACTTTGAGAGGAATTACATTTTCCTCATGTAAAATCAAAAAAATCAAAGTTGTCTGGAGGTTTTTGTAATTTCATATCAAAACACAGAAAGAGCACTCTAAATGCAAAGAGCGAATCACACCCAAAGTGTTTTACTCTGTGCATATCTCTCAGGTACAATTTAGCTTCGTACTTTTCTTACGGAAATATATTAGTTTTGAAACATGCTGGCATGAAATATAACTGCATTTTAGTTCTGAGATTAGGATCTTTTAAATCTTGAAGATCCAAAAAATCATCATGATAGATTTATAACACAGAAATTCTGAAGGAAATTTATCAAACATACTTAAACAGACTTTGAATTACCTGCTGGTTAATTAGAAATGGCTCCAAAGCTAGCCACTGTAAAAGGCTTCTCAGTAAATTGTTTTCAAACCCTAGGGCAGGTTGTAGTCATTATGTTTTCTTTACACTCTACACAAGATGGTCTTTGTTTAGTAGCCTGCATGTTACATGTATCCTTTCACGTTTTCCTAATGATTCTATTTATTTATTTATTTAAATTTTTGATACAGTGCTATTCCATTATTAGCCATGTGGACATCGTTAGAATAGCTTCTATCTCTCTCTTTACTGTCCCCTATTTAAAATGTTAGTATTTCAGCTTCTTTGAAGGAAAAGGAAAAAAAAGGGAAAAAATTGTGAAAGAGAGAAAGAAATGCAAGGAAAGAGAGAAAAAGACAAATGGGTAGAGAAAGGGGAGGAGTGTGAGGGAAAGACAAAACGCAAGATGAGAAAGACAAATACAAATCTACAAATCCATAGAACAAAGACTGTATCAAAAAGGAAACAAATATAGAGAAGATTGAAAATATAGCTGTGTATATGCTGCTGACATTCCTGAAACTGTTTTGTAAGCTTATATCTCTTTAAATTTTAGCAAGTGTTTAAGCATTTGAAAGACTGATTCATGTGCAAAAGCAATGTGCAAAGCACCTAGTAAGTTCTTTTGCTAAATAGCCACTTTTTGGCATGTTAAAAAGATGACCCACTGTGTACTGAAGCCCTCTTATTTGCACTTGTCTTTTAGTAAGTTCCAGATGTGAACAAGATGAGACTCTGACTGGATATGAAGAGAGTCCTACTTTTTTTTTCAGTTAGCACCATATCTATAGACCAAAATCAGAATACACTCTTTCTGTGAATTCCCTTATCCCACATTTTCCTAATCTTTCTCTCACTTTGCCCTAAGCTTTCTTAGTGAGTCTTTGCTTGTGCTCATGTACTCACATTGGAATCACTGCTGGAGAGAGGCACAACTGTTCAGATCCAACATGCATTTGAACCAAGACCATCCATAACTTCTTCATTCCTCTAAATTTTATTCCAAGTGAAGTTCAGCACAGTTCAGTATTAATTTTGGGTTCAAGTCTTACTCTAGAAAGAATTGTCGCATTTTAGTAACTGTTAGACAATTTTTAATTCATTCCGGTAGTATGCATGCTGATCAGCTGCTGTTGCGTCAAACATGAGCCTTGCCAGGTAAATTAGAAACATCGTCTTTAGAATAATTCCTTAAAATGCAATATATACCAGCCCTTAAAATCAAAGGGCTTGTGGGTCTTATCATTGACATCTCATGGATATATTCTTCTTTCATACAAATTTTCCAGTTAGTAATGAACACATCTGAAGCAAAAAAATCCCTAATTATCAATGAAAGAAATTTAAAGCACAGCTAAACATGAGGGAACAGAGAGGAAATATGTGCATCTTGCAAATACAACTATGAAAAAAGTGTGCAAATCTGTGACATCATAAACTACTAATTATTTCCACACTTAGGAAAATATTATAATTCATTAGGGTCTTTCCAATATGTGGAAAATATTCCACAAGTGAGGCAACTGTAATTCAGGAGAGGTGGGTCCAAAATGAATTATTAAGGTCATTTCTTCAAGAATGAATATAAATATTTTCCACATTTCACTACACCAGCCACAGTATATACATGAATATACATCTTAAATGCTGGCATTCATGGGGTCTGTGCATACGTAATAGCTATCCTATCTATTTTAGGAATTTCGAAGGCACATGTTGCTTTGGCATCTACCTTTCATATTTATGTAATTTTAAAGACTAAAAGAAACTTAGTATATGTCTTCCATCTTTGCTAGCACAGAAAACTGAAAACTGTATGCAAAGACTTTGGTAAATGCCACGACAAATCAATGTTGGTATATTCTGAATGTTTACATTATTAAAGATAAATACCAAAGAGAAATGGGTCAACCTGAAGCATTCCACAACGATTTAGGTTTGAATTAAGAATGAAGCTAGTTAATATTTTATGATGCTTAATCTTGACCTTAGGGTTTTATAGAATAGGATAAAAACCACAATACCAGAATATTTATTTTTAGGACTTGTTCCCTTAAATATAAGGACTAGTAATAGTGCCAGAAAGACATACAGCTGCAGTGTCTTTATTACGATTAGAATTTCCTTTTTCATCCATAACTGTGTTGGTTGACCTGGTTACAAGTCTTAGCCTATGCTGTTGCTTCCTGGCACTTCCCCCCGTCTTGCCTTTCCTCAATGGGCAGGCAAACTCAGTTTGAGTGTTCATGGGCAGGCAAAATTACATGTTCAGTTGAAATGACTCATTGGGGAGAATACAATAGCACAAGCACAGAGATGAGGCAATGATAGTAAGTTTTGCCACACAGTTTGATCCGCAAGATATGAAGAGATCCAGATATATGAAGAGATCTGTCTTGCCTCCTCCTATCTGCTTTCAGTGGATAAGTTTGTTTCATTTAGACTTCTACAGAAGAGAGTATAGTGTTTGTGCACAGAAGTCAGTACATTTAGGTTTTATAAAGTAGCAAATAATGGTCAAATATCTGAGAGTTGCCTCTTAAAAATCTATTTCCTTCATGAACAGTCATCCCAAAGTCTTGATGAAAGCATATTTAAACACAGACTGTCACTTGATCAAAGCTCAAGTTAAATACCTCAACTCATTGATCTTGTCAGTACAAATAAGTTAACTATGCTCTGGACCATCTGTTTGTACCCAGCTGAACTGGGAGACAACAGCCTGTCTTCATACAAATCAACTCTTACCCTCACATACAGGAAATCCTCATCAAAAGTGTCTGCAGAGAATGGTCTCTGTCTATATTCACTCCTGAGCCATGATCAGGAATTTTTCTGGGACATCTTCATTCAGCTTATGCCAAAACTGTGTCTGGTGACAGTATCAGCAATCAAAAAGTACAGAAATTTGATTTCCTTCCCACCACAAACAAAACACAGGCAAAATGGAGGTGTTTTCCAAAAAGGTACAAAACCCAGAAAAGAAGTCCATGGTGTTCCTAGACTGGAAGTCAGGTGCGTACCCTGGTATGCTGTCCAGTTGTGGCATCCCATTGCCAACTGTTGTCCCTGCTGGAGTGTTTGATGGTTCTTTCCTGTGCGTGTACAGGCATTTTCTCCTCCTAGCAAGAAAGATGTTTTAAGAGGAGCAGATAAGATGCAAAAAAATAGAGGTCAAGTATAAGAAAACTTGAAAGCAAACAAAAAAATAAGTCTTTGAATAAAGGAAAAAAGAGAGCAAAATTTGGCAAGGGGTGAAACTCAGAATGGGTTTTTACTTCTTTTTTTTCCTTCTCTAAAAATCTAAACACACAAGCCATGAACCTGCAGTAATAGCAGCTTTGTAGATTTTCCAGACAATCAGGCAGCAGAAAGTCACCTGATCCATCTGTGAGACCTGGTGAGAACCAGCAAATATAATAGGCTGCAAAACACCTGAAACTGCTGGCATTGAAAACACTTCCTGCCTAATTCTGTTGGACAACAGACACAAAGCCGACCCTGTAATTACATCCCACCCCAATCTACATTTGCAGTCGTGTAATTAATACTTCCTCTGTAAAGCAATGGAATAATTTAGAGAGTGGATTTTCAACCTTAGTCTGGGAAAACTGAGAGAGTGCGAGCTCTGCTTGGGCATTTTAGTTACAGGAAAATGCTTTTCTGGTTCCATTTGCTCACAGAAACTGTAATTAGATGCTCAGAGCTCTCTTTGTCCTAGGGGAGAAGAAAATTATACTTCCTTCCTGTTTAAAAGCCACAGGCAAGAGCGGGTGAGAGAAGTTTTTACTTATTCAGGGGACTTTATGAGAGTGATAAATGTAGATGGCCCTGCAGACTCAGCCAGCTGAGAAAGTGTTGTGTTATCCCACACAGGGAAACATTTAGCTTGTTGTTGCATCATTAAAATGTTTCTTCTCATAAATCATTGTGGTTTTACAGTAGGCATAACAAAATCCCATATAGTTACTATACAGAAA
Organism: Myiotriccus ornatus; assembly: GCA_036023395.1. Taxonomy (NCBI): domain Eukaryota; kingdom Metazoa; phylum Chordata; class Aves; order Passeriformes; family Tyrannidae; genus Myiotriccus; species Myiotriccus ornatus. Next base: position 69,476,935 of record JAYRBT010000001.1, on the reverse strand, counting down.
ACAAACACTTTTCTGTTTCTTATCATGCTACCCCCCAATAAACTTTCACAGAATTGATTTTTTATCTTCTCCAGATTTCCCTCTCTCTCAGTGTATTGCATACAGGAGGGGAAAAAATTGTGATGGTGAGGCATCTAGGATGCTTCAGAAAATAAAACTGAACATAAAGTGTAAAAGTCAGCAGTACTGGAATTGAAGAGCAAGGTAAGGATCATAATTTTGGTCTGAGATATTGCAATTCCACCTCATTCCTGTTTTAGATGGAGAGTAACTTGCCCAAAAATACCTCCTAGCAAACAATGACTTACAGATAGTCTCATTTCTGTGTTTACACTATAGTGAAGTAGCAGTTGCTTCAGTACATGGGCTACCTGCTCAAGCAATTACCTTTTCAATGGGGGGGAAGGTTGGATTATAATTAGAACTTTATAGTTCATTTAAAAAAAAACAAACAAAACAAAAACAAACAAACAACAACAACAACAAAAAAAACACCAAAATAAACAAATCAAGAAAAAACCCCACAAAACCAAAACCAAAAACCTTTAAATATATATAAAGTTGTCCTAGTACGATTTCCTTCATGTGTTTTACGTGCTTTGGGAACAATGTCATCCATGCAATATCAAGAAGGTATGACTGACAGCTGCCTTCTTTGAAGGGTCCTCACTTACCATAAGGCCACAGGGGAGGCATAGCTGAATTCACGCTTTTCAGTGCAAGGGCAATGAAAAGCTGCTGAGAGATTCTTGAAGCTCTTTAGTCTTCAAGTTATCCCTGAAGTAAAAATATAATCTTTATCTTTTCAAACATACAAAGGTTTCCACATCGTAAGCGGTTAAGGGTACAATCCAATACTTCACAGTAGCCCATACAGTGCAACTTTAGTGAGATTCAGGCATCTAAGTCCCAGATCACTCTCCAAAATTCCTTGGCCAAGATCCCAAGGAGCACTTACTCCAAAGCCTAAGTATCCTGTTATTGCACATACCTGAAGAGGATATGTTCTTTGCTGATCCAAACTGTTGAGTGCCTACTCAGCTCTTTGAATTTACAAACTAGGCAGGTCTTTACCACTGAAAGGACACAGTTCTCTCTGTGTTAAGACCACAGCCAACACTTACCCAAAGAATTGTACTGATTTTAAAACATAGCCAGGAAAGGATGTGGTTCCTACTGTTATTATATTAACTTTCTGATGAAAACAGAAGGTCTGGATTTAAATCTCTCCTCAGCCTCCAGGTATTTGATTCGATATGCACTCTACACACAAAGCCATGCAGAAGTCAGGAGAGGAGATGTGATACACCTGTTCAATTGAAGGTGTGTATCTCTGCAGTCAGCAATGAAAAAATAACTGAATAAGAGGGGGATTAGGTAAGAGCAGTCTGACTCTGTAGCTTATTGATTAGATCATTCTTCTGCTACTGATTCCTGAAAGCAAAGCAAAACACAGAAAAAGGTGTTGAACTTTGCATCACACACCTGTTGCCTCACTCAGCAGTTTAAATCTGTACTTTCATAACTGTAAGAGAAACGGAGACAAAAGACTCCTATTTCTTCAGTTGCATTTGGCTGAAATTCTAAATGGTTTTACTGGTATCATTCATTCAAGAGAAATAATTCTACTGATTTAAAATTACCCTCCTGGCCTAAACTAAGAGCCATGCCTTCTGGAAATTATTGTATGAGAAGAAACTGCCTGCAGGAAACTGTCATTATTTAACAGTTACTTCAAATATTAGTAACCTAGTATCTCCGTGTTCATAATCCTGTTTTTTAAAAAATGGGTACAAAACCCCCTTTCTATTTCTCCTGCTTGGTAATAGGATATGCTTGAAAAAATAGTATTTCTTTATGTACTTCAACATAAATTTTAAATATGCAGACAGGTAACTAAGTATTTGTAAAGTAATAAGTAACACAGGTTTTCTGCATCACTTCATCATATTAACATTTGAAATCGAGGTATTAAAAGTCTACCCCAAATGAAAGGAATTCACCTTCAATCTACCTAAATTTTGAATGGATTTTTCATAGCAGACTCAGTAATACCACCTTCATATCTCTGTTACTTAGGTTATTTTAATATGTAATTTAAAAAAAATAAGCCTCTGAAACAACAGATATAACACGATTTGGAGCTTTTGATAAAAAAGGTTTGAAAAATATATTTGAAAAAGTTTCAGTGAAGTTTGACTGGTAGTATATTTTAAGGCTGGCAAGAAAAGCTTGGTCTCTGAAGCCTCAACAAGATAGGACAAAACTTTTGGCCTTTATATCAGTGTTAATATTTTTTTCCTCTTTCACTGGTTTTTCCCATTCCTTCTCATAATTTCATGTGCTGCTCTTGCAATTTTTAACTTTTGAAGATGTGATCCACTTCTCAAAAACATCTAAGGGCATTTTCTTATCAAAGCATAAATACTGTGAAAGTAAAAGCAACTTAACTATTACTCTCAGATTTTTTGAAGGACAGAATAAGAGGTAAGAAAAAAAAAAGAAAACAATTGCATGATCATTCAATTAGGCATGTGTAAATTTTACTTGCTTTTTTAGTTTAGATTTTTGCTTTTCATCTTTACTTCCTAGTCACATATCATATGCAAGCTGTTGATATTTTAAGAAGGAATTCTGCTAAAAAAAGAAAATGGAATTCATAAAATGATACTCAAATCATAGAACACTTTCAATCCTCTGGTGGAGAAAAAATATCAGTTATATGTGGCTGAACCATCTGATAGTGAATTCACAGAAGTTGTTGCCATTTAAATGTTTTCAGGATGAAAATTAATAAACATATTTGCTTCATTGGCAATATTTAGCAATTTCTTCCACAAAGTGTTTTTTTGAGTTACAAAACAACACATGCAAAAAGGGGTTCCTTTCTTCCCTTCATTTTGCAATGGAGATGTTACATAATCAGAATAAAATTGATGAATATTGGGAGAAAGAATACTTTTAAAGAATATGAAACACGGATTCTCTGAATTTCAACGCTGTGCACCGGAGCCCTTGCTACAGAATTCATTTATGGTATCTGTAACAGGGGAGTAGACATTTAGTCTCTTGATCTCTGTTCCATGTAGTGATACTTTTTTCAAAGGTATGAATTCAGATTAGAATTCTCTAGAACATTGCCACTAATCTTGGTTTCCTTGTGTATTTATGACATTAATAAGAGAAGGTCTCTTATACTCCCTTTTTACAAAATTTTAGTTTACATGAAGGGAGCAGAGAAAGGTGAAGAGAGTGCCATATGAAAGGGTCTTTAAAATTAACGTGTCATTCACAGGTAAAATGGAATCATAATTTAATTTATGACATGGACATCAATTTTTGAAATCTCTAGGGTAAAGATAAATAACATAGTGAGGATCACAGACTAGCATAAATATTTGCCATGCACAGAAGCCCCTGTAGCCACTAGAGTAATTGCTCATGTGGAAAATAAGTATTAGGAAAGTACCACTAATGCAATTTAGCAGCTGAAAGCAGGAAGGAGAGCTAGCACAGGGTAACCAGCCAGTTCACCACCTTTTACAGTTAGAAAAGCACTGACTAAGAATAATATTTCACTGTATGAGTTATATGTTTGCACTGGGACTGTCTGTGTGCCTTTTGTGAGCAGTTTCATTAGCTTCTTCACTGTAGTGTTCCACTGCATAAATCTCACTGAAACAAGGGAAACTATAGTACCACTGAATTTATTAGAAGAGAATACTGCAGATTAATGACATACCAAAAAATATCTCTGCACAGGTCATTCTTTAGAAAGGTACCCGAGACTAACAAGAGCAAGATAAACCAAAGGAAGAATTTGATACAGTTCTCTTCCTTTGAAATGAATAAAAGATTTTTTGTTATGGTCAGACTGAAGTCCATGGAAATCTGGTAAGAAACATGGGCTCATGTCTACAGAAGATCTCCATACTTCTAAAGGAAGACAAACATAGCTCCATGGCAAAATTGTCTCAAATACACACATGCTTCCAGGGCTTTGGCCAACTATCATACATTTCTGGTGACTGACTTTCCCTATCTGTGGCATCAAAAATACATGGTTTAATTTTAATTTTTTTTTATCATTATATTTACTAGATCTGTATTTCCTCCAGATTTTAATATTCCCCTTCTCTAGAGTGGACCGGATCCCAAGCATTCTTCTAAAGGAAATGTTAGATGTACTGACTAAATGGGATAAGTTTAGGTTTTGGTTAATAGTCCAGTAAAGTGGTTAAAGAATTAGGTATTACCAACCCCAAGGAAAAGTTTAGCACTTGGTACCTAAGGTAGTGTGTTTTTGCCATGACTCCAGCCATTTGACAGGGACACAGTCTTCAGTCACAGAAGTGTTGGTTAGGCTGTTAAATCCAACTGAATGGATCCAAGGCCCTGTATACTAGAAAAATCTATTCAATTAGGGATCATATGAGATGTCTGCAGGTCTTTCAGTCATCTTATATTTGGCATATTTTCCGTGTGCCTTAAAAAATTAGATGACTTTGTGGGAGGCAGCTAACTCTATCCCATACAGGAGATGGGAAATCTTTGTGAAAAGGAATGCAGTTCCCAAAGAAAATCAACTTAAAGAAAAAAATAGATATCTAGATTAAGCAGATGATGTTAATTAAATTCTTGCCAGTTTATTTTTCAGCTGATATTGTGCATATGATCCTCTCAGTGTTTAGAGAAAACATTCCTCTCATTAACTGAACTCATCCATCTGGCAACTCGTCTCTATCATGCTATCTGTCCTGTTTAAATTAACCTGTTCTGATATTTACATTAGAGCTATTTCCTTGCACAGGCACCAACAGCCATGGACACTGAGGGATCTAAGTTGCACTCCCTCTACTGGTTATCAGATTTGCAGTGTGGCTACAAATCACAAAATAACTGGGGCAAAAAATTCGACTAATATCTGCAGAGCAACACATTGCTGCAACACAGAGGGAACAGTCACAATGGCCTCAAGGTCAAGGGCAGGACCAGAATAGCAAATATATACAGCACAATATTCGTTCGCCTATTTTTGTGGAAAAAAATATCCAGGAAGCTATGCAGACTTCTAAGGCATTGAAATGGAAAGAGGAAGACTGACTTGAATCATAGTGTGGTGAAAAGCAAAGTCACCCAGATTAGAAGAGAAAGAGACCTCTTGAGGGTCAGCCTAGGTGCTCTGAATGGTCTCCTTTAGATGTCTTCACTGACTCTAGAAGGATCACAGGGAAATTGCTAATTTAGGCACATAAATGCAAAACCTAAAATTTAGTGCATGGAGTACACTGAAGTCCAGTACTGGATGGTAGCTCCTAACCAGATAATAATGCCAGTTTATTTTCTTTTTAATTTGCTTGTTCTGATCTCTTTCCTTTCTGATTTTAAATCATGACTACAATGTTTTTCATGATGATACTAGTGAAACCTGTCATTCCTGAGTTCATGTTTCTCTTTCCAGTATATGCCAAGCTGCAATCCCTGTAGCTCTACAATACCCAGTCCTTTTAAGGGCAGGCATCTGTAATGCAATCTATTGTGTACTCTGACTACTACGGCTTGTGAAATTACCCATCTTTATGACACTCATAACAGCAGTGGATGAAGCCGAAGTCAGGCATGGAATGTGAGGGTGCCAGATGTCTCAATTTTCATGGGACAGTCTCACATTTAAATAAAACTCCCACATCCTGTTGACAGAGACCATTGTCCCAAGACCTGCACACGCAGCAATCCCCTCCCCTTGCTTGCAGGGTGGGAGCAATACTTGTGGCACACCCCCTCCCCAGCACATCCTCCCCCATCCCCCCTGCCATGAGGGTCTCAGATTCCTGCAGCTGCAGCACCTGCATCCACAGACAGGGAATAATGGAGATGGGATTTAGGAGGGAGGGGGAAGGGGGCAGTGCAGAAGACTGCAGAGAAGAGTAAATCAGACAGAGAAGGAAGGAAGAGAAGCAGTTTTGGAAGAACAGCAGGAAAAAAGAGAAAGGAAGGAAATATGGAAGGAAATGGAGAGAAACAGAATAAATATTTCTGAAAACAAAAAGAACTTGAATGATTTAACAAAGGCAGGAGAATGAAGTAAGAAAAAGAGGATAAAAAGAGGTGAAGGTACATAAAAGCAGATCAGAAAAGAGGGAAAAGGAGATGGAAAGAGACAAAGAAAAAGAGATAAGAATCAAGCATAAACAAAGTGACAAACAGAAACACAAAAAAGGGAAAATGAGGGAGAAGCCCCATCATATCTAAAGCTGTAGCTCTCCCACACACAGTTAATTCATACAACAAGGCATGCTGTCCCATTCGCTCCTTTCCGTTTATTTGCAGAGACTGCACACAACTTTGTGCTGGAGCCATCAGAGTGGGGAGCTGCGAGGGACGCGCATGAGAGCACCGAGCGGCCCTGCACAGCACAGGAATTGCCATGAACTCCCAAGGCCTCCTCGCAAGCAGCTGCTATTAGAACAGCTATACGGTTTAATGATTTCTCTCCAGATTCTGCTGGATAACAAAAGAGTGAGAGGGGGATTGGATGGGAGGCTAAAGCTGAAGGTGCAAAGAAAGGCCAGCCAAATTTTCTAGTACATGTTGCACGACCATACAGCCCCTTGTGTTGACATGACTAAATGCAGCTCTTCCCCTGGGCTCCCATAGGCTTCTTTATTGTGTAATAATCATCATTTCCTGACATATTTGGAAAAACATCTTTTGCTTTCTTATTGTCAGTTCAACTGTCTCCCCCCATGAGAATCCCAGGGAGGAGATAGAATTTGCAGGAGTCCCACCTGCTTTACTTGCCTTTCCAAAGCAAAGGATTTACCCCTGAGAGATATGCAAAATGAGAAAAACCCTCAGCTCTGAACAGAAACTGAATTTCATCTTTGCAGACCCAGTACACATCAGTACAAGGCTGTGAGCCCCACAGACTTGCCAGTTTTCTCCAAACATCCTTATTTATAAGAGTGCCAGCTGGGCTGTAGAGTGCAGCTGTTACTTAGGAGGAATTTCAACTTCTCAGTTCAGTCAGGAGAAAAGAAGAAAATGTAATATGGTGAAGAATTAATTTAATATTTACCCACTGCTAAATAGGGCAAAGAAAATGTTTTGATAGCTATATTCAAGTTCAGTGCTAAGTTTGCACACTCATGAAGTTTGGGTCAACTGCATCTGTTCTGTCTGCTTGAGGCAAAGACCAAGCGTGAATCTTGCTGCACTTTCCCTGTCTCCAAACTCACAAACCTAAAATTTCCTTACTGAAGAGCCAGATAACTTTCTACAGACTGACTACACTAGTGTGAGAACAGTGTGTGGATTCAGATTGCAGAGAAGCTGCAACCCAAAGCCAGAATTAGTCCCCAAACTTCCAAGATGCTGTAGACATGTCTACTTGATGTCCACCCTGGCACATGGGAATGGACGGGATGAATTCATAATTTTTAAATTTTTAAATTTTTTTTTTCATTTGTCCTTTTCATGAACTGAGATGGTGGTCTCTTCATCTGTGAATTCTAGCACATGCCTGCTTAGCAATTTTTAAAAATTACCCTCCCTCACAAGTTGGGCTAACTCTGCTTGCATGAAAGAAAAGCAACATTAAGGGCTTTGCAGCCCACATAGCTCCAGTGAGACTTGATGAAGCAGAGTGTGTATAAGGAAAGTCTTTTAATTTTTGTACAGAAAAGAGTCAGTTTTTGTGAAAGTAGACAATATGTTTGTGCTACATCTTTGAAAAGAAATTTGTAGGTCCATTGTGAAACCTCTCAATTTTTTCCACATTTTTTAAGATCCTGCATTAGGTAAGTGTACAAGTAAGACTGTGATTTCTTCCAGCTGAATTACTTCACTACACAAGAGAAATACCAAACAGTATTCTGCAGAATATCTGTGCATTTGACTTGTTAGCTACAACACATCTTGGAGAACCAATGTTCAGCTGATATATATCATTGCACTGAAGGAGGAACAGCTCTGACTCTGAAGACAGTGCGGTTTATCCACTCCAGAACAATACAACTTTTGATAAAGTCTTTCTGGTTTTTGGGGGGTAGGTGGGTAGGGGTTTTTTGTGCTTTTCTGTTTGGGACCAAACTCATTTGGCACAAGTTCTCCCACCAAACCCATCACCACAACAAACCAGAACACAAAGATACAACAGAATAGGAAATGCACTGCACATCTGTGCAGCTCCCAGTGGGGATTCCCTTGACCATCCCATATTACAGAAACAGATTTCTGGAAACATAGGCTAAACACAGAAGTAATGCATAGGAGAAACAGTATGTCCCAACACACTGCCTAGCCTTTGACTTTAGTTTTACCACAGTGATTAAATTTGACTGATTAAATTTGCTTCAACTCTTCCTTTCTTAGCAAAGCTGAATGAGGTAGATTTTGTTGCTTGAAAAGCGAGTTTAGTAAAACCATTACAGAGTTCACCTGCATCTGCAGAATGGCATGTGCACACAGACACCATAGACACATGATTTTCTGCTGACATCCCTAACAACTAAAAGGCTACCACTGCACTAAAGTGTTATTTTCCATGGGACTTCAACCACTTTGTCTATCCATGCATTCTGAGTTCATAAGCATAGTCCTCAGTTGATTTAGATTATGTATAATAATTTGTCTCACTTCTTTATAAAAATGAAGTGCAATTTTAAAAAAAATGTATAGCTTTAGCTTTTCTTACCCAGTGACTGTGTTTTTAGCTGCAGTCTGCAATGTTTTAGTTTTATTTTCTTTGCTAGTATCTCCCAAACAATGCATTAATAGTGGGGACTTTTTCCTTCATTATGTCAGGAGTTGCTTTCAACTTTGGGAAATTAACTTTCAAAAGCCTCATGTATTTTCATCAATGGCCTGGGTCATTCTTTGGCTACATATAATATACGAACCACATTCCTATTAATTGTGTTAAGAAAATATTTGTTCCTAGTTCAGCGATTAATTCACTATTTTCCATCCTGATAAGATTCAACACAAAGTAACTTCAGTGAGCCATACTCTTTGTACTCTTTTATTTCTGTAACTTTCAGGAACTCATAAAATCATAGAATCCTTTGATTTGGAAGGGACCTTAAAGATCATCTAGTTCTGACTCCCTTGTCATGGGCAGGGACATCTTTCACTAGACCAGGTTGCTCAAAGCCCCTCTCAACCTGGCCAGGTGTTCCTGGAGAGGTGCACTAGTGACTTCATGAGATCGCAAGGCTCCCTCCCCAGATGATTCAAATCTTGCATAATGATGTAATTATTCTTTTCACACACTATTGGAAACTGTTTGAGAAACTGATAATGTTGTTATCTAAGGTGATGATAACTACACCAAATCAATACTTAATTTTATAAATTATCAGTGAATACTTTGACTCACAAACACAGAAAAACTTTCATTTGTTTCAGATTTTGCCAAATCTGTTTTGAAAATTAGGTTAATAGATAAGAATTTTATACTTTTAGTCTGACAGTGAGGATGTTACTTTATAAGGTTATTAAAGGAGTTTGATGCAGAGCTTAATTTAACATCAGAATAATCCTTGTAATAAGCTAAGATCAGAACAGTACATAAAGAAACTACAGCACTTTCTTCAGGTATTTAAGTGTTTTCCATTTCAATCTATATTTTCTCAAAATCCCAGATCAAAAGAGCTTACTCACAACCCAAATAAAATGTTGCATGAGCCAACAAAAAATCAATTGCCTGTGTAACAGTTCCAGTTCAATTTGTAATGAATAGGAAAATTGTACCTTCTGACTCCTCTTCCCACTATCAAGGACTGCTTGGAATTGACAGTTCATGCTGGCAAGTGCTTAGGTCTGTCAGAAATTCCTTTATAAGCAGTGAGACAGTGGTGCAGTCACCAATATACGAGAAAGGATTACAAATAGAAGATCATGAAAGTGGCCAAATGAAAACAACTGTAAAATTTTCAAATGGATATAATTTAAGCCTTGCTTCTACAGCACTACTGTTTTTTTCACATGTCAAATCTTGCTTAGAAAATAATTTTTAGAAGCTTATGTCTGCTATCACTTCAAAATTCATTGTCATTTCAGAGCATTGAACATTGTTTTTCAGACCCCCCAAATGTGCTTTTACATATCTGTACCTTAATTAAAATACACAAAATTTATCAGAATTATATAAAAACACATACAAGTAAATAATAAATGGAGTGAGAGCTAAGAGTATGCATGTGGACTGTCATACTTTGCAAGCAAAGACTTGCAGATCCATTCATCTTCAAAACAAATCCTGCCAAACATGATAAGATCTGTCATACTCCAGCCAAACTGGTAAAACAAATGTAGAAAGCAGGAATGTAATGTGATGTGACTAATCTTGAGACACAATACAGGAGAAACGAAGGCTTCCAATATGGCAAGGAAAAAGAATGCTCATGATACACTGAAGGCTGAAGAGGGAAATGCTGAAGAGTTCTGTGCCTTTCATGCCTTACAAGGAGTTTTGAAAATGCCATACACATTTCTAATGTTCTTCACTGAATTTAAAGCAGTTTTTCAGTATTTGTTTTTCTTTTAATTTTTGATGTCTCAATTACCATTTTCTCAACAAGTCACTTCCTGTTTTCAGATTCAGATTTTTTAGAGACCTAACCCATTTGGCATTAGAGTAGGAAAGCAGATTATTTGAAAACTGCAAAATGCCATTTATTACACTCTTGTGAAAGTCTGACCACTAGTGGCACAAATTCACCCTCTTGGAAATGCAACCTCCCTGAATGGAAGATTCAAAAGGCTGGAGCATTATTTAAGATGATCTTTAAAATTATGCATATTCATAGGATGGACAGAGCTGGCGTTTTCTACAGGGCCTGTTAGAATAGAGACCTGAAAATCCAGCATACTCTTCTGCCCTGAGGGTCTCCCTGTAGCAGGACACACCTCTGCTGCTTTGGGGGTCACAGGAAGGCATTCCATTCCCCAGAGCCCCTCCAGGGGCTACCAAGTTGTCTCTGCCTAACAGTAGCTTTATTTTGCTGGCTGTAGTCGCTGCCTTTTATAAATATGGTAAAATAAAGAGACTGAAAAAATAAAGAAAAGGTAAAAGGAGAAAAGAGGCTTCAGCAAATTTTTTTTCCCTAAGCTGTCAGAAAACTTAATGTATTTCAATATACTCTTTTCTACAAGAACAACAATGTCTGTGAAAAGACGAAATTTGATTCACTGTGTCAGTGGATATCAGTTGGAAATAGACAAGTTTTCAGCTGGATCTATTAGTCTAATTATAGATATCGGGCCTTGCTTCATTGATACAGAAGACAGTGTGTTTCAAAAAACACTGTAACTCTTTGCCTTTTTTTCTACTATTGGGTTCAATTGGCATCATGGGCAAAACATACTTAGAAACTTGTTTGGTTTTTGCAGCTATCTGTACTGTTTTATTAAACAGTGTTACTCTGTCAAACGAAACTCTCCTCCTTCCTATGCTTAGGCCAATTTAATTTATTCTATTCATATTTCATCTTTTATCTTTTATTTAATCCCTTAGTAACATTTATAATATATTAACATTATAAGAACATTATTATAGTCACTCCTTTACAGCACTATGGGCTGAATTGTAAAAGGATGAGCTATAGTGACAACATAGCTTGCAGCTTGCAGTTTCAGATTGAATAGGTTGAATTTCCTAAAAAAAAAGACTCAAGAATCAGCTGAGAAGGCTAACTCACAGGATGCAAAATAAAATTGGAGGACTGTTTAACCCGACCTTTGTCTTAGCATCAGGTTTTTTTAGCATTACTCTTTTGAAATCGTACTGGTACCACATGTATTCACTTTTAAATGAAAGAATCACATACATTTTCTCTATGCTCTTGAGTTTTCCACCAGGACCTGTGAAATAGTCAGTAGGATCTGACAGAACCCATTATTCAAAGTAGCTGAACTCCTTTTTTTATCATAGTTGCTCATAAAATTTGGCACAAACCTATTACTATTAATATTCCTTTATCATTGCACTTACTTTTAAACTACAAATCTGCTTCACATCTATGGAAAAAATGCAGTGTGTGTGCACATCGACTGAGAACACAGCCAATTATCAGGGTAATTTATTTTATGAATTTACACTGAATTAAATAAGGAATACTAACATCATCTAGAAAGAGTTCCTCCTCCTGAGGCTACAAATCAGCAAGAAAAGGTTTCTTAAACTGGCACACTGAAAGATCTGGGTTTACAATCTGTTGTTTGAATGTGTTCTAGTTGAAACAGGAACTGACAGCCTGATTGATGGCCCTATTTCTTTCCTTATTGTCACAAATTACTTTCAGAATGCTAGTAATAACACAGTGTTAAGCTCCTATAAAAGGTGCAACCCTCCAGCTGGGCTTTCACCATGAAGAGTTTTGTCGTACTAGAAGGAATCACTTTGCTGAACTTTAATCTTGCATCCTGGAGAACTATGTGTTGCAGGAGACTGGTAGTGAGAACAGAATAAAGAGCCTTTCACCTCTCTTGTTCCTAACAAACCCTAGGCTCAGTAAGAACACCAACTGCTATTTCTACACAGAGACCTTTCAGTTCCCTATGTAAAATGAGTTTAGGCTAACCATTTGTTAATGATTACCCTGAAATCTCTTTTAATATTAGTGCTATAAGTACTCTGAAGAGCACTTCCCAGAGACATGAGGACTGCAAAATTCAGGTTGGGAACAAACAAAGAAGAGGTGATTTTTCAAATATGTCCTTCCCACATGATTCAAAAAGCAACTGGAAGAAAAAGGAGTGGTGGTAAATCCATATAGAGTTATTAAAAACAAAGACAACACCTCCATCCACCTCTGTGTGGTGTTTCTTTTGAAGTAATTATTTCATATTATAAAAGACATCTGCCTACAAAATCCTAGATGGGGAATAAAGTGCAGGGTACATTTATTTGATTGCTTGTCATATTCTTGCCAAGGTGTCTAATGTCTCTCACAGCTACCAGCAGGATGAATCCTTACTTTGGTCCAGTGGGGATAGTTTTGCGTTACGTTTTTGCCTTATGTTGTAAAGTTGAAAACAGCTAGCTTTTTCACTGTAGTCTCAAACTGTGGGTATTACAAAGTCATCATTTCAATTTCCCAGAAATTTCAACATTTTCACCCTTTCTTCATTTTAAAGTAAGTCTCTTACCTTCCTCTGGTTTTGAAGACATTGCAGAAAATACAGTAAGTGTTAATTGCTTTGACTTAGTTCAAACATTGTCAGGAGCTATGTAAAGGCTGATTTCTTCAATTAATTGTAGCTTTCTCTGTGTCACATCCAGGCAGGATATTCTGATGCTAGCCTGAGATGCTTAGGTAAACAAAATTTTAGCTTCATCCTGGTTACAGTAGCCAAGTGCACATCAACTCCTACTTTCCTAGTCCCTGCATGACCATGAAAAGAGAAACACACATTTCATGAAAGAGAGAAGTGCTGTATACATAATCAGGGGACCAGGGTTCATCCAGGGCTCATCTGTGCCCAGGCAGGTGTTCACTGATGCAGGTTACAAAGTCCTGGTAACGGATTCCCGAATATTCTTCTCAGGACTCAAAATAAATAAAAAAATTCAAGGCTACTGTCACCTTGGCAATTGCTCATGTTACTGAAGTTGTGTTAAGATATTTCTCTGTTTACTGACAGTAAATAAACTGGGTAATCTTCTATCCAAAGATAATTAAAAGCACAGAACAGAAAGGAAGGGAAAGACCTGATTCAGCTGCCTAAGTGTAGGTACCTATTCTAAGATACCCTAGGACATCATGCTGCCTTTCAGGTCTTGCATCAGAGGAGCTTAGGTAACTCTCAGGTCCTGTGTGATATCGCCCAGGCATGTGAGCATGTCCCTTTTGCCCCAAATCATCTCAAATGTCACCAGATGTCTGAGCTCTGGTGTCTGAATTGAGCTATTAAATAGTTAAGATGTAGGTTATGTAGATGGCTACAGTTTCGTGAATCTTATTCAAAATAAATTCTGCTTTCAAATCTTGATTTTGACAAATCTTTCTGCAATCCTGACAAAATAATTTGCCCTTCCTTCAGTCTCTGAAATATAGGATTAATTCTGCTCTATATTCATGAATGTAAAACAGGATGATTATGGCTGCAGCCTATTTAACTTGTAAACTGTTAAATTTTTATAAGGATTTGTGATTTGTTAGATAAATATGTATAATAATAAAAAAAAACCCTCTTCTATTAAATTTGAATACATTTTAGAAGTTGTACATGACTGTCAGTGAAATAATCTGTTTTTCTGTACAACAGGATATATGTAGATTTGAAAACCTCCTAAGAGCCTGTTGTCACAAAGAACAGATGTCATAGTGTTGAGAAAGACCTGAGAAAGTCATCTTCATCTCAGTCCTGTAGCAGATAATATACAACAAGCATACAACACCACAGATTTTTAATGAATGCCTCAGGAGAGGCATCAAACTGAGAACGACTGGATGTAACATCTGCAAAATGAAGAAAAGAGCAACACCTGCCAGCAGCGTTATTAACCACGCTCCACAAGTCTTCAAGCAGATGTCATACTTGTTAGTGTAATGCAAATCACAAAACAGTACAGCTTGATTTCCAGTAATGCTACAATCTGATTCTGCATTATTAAGGTATCAATATCAAACTATTTCCAGACATCTCATAATGCCTCAGGAGACATAGATATCTGTATAGAAAACATAATTTTGTTGGACATGAAGTCCTCATAGTGTAAGGTACACACTAGATCTGCAGTAAACAGCATATACCTGTTTCCAAGATAGCATAATTATCCTGCAAAAGTAAAGCAAGTCACCATAAAGCAATAGGAACTTGTATCCTGTAAGTTGTGAAACAAAGATAACCAAAAAAAGAAAAGAAAAAAGAAAAAAGTAACAAGGAAAAAACAGTCTAAGGTCAACTGGAAATAATTATGACATACTTTGGGATATAATCAGTGAATCAGACGGTGGGGTTAGTTTCACATATAAGAAAGCAAAGCTAAGTTTATATGCTAAAAGTTATGCAACTTAAAAGCCTCATTTTTCTTTGAAATGGAAAGACTGTCTAAACAGCATTTTACCATCACCAGGACCCATGTGGAAAAAGAACAGTAACTTTTTAAATAATTAATACTATTTACTTAAATATAAAGTATATTCTATAAATGCAATATATCTTAATATATGTACATTTTACCATTTGTAATTATTTGTTTGTATTGATTTATGTGTTTAAGTTGCAGAGGAGGAGTTTCAGGGGAGATACCAAACTGAAGTACCTTGGTTTATTGTAGGAAGCAAAAACTTTCTTTCCTCATCCATTAAAATGCCAGGAATCAACGTATAAATGACAGTTAAGACACTAAGTAGCAATTATTCCTATATCTGCTCATTTTAGTCAACCTCAGCCTTATCTCTCACTTCCTTCAAGATAGGATAAAACAGACTTGGGTATTATAAGCTAAATCTATAGATTTCCTTCCAGCATTTTAGTGCTACACTTAGCACTAAAACAAGTTACAGGCAACCACAGCAAGGGAATTTATGACCTTACAAATGGAGGCAGCATGTGATAAATACCACACTATCAGTTGTTCAGGTAAGTAATATGTGCTCTTGTAAAACCTGTACTGAAAGCTGAGTAATTTATGAAGTAAAAGAAGTCTGGCTTCTTTAACCTCTCATGCTAATTTACTTTAAGATAACATGAGGGTAGACTTGTGTACCACCCTCTCCTGGTATTTTTAATTGCTATGTCCTCTCTCTTTCATTAGTGTATCCTATTTCTTCCATTTATCATGTGAAAGGAGTGAATGTTATTTCACCTTTAAAACTGAAATCCTTCTTCCTGATACAGGCTGATGGTTTCCAACCTCTTTTTTCACGGGAAAAAAAAAAAACGGAAATTGCTTTTCTGGCCAGTGGCCATGACAAAGTTGAAAACGTCTTTTAGTAAAGGTAAAACATCTTAATGAATGACTTGCTTTTGAAAGAACTAGATGCAATCCTTGCAGTCATTCAGTACAAGCACTAACACACACACACATTCCCTCCCAGAGAAGAAGAAAAAGACAGCTTTCCATGTGTACTGCAGCACATCTTGCACTGAGGATGGAAGACTTCAGCTTTAATCAACCAGCTTCCTGACTCTGGTTCACTAAAAGGACAATATGCTGGGGTCCAAACTATTTTCAGTTGCCTTGTGAATATTGGGAATGTCCCTGGGTATTGCATAGAACTGAGGCTTTGAGTGGACAGGTCGTCTCTGAGCCCCTGTTGCTCTTGTGATTCTAAAAGTTTAGGGCATTATAGGTGGAAATTATTACATTTCTGTAGCAACCCCTAACAGTGAAAAGGTTATTTATCTATTTAAGGAAAGCAAATCTAGTCTAATAAAAGACATTGATATTACCTTGAAACTTGCCAATATTCTTAGATCATCACATCTACAACCACACACTTGCAGTCACTAGGGACGCTATAGACAATACGTGCAATACATTGTTGAGAAACAGAATGGTCCTTTCCAGCTGCCAGGATTTTACTATCCAATAAATAATGATTATTATTGCAAGTACCTGCAGTGAACTGTATATTATAAAGCTATTAATGCCAAAAGCATTGGAAAAACAAGACCCTGCTTCTAAGGAGATCCCATGATAGACCTTTCCCTGAAGGGACTGCACCAAGTATCCATATGCTCTGTTCTGCAGCTGGTTGAGGCATGCAGAGCTCTCTGCAGATGTCATCCCTGGCTCTCCTGCTGGTTCAGTTGCCCAACCAGTATTCTCACTCAGCCTGCTATGTTGAAAACATACATAAATAGAAATATCGTTCTGCAGTGCTAACCATGACATTGCCATGTCAAACATCAAGTTTGATGGAGCTCAGAATTGCTCATGCATAAAGTCCCTCATCTGTCAGTCTCATTAGGACATCTCAGATATTCTGTGACTTCTCAAACATCACTTTGAGTTAAACAACTGATTTATGCCTCTGGTTGGTATCCACAAAGAAATCTGTTGAGGACTCAGTTCAATTGCAAATAAGCACATGCACTGATCATCTATAAAGTATTTGAGATTCCACTGATAAATGCTTTAGATCTTCAGTGATCATAACTAAGTCTGGATATATTGTTCTCGGACATCTGGACACAATTAGCTGACTACCACCTGCAGCTGAATCCCAGCCCTAGCATATTGCTTCACTATCTCCACTGTTGCCTCAGAGCCAAATGGTTGCCACTAGATGTGAAAGCCAGTGGAACACTGGCTAGATATTTCCTTCTTTCTAAGCATTTCCCATGTGAAACTCAGCTACATATTCCTAAATATTAAAAAAATAATTAATCGAGGATTTTTTATTGCTCTTAGGAGCTGAGACATAGCAGTAGTTTTGCAGCCATCGCTGCAGGATTGGTACTGCAGGGTGTCTGATCTGTTGAGTAGCGAAAGTACTGTATCCAGGAGTATAAGCTCATACTGCATGATGATGGCTGTCATCTTGTCCTTCCACCTTCTGCCTGAAGAAATGCCATGACAGTGACCATGAAATAATAGAGTTTTCAATACTCAGGGATGCAAAAAGGGCCATCAATAAAACTTCTACCGTGGACTGCTGGAGGACAGATTTCAGCCTACTCAGAAGACTGGTATAGAGGGTATCTTGGGGAACAGCCCTTAAAAACCAAAGGGCCCAGGAGGGATGGAAATCTTGAATGCACAGGAACAGGCTGTCCTAGTGTCAAAAGGCAACCCAGCAGGGAAGACAGCCAGCCTGCCTCAACAGAGAGATTTTGAAAGAATTTAGGTGAAAAAAGAGAGCTTACTGACTGTACATTAGTAACAAAAGGAGGGGCAAGGAAACCCTCCATTCTTTGTTGGATGTGGTGGGGGGACATAGTCACCAAAGATGAGGAAAAGGCTGAGGTATTTAACACCTTCTTTGCCTCAGTTTTCAACAGTAAGACAGGT
>JAYRBT010000001.1:69428538-69458867 GCA_036023395.1 Myiotriccus ornatus | reverse complement strand
ACTTTGGCCACAACAACCCCCTGCAGCGCTACAGGCTGGGCACAGAGTGGCTGGAGAGCAGCCAGGTGGAAAGGGACTATGCAGAGCCCTATGAGGAGAGGCTGAGCGACCTGGGGTTGTTTAGCCTGGAGAAGAGGAGGCTCAGGGGAGACCTCATCACTCTCTACAACCACCAGAAAGGAAGCTGTAGCCAGGTGGGCAACCAGCAGTAGGACAAGAGGGCATGGTCTTAAGCTCTGCCAGGGGACGTTTATGTTCTATGTTAAGAAGAAATTTTTTATGGAGAGAGTAATCAGACATTGGAATGAGCTGCCCGGGGAGGTGGTGGATTCACTGTCCCTGGAGGTTTTTAAGACTAGACTGGATGCGGCACTTAGTGCCATGGTCTACTAGCTACAGCAGTGTTGGATCAAGGGTTGGACTTGATGATCTCTGAGGTCTTTTCCAAGCTGGTTGATTCTATGATTCTCTAGAGTCTTGGCACTTGGCCTTCTGTCAGGGCCCACCATATTTATAGCAGA
This sequence comes from Myiotriccus ornatus, assembly GCA_036023395.1. Taxonomy (NCBI): domain Eukaryota; kingdom Metazoa; phylum Chordata; class Aves; order Passeriformes; family Tyrannidae; genus Myiotriccus; species Myiotriccus ornatus. The sequence continues at coordinate 69,458,346 of JAYRBT010000001.1, read as the reverse complement.
GGGTGTTAATATTTACCTGATAGAGTGTAGCAAAAAAGGATAGTTGAGAGTTATCCTCGCAGCAAACAGTGTACTGAATCTCTTCATATTTCTCTGCCAAAAGTTCAAAATTATCACTGGTTCCTCCCCACTCATCTTATGCAGAGTTAGGAAAAGCTGACATGTCATTTAATTAGTTTGAGATTTATAAATAGTCCTTCAAAAGATAAGATGTGCCTAAAAGAATGTATAGGTACTTACACCTACTTTAAACCCATCCTACTTTAAACTCTGCAGATACAGTCAGGAAGAAATTCAGCCATGCACTGTAGGAGTAGATTAGACATCTTTGAAAGGTGTGCCCTTAAGCATGTGTAAATACAAAAACCTCTAACTGCAGAGATAACAACAGTGAAAGTACCTAAGGCAGGTGCCATCCAATTCTTCTGTCACCTAGTAAAAGAGGGAATAAACTATGTGAAAACTGAGAACAAGGAATTAAAAACAGGGACTCTGGCTCAACTGCTACTTAAATTGGTCTTGCAAGAGAATCATTCTTCTCTTTAGACCACTTAGTACACACTGTTAGAGAGGAGAACCTCTTTTTCTCTTTTTATTGCTGTTTTTTTCATTTTTATTTTTTCTTTTCCTTTTACTTCTCCCTTTCTCTTTTTCTGAAATAGTATCTATCTAAAATAAGAGATGATCAAACAAATAGTAAGTCTAAAGGGGAAATGGCTCATGTTATCACTCTTATATGATACAAACCCCCACTATGTTAACTGATATAGCACAGAAAGTGTATAATATAAAGATCATTATATCTGCCCATTAACTTGTACTACATACTTTGTTTTTAAGTACATAGCAAGACAGTATACTTCAGCTGACTAAAGAATTAAAACTGAATAACAACAGCAAGAAATTTACACATCCTTCAGGGTGGACTCATTCTTGGCTACCTGGCAAAACAGGGAAAACTCTGTCACAATCAAAGAAAGGTCATTGTTGTTTTGGAGACAATCATACAATGCTTGCTATTTTCAGCTCTGACTTTTGACATATATGGTCCTGCTCCATGTCTTGTTCACTGAGCAAGACCTTTTTCCATGGAAATCCATGTCCTGTTCACTAGGCAAGATCTCTTTCCATGGAAGTATTTTTTCAAATTTGTGGATAGTGAAAGAACACATGATACTGATGTACTAACAGCAGGCATATATTCTGTTTGTAAGTGAGCAAACAAAACAGTAGCAGACATAAAATAAAAAGGTATTTTGGGTTCTCCCTCTTAATCATTCTTTTCTCACTCTAAGGATAGAATTTCTTATTGGCACAGGATTGAATTTATTAAAAAGTGTGGTAGGAAGCAAAGTTGGTGCAGGAAGCTCTAGCACACTCTGTGTTCTCCCTCACACCAAGATGTGGTACCCTATGTCTGTCTGCTTTCTCCAAGCAAAAATGTAGAATTCAGTCACTGTTTCATATTTCCAGGTAACTGATAGTCCAACAGGAGTAACAGAATGGACCAAGATGCTTAAAATTTGGAAGAACTTAGCACTTCTTGTGCAAGATTGACCAGCACAGCCTCAAGTCCAACAGGTACTAGGCACACCGGTTCTGGGGCATTTTAACATTTCAAAGGTGTGTTAGGTTTATCACACTTAGGCTGCCAACACCATGATAAGGTTATGTCACAAAAACTGCTGTGTTGGACAGTGACATTTGTCTTCTGAAGGTAGAGACAGGAAGGAGACAGGTTAGAAACAGACTTAAAGGATATTGCATTTGGAAGGAGCAAATATTGAAGCAAAAGACAGAAAGAGATGAACCAAGGATGAGTTAAGCACAGCAGTCTACAAAAATGACAATAGAAATCTTTCTCCAGGAAGTATTTTGTTTTTACAGTGTGTTTAAAGCAATACAAAATGTCTTTAGGTCATTGGAAAATGTCTTTAGAAATATATGGTCACAGTTCTTATGTCCTTCCTATAAAACTAAGCTATCCTTGTACCAAGACTGCTACTTTTAAGAGTTTAGACCAACAGAAAGTTGAAGATTACTGTTTTCTTCAAATCTTTTTAAGGAATTTCCAAGATTATTTTTTCAATCTATCTGTTAGTGTTATAATCTATTAACATACTATTGATCCCATGAGAGAAAAAAGAAACAACACTCCATTTAAAAGAAAAAGTTCCTTTTCCTACCAAAAACATATGTTCTTTCATCACAATACACAATTTTATCATCATAAAATTATGTCTTTATTAATAGCCCAAATCAGAAAGCTATCCCCTTTGCAAATCACTTAAGTTCATGTTTAGATCCCCTCTACTTTAACAATACTTAAAAACTCTTTCAGCATTTTGCTGAACTGAGGTCTTTTCCAACAAATTTTAAAAAGTGTTCATTAAAAATTTCTTCTCTGGGAGTACTCTACAGTTGTGCTCATATCATTTGGAAACTCAAAATGAAAGCTTGGATGCTGAATTAAAAAGAAGTCATTGTTTACTTAAATTTCTTTTAGATTTCTGGAATTACTTTTCTGTCAAAAAAGTAGCATACTCCCACTGAAAACTCCACAACAGTACATCACAGTGACTTTGTTACAGTCTGCTTGGAGTGACTGCAAAAATTTGCTGCTCAAATGCTTGTGAATTTGTATGAATTTCACTGATGACAGAAGCTTTGGAGTAAACAACACTGCTCTGTCTCATTAAAAAGAGGGATAGATGGCATTCAGAAATGCTATGTAAATCATGTAGATAAATTTTCTCCTTTTCAGCATGTTCCTTGCCTTCTTAGACATATCTTATATTTGGATGCATCCGGAGATATATTTTATGTGAAAGATATGCATCATTTTGACAGATACTTATTACAGAAAGTATACATACCATCTATACAGTAAACCATGAGAGACAAATTTGTAAGAGCTACAGGTTCATAAGTTCATGAGAAATGTTTTATTACACTAACATAGTTGCTTTAAGCCTGTCTAAAATTTCAGGAAAGCAGACTTCTGCCCTAAGCTAAAGCTCCTTTGTGATTTACAAATAATGGCAAATCCACGTCTGGTATGATTGCTGTAATGGAGAGGAACAGGAAGGAAGACTATCCTGGTACTTGAAGAGCTGGAGTTTAAACTGCTTACCAGCCAGAAGCACAAACCTCAACAGGACTAGACAATGGTGACTAATTTCTACTGAAATGAGATAAATCAGTTTAGTGGGATTCATGTTGTTTGTATCTCTTTTCAAACCAAACTAGTACATTAATAGGCCTTTCTTTTTCCAGGCTATTTCTGCGTATCATAAACTATTAATGGGTACTGTAAAACTCAGCTATCCATTAAACTGATCTAAAATGTCATTGCAAATTCTGATATTCTCATACGGAGTCCCAGACAAAACTTCATCAGAACTCTTCTAGGTAGCATAGCTTAATGAAACCTACAGCTTTCAGAATTCATTATTTCCTCTCTCAGCATTCGGAAGATGTTTGCTCATGCCCTTTTAGAAACTCTCATCCTCTCCCCCTTCTCCTTTCCTGCCCCTCTCTCTCTTTCTGTTGCATGCACTAGCATATACATGAACAGAGAAACACACTTGCACATGTTCCTAGTGATTAACATACAAGACTTTCTTACTATTCCTTTTGAAGATGTCACTTGCTCCACTGATAGTAAAAATGGTTGTTACCAAACAGCACATGTTATTTTTCCCCACAGGATTAGAGAAGACATTCTTGACCAAGCCTTGAGTAAGGGAAAGACTTCTAAACAAGCCAAGATGCATTTGATGATTTCACAAAATACCACAAAGTGACAGAAGGTTTTTAAAAATGTCCGCAGAGACATTTTGACTCAGTCATGCCCAGTTTATTTTGCTTTTTGAAAACTACTATGATCCCTTTTTATTTTCAGAAGTTCAGGTAAAAGCAATTTCTCCAGCAAACAATTCTGATCTGAATATGCAAGGACTTTTAAAGAAAACATGAAGATAAAATAGCTACTGAAGTCTATTTCAGACTTCCTCTGTTTGAAGTTTATCAGCATATCATTATTTTACTGAAGAAGTCTTTTCAATGGTTATGTGTTAGTGTGCCAATTAAGAAATACTCATTTTAAACAAAAATGTACAAAGCCTGCATATCTTTACTATATCCTTTGCAGCAGGAACATCTGGACTGTAAGGGATGTATTAACTCAATGAAATGATACTACCTGTTATAGTGCTTACAACAGCAAGGGACTGGACTCTAATCCAGAAAGCTTCTCTTGCTCATATGTTGTTGTAATTTTTAGAATGATCGAGTCAAGCTGTGGGGGACAATCAAAATATCACATCTAAAATATGTTAATAGCACAATGCAGTCAGGAAATCACATTGGCCCATCCCATGATAAACATAATCACCTCACAAATAGTGACATAGTCAAGGCAGAGACATGTCATCGGTGGAGGCGGGAGGACCACACGGTGTTCAGGAATACCAGCTCCCTTTATTACAACAGTGTCTCTACTTTATACAATTCTAGATGACACACACGTACACGCACCACTGGTTTAGCATAAACATAACAACTCATCATTGGACACAGAGCCACATGTCCGAACGCCATAGGTTAGACATACTTAGCAGGAAGTCCACCCTGTGCCACAGTCCTTACTCTCCGTGGTTAACCCTCTGCCAGGTGTAAAGTTCCATCTTCAGTATCCTAGCTCACAGAGAGTCCAGAGCCAGCTGGGCTCCCCCACAGAGACATTTAACGCTTTCCTGGTTGCATATTCAGCACCGATTATCAGCTATGGGAATCCCAAGCCCTGAGCTGTGAAAATGAGAAATTTCCAGCAAAGACTGAACTTGGGTGGAATTTGCTGCTCCAGTTGGATCCCTAGAAGTCTATGGGGCCTGGTAAGACTCATCTCAGGGCACTCAGAGATCTGGCAGATGTCATTGTGAAACTTCTCTCAATGACTTTTCACAAGTCTCGGGCATCTAAGACTTGGCCAACCCACTCAGAGCTGGCAAATGTCCCAATCTTCAATAAGGGCAAGTGGGGTATCCCTGACCAACCCAGGCCTGTCAGTCTCCATTCAGTGCCTGGCAGAATTATGGAGAAGATTATTGTGGGAATTCTGGAATAACACATGAAAGACGTTGCAGGAATTTGTCACAGCCAGCACAGCTTCACCAGGGGAAAGTCCTCTTTGACACACTCAATTTCCTTTTGGGACTAAGTTCCCCACATAGCTGACCAAGAGAAGCCAGATGAAATATTTTTGGATTTCAGTAAAGATTTTGATACTCTCTCTCACAGCATCCTGCTCAAACTGTGCATCACACAGCTGGAGAACATGTCATGCGGTGGGTTAGCAACTGGCTCACAGGTCAGACACAAAGTGTTACAGTAAATGGCTTACATCAGGCTGGTGACTGGTAAGTGGTGGGGTTCTACAGGGCTCCATTCTAGGGCCAGTGTCCCCATGTCCCAGTGAAGGTAGCAGCACTGTACCCATGTCCCTAGACATCAGCACAGTTCCCATATTCCCCCCATCGCTGGCTGCCCTGGATGGTGGCATCCAGAGATACTGAACGCAGGCAGGGCTGAGCTCTGCAGAGGACACAGACTGTGTAGAAAGTGTTGGCTTGGGCCAGACGTGGCCTCTATGAAAAGAAAAAGGGGATTGGCCCATGCCAGTTTGAGATGTTTCCAAGTGATTCCAATCAGTTCCATACAGTTCTGCTGTTGTAGAGGTGCCACAGCATGGAGCCCTTTGTGTTTCAGGGCCACATCATGCCTAGAGGCCTTTGTGCCTTTGTGCAGGGCCCTGCCCGGACCACAGGGATATTTATGGACTGGAGAGCCCTGGCCTGCCCACTTGCAGGACAGCACCTCCCTCAGGACACTGAATCACCCCTGGGTATCTCTGTGGCAGAGGACACCAGAGATGCCCATGGAGAAGAAGATGAACACCAAGTCCCAGCCTGTCAAGGGGCTCCAGAGCATGTGGAGGAGGCATATGGTGAGGGATATGGCAGGATAAACGGGCCAGTGGTGGGATGAGGTTGCACAGAGCTGCCCAGGGTCCAGGGCCAGGCTTGCAGCTCTGCCAAGGCAGCTACCTCCATTCCACACCTCCTCCTGCCCACTGGTGGACTACGGCAGATGCAGGCAGTGCCAGAGAAAGAGAAGCACTGCATGCCTCTTGCTCCCAAAGCACAAGAGGTGGCAAAGGTAACATCTTCTCCTGCCTTTGGCGAGAAGATGAGAGCAACGGGGACAGAGACACAGATCCTTGCCCTGCACAGTCCCCCTGGCTGCAGCCAGGCTCTGTTGGACACAGCCGAATGCATTGTGCACGGGGTCCTGAGTGAGGCTGTGCCTGTGATCCAGGGGTCTGTCCCACACTGTCCCACAGATAATGCTCTGGCTCTGCTGGGGACAAGCCCAGAATATGTGTAGTGAGGAGCTGGGCACTGCTTCTAATGGAGGGAGGCACGCAGCAGCCAGACTAGTCCATTTTTCCATGATGAGGAAAACAGGGGTATAGAGAGAATGGCATTGGACACTTCCTGGGACTTGCTGGCATGGGACAGGCAGTTCTTTGAGTGTTTGCAACCCAACCCCCCACCTGCAGCTGTCTCCACACAACAGCCTCCGCACTCAGGAGGGCTCTCAGAGCTCTGTGCAGGGAATTCCAGTGCTCCTGTGTAGTGGGGCAGCCAGAGCAGTAGCACACACCCCCACCTCAAACTTCAAAATGTTAGTCATTTTGTATCTGGGTTATGTACAAGATGACATGACAACTAAAACTGCAGTACTGATAGAGCTGCATATTCCTCTACCATTGTCTTGATTTCCTAGGCTGGTCATCCTATGGAGCCAGCTCTATAAAAAAAATAGAACACAGGAAATTGTTTCTATCACATTCCATTCAGAGTGAATGCATTTCCAAGAGTTTACCGTAACATTTTATCTATTTGCAAATGCAATTGAAGTCAGCAAAACAGGGCAAGGTCCCCCAGACAACAGGAAAACATCATTGTTCTTTTTCAGAAGCCATAAAAAAATATAGAACAATTAACAAAGTGAATGTTGACATTCAAATCTTGAGCAAAAGAGTGCCGTTTGGAGTAACTAGCAGGGAAGTGTAGGCAAGGAGCAATGCATAAACTGATGACATACAGTTTGGAGACCTACTAAAATTAATGTTATGGTAGGGATTTTTTTTTGCATTTTTGTCGAAACCAAAAGCACAAAATTATATCCAAAGACATTTTTTCAATTTGGAAAATGACACAATAAAAAAGAACACAGGATTGATGACAGGATTGTCCTTTTGGTTTCTCTGTTGCAAAACAGTTGATTATTAAATACTTTCACACATTCTTTTCTCACCTACATAACCATTCCTTGAAAATCATAAGGAATATCATTTTTCTTAAGCTTACAAGTTATTTCTGACATGAAATATGAAGGAGTTCCTAGGAATTAAAAAATAATAGCTTCCTTTAAAAAGAGTCTATTGTACAAGATACATTTTTAAAATCCAAATTTGTACTGACATGAGTGATGTCTGATCTTAATCCTTTTACTGTTATTTAAGACATATATTTCTGTTGTTGTCTTTCTCCTTTTAAAGATTATCTTTCTCAGTAAACCAAGTAAACACTGAATAAAAAGTCTGGGGAGATACAAGAAAGTGTGAGATAGGCATGATAACCTGACTGAATCTTTGCCTAATCTCCTTTTCTTCTAAATGCTATTATCTAGGGTGCTTCAGCATCTACCTGTCCTTTAAGCAATATCTTCTTAATTGCTAAAGTTGTGTGTCCACACTTCACCTTTTAAGCAATGAATTTTCAGTGTGAAACTAAGGGCCACCTCCCTCCTGTGACTTACATCAGTATGCCGGATTATGCACATGTGTTGTATCAGTAGGAGACACAGCACAATGTGATGTGTTTTATTTCTAATTGAACTCCATGCATGTAGTTCCCTTTACACTCTAAAGCTCAGTGGTGTATTGTACTTCATTGGAGTGGCTACGTGGCTGGTTGCCATTTTTGGGATGAGGTCCACATAATTTGCTGTAAGTGAAGGATTAACATGTGGGATCAATCCATATTTACTTAAGGATTTGGGATGTCACTGGCTTTCAGCTTCTTCTACCACAAACTCTCTGGCAAAATCCTATTTAATGCCTTGTATGAATTTAGTCTCTTTAAAGTTTCATCAATATGATTGTGAGCAACTTCTTCCTGAAGTAGCAAATGTACCAATGCAGATATTTTGCTTTCCACTCTTCCATGCCCGTATTCAAATCCCTTATATAAATAAGCCCACACCTAAATCTGTCCCATCTTGTTGATCTGTATGTAAAATTCACACACTGACTTGTGTAAATGCAACCCAACCATGAACGTAATTTGTTCATGAGTCACGCAGACTTGCAAACATTTAGGTAACTGCAAAATCATCCCTTGTTAGAATGAAGTTAGGGTATTGAATCCTGAATTAAGCTTGGGGAAAAAATTCTTTAGGTTTTTGTTCTTTTCTAGAAATTTTTAAGCATTGGCTTAATGGCTTCATCTTGTCACTATGAAAAGACAAGTAAATATAGTTCTTATTCCATCAGCTATTAAAAATAATTGCTTCTTGCAGCACAGTGTCAAATATGATCACTTACATTAGCAATATGAGCAATATGATCATCTGGGATGGAAATGCAACTTCTGAAGAGATCCCATCTGTACCTTGATTTTTCCTTATCAGCTCTTGAGCTCTCCTTTCTCATGGCATTAATGTTTGTTCACTGACACTTGCCACTAGAGTTGATCTGCTATGCTCATTAAGGAAGCAAAAAGTATAGACCTCAATCTTCCATATGCAAAGTAATCCAGTAGGCTCTAGGTTGCCTAAAAAAAAAAAAAAAAGAAAAAGAAAAAAAAAAAGTAACATTTGGTTTGTATTTTCATAACAAAGCCTTTGCACCCAAGCAGTCATATTCTTCCAGAAGTTTGTTTTTTATCTTTCTGTTTTTTAAAAAAGAAATCAGAATAAAAAGGATTCAATAAGGATTTGAAGAAAGGTGACTGAAGCTTTGCAGATGATTGAGGGTAACACTTTCCACTATTAGGAACAGCAGGGGAAAAAATTTACTTCCTTGAAAATGTACCTAATACAGGCAGAATTACAATCAATGGGAGGAAAAAATCTATGTCCAAATACCAAGAGACAAAAGAAAGATTTGGGAGACAAGGCTGTGAGACACTCTTATTGAAAAGTAAGAGTTTGTATTTAACATGATAGAAGAGGTAGAGTCCGTGACAGTATGGCTAAACTAGCAACAGTCTAGAAATAATATCTTAGATGCACCCTTAAAATAGAATACTTGAAATATGGTTGCATGTAATTTACAACAGTTTTATCACTGTCACAGTGAGACACTGGCATATTAGAGAGCCATACATGTAGAAAAGGTGAAAACTTACCACTAAAGCACAGAGTAAAATTATGATAATTTTAGTAGAACTTCATAGGACTACACAAGATTACATGTGGTTGCACATCTGTTTCTGAGTACTTGTGGGCCAGAGGGTAGTATGGTTCTGCTCAGTGTGTCTTCAAGTGTTCTGGCTATGGAAGAAGCTATTCTTGTGCAAGTTTAGGCAATGCACGAAGAAACGTTCATAGGTCCTTAAAATCAGTGTCACTTTTTTTCACTGAACATGTTACACTAACACCATTGTATGATAAAAATATTTCCTAATAGCAGTATGGATGTTCTTTACTGAATCCCCACCCTTCTAAACTCATCCCATGTAAAATAACTGAATATGATGTAGAAAGATCATCCTTGGCATGCACATGTGGTATTGCAAGACTCTGGCACATTATGTTTCATTACATTTAAGCCAGATAGCCAGAAGTAGCCAGAATTTTCATTTGGATACTATGCAACCATTGTTAATCATGAAAGACATGGTACAACAAGTTGGCAGTCATATATGTGAATAATGGAATACTTCTTTAATTATGTACAAAAATCCTAAATGAACTAGTTTTCTCTCCTTGTAAAGTGCCCCTTCTGCATCTGTTTCAACTCCCACTGAAGTCAAAGGAAAGCCTCCCATTGATTTCAGTTGAAGTCAGTTGATTTTTATGAAATTCTTTTGCATGATGGCTCCTGACTTCCTTGAAGTCTGTTGTAAATTTGGTCTTGACATGCAAAATCCTTGCCTCACAGCCTATAATTCCATAAAGCTGTGCTGAGGACAGTTACTTATTTAGCACCAAAAAAAAAAAAAAAAAAAATAGTCAGATAGAACAGACTGTCTTTAGAAAATGCGTTGTAGCTGACCCGGAATTGGAATTAAGAGCTCAGGTAAATGCATAACACCCCCACCATCTTACATGAGACTGGAGGAAAAGCATTTCCTTTTTTTTGTAGGAGTGTGTGAAGAATGTTTATTTGAAAGCTCCTTCCCTTGTAATAGACCAGTATTATGTCATTATTAAATGCTAAGCTAAGAACTTTGAGAAATATCATTGAAATATTACAGAAAGAGTCTTTTTTGCAGTTAAATTGTATTCTTGCAGGCCTGAATATCAGTGTTATTAAGATAGCACTCTTGCAGAGTTGATTGCAGAATAAACATATTCCCTCTCCCCCCAAATGACTCTATCATTAAAAAAAAAAAAAAAAAAAGTAAATAAAAATTAAGGTTTCTACCCTCAGAAGGGTAATTCCAGTGAAAAATGGAACATTGACTCCAGAACCTCTGACTGCAAGGATGACAACAGATAACTTGCATGATCATACTTATACTTCATAGTTCTAAAAATGGGCAGAATACTGTTCCCTGCTTCCCACAAATTCTCTGTTTTTAATTAATCCCACACCTTTAGAGCAAAGAGCAGAACATCTTTCCACCTAACGCAGCACTGACATAACCTCTAAGACGTGTAGAATAATTGTTATGATGATCATGATAACTGGTGAACCCTCATGATCTGGACTCTTAAATGGAGCTGGCCACTGTCTCTAAGTCTGTCCTGCTCACCTTGCTGTAACAGGGGTTTGGGCCCTGGATGACCGTAATGCTCCTTCTGGTTCCTGTCCCTTAAGGAACAAGCTGGCCATCCATCAGTGTCAGTTTGTTTGTCAGGTTCCAGAATAAGTTCAACCTTTTCTTTCTACCTAACAAATCAAGAGGAATAGATTTTAAGTAAGATTTGTAAATCTATGGGGAAAAAAAAATAAATTAGTGGGTAGAACAGTTTGCTTATTAGGCAACTTTGAATTAGAGGTGATAGTGGAGCTTCTCTTCAGGTTTTCAATACAGGCAGAAAAAACTTTGTTTTCTGAACCTAACCATAAATATGGTTGTGGTATGCATTGAGGTAGCATTATTATCCTGGTGCTTTCTTATTCCCTATGTATGACACTCCTTGTGGTTCATGGGCACAATCCTTTTATTCTTTTCAAATTTTCAATTGAACTGTTGGCTATAAAAAACATTTGAGTACAGAAAGGAATAACATTTATGACTTGCAGATAAATTCTCTGACATCTTGATCTCTCTCAAATAGGCAGTGACATCAAGATAACCGTAAATGCTCTAGGAAGTATACAATGACAAAGAAAATTAATTAAATTCTCTTCCTACAAACAGAGGATATAAATAGAGTGGGAGCATCTGAAGATATTTTCCAGCTGCTGAGCAATAAAAGTATTTCACAACCTTGGAAGAAGTTCTTGTTATCTAAACAGCAGTGTTATAGGAGCTGATTAATCTTATTCTTGATATTCAACCAAACTATAGAGTTATTGTTTCCTCCTACTTCCAGGCAATACTGTACACAGTATAAAATACACATGAACACAAACAGCCTACAAATGACTTCTTGGTATATAGGTCATTATTACTATAGCAAACTACTTTGTAGATGAGATAAATGGTGGTGCTAGTTACGTTCCTATTGAAAGCTGTGCCCGGAGTCTCTGTTGCTCTTTTATTTCCTTATTATTGGAATATAAACCAAATTGAATGAAGCCAGAATTTTGGAAATCTGGGAAATGCTTGGGGTGAAAAAATTTGTTGGTAAAATCTTATGGTGTTCTAAAAGCAGACAAGGGTATTAGTCACAGCACACTTGACTCAGTCAAACTCTTCATTCAAAGGTATCCCATGACCTCCTCCAGGATATATTTCCTACAGAATCAGAGACGCTGTGATGATTAAAGCCACGTGAGTCTATTCCTACCTGCAGTGTCACCCAACAGGTGTATACATTGACGCCGCATCACACCGGCATTTACAATAAAAACACGTGTTGCTTTCTCTAACTTTTAAAATTGAATTCTTTGAACTGCAGCACTGAATCTAGATTGTTCATTGGTTTATTTTTATAGAAGACTTATTAAGACACAGAAAGGGAGTATAAACATGTAAAGGACAACCAGTTGACCATCAGTATGTTTGATCAGCATGAATAAAATTAAGCCATCTTATTTGTAAAAATCCTTTTTCTGGTTTTCAGACTACTGATCCCACACTAAATTCTAGTCAAGGAAGCCTTTTCATAGAAGAAACTGAGCAGTACTTGGTCACGTTCTTGGTTCATGCAGCTAATGAATGCCAGTTTCCTGAAATGTGTCTTCTAAGACTTTGCAGTTCTTGTTCCTGACATGAAGTACTTTATGAGGACAGTTTTTACTTCTGAAAAGAAACTGGAATCCTGTCATGCCCATTAAACAATGAGTGTTCAAGGAACTTGAATTTTTATAAAGCTTTGGAATAATGAACACAGATTAAATTAGTAGTCATTCTGAAAATATTGTTCTTAGTTTTGGAGAATAAAAAGAATACATAAAAGAGACACAGAGTGCAGAGTCCTTTTTAAAATACTTTGACGCAGTCTTCCTCTCTTCTTTCTCCAAAGTGAGCTTCAGTAACTGTTCATTGCCTGAACTGAACTATATGAGCCTATATTATGTCTATTAAGTAAAGAGTAGGTAACCCTTGTTTTCAGGGCCACTCTATTTTGACTTTTTGAAAATTTCACACAACTTCAGCTTATTTGAAAAGTAGCTGTAAAGAAAAATATCTGATTATTCTACAGAAAAGAGATAGGAGTTAGTATATCAGCAGTTGCCACTGGTTTTGTGAGTTTAAAGACAAAGATGACAACAGAATATACAAACAGATTCCTTTACAAAGGGTTTCTGGCCTGCAATATACTGCCTTTTAACATCAGTTAATAAGTATTCAAAATTTCTTTCCTCAGTATTTCCTAATCAATTTAGCTAAAAAAACCCACTTCTTTACAGCAAACAAGGGAAGATAGATAGTATATTATAGTCACATAATGGGCTATATTCAAAGGTGAAAGGGCTATGATTTCATATAAAAATTAAAAACTGCAAAAGGTTATGAATCTAGAGTTAAGAAAACTTCAACTTATTTTTTTAAATATCATCTATAATCAATGGTATATTCTGGTGTTACAAATAAAGTAGGCAATTTATGATTTTTACTGTGCTATAAGTATACCACATACTTAGAGACCAAATTTACAGAGTTGTTCCTTTGGAGCTCCTCAAGAAGAAAAAAAACAAAACCAAAAAACAACTTCACTCCAAAAAAACCCCACCCTGTTCTTGTTTTCATGAATAGACTTACTGAGAGTAATGAAAAAGTCTTACTTCTTTGCATCTGTATTTTCTTTAAGATTTTCAGAATGACAAGCAACATAAAATCCACTGGAATTATCTAGCTTTTAGGGACCTCCTGTTATATAAAACAATCCTTTCAAATAGGATAACCTCTTATCAACATCTTATACTAAAATCCCTCCTCCAATGTGTTTGTTGTTCCTATAACACTGCACCCTAGGATCTGAAACCACCAGCATAATAAAAGTCTAGAGCAGAGAGTCCTGAAAGACTAAAACATGATTATATTGTCAGCTCCCACATCAGTACCAATAATTAACTGTGTGCCAAAATGTTCTCCATCTCTGAGGTCCACTGATGTGGAACTGCCCAAGCCTGTTACATTCTGCTGCTGTCTGAAACATCATGGCCACACCCAGGCTGACAATTGGAAATGGTCCCTCATTTGTGTGAATACCCATTCCCTAAGACTGGGAAATGACCAGCAGAGTGAGAGCTGCTCTGCCAAAACCATGAGAGGGAATGCAATGTAAAAGAACAGCTGAATTCCAACGCCTAGGAAAATTCCCTGTTATGCCTAATTTGCTAGTAACATGCAATGACTAGCAACTTGACAAATGCTTAGAGGCAGGCAAGTGAGAAGTAATATTTAGGCTTATGTACATACTGATTGATGATGGACATTCACATTAAGAAATGTTTCCTGTAAGGTGCCTGTAAGGCACCAAAACCAACTGTCTCAGGGCAATTATAACACCGTATTTAACAAAAACACCTCTTTTATATTAACTGCCCTTGCTTGGGCCATTTCCTTCTCTGCACACGAAGCTTTAACAATATGGGAGCAATAATAAAAGGATACATTCATTTCACATAACATCAGTAAACCTAGATAGATTATTATGTTTGTACTTTAAGTGTAATTAGAAACCAGGACTGTTTTCATCAGTGAGAATTTCGTCAGGGCTGATGCTCATACTCAAGAACAGAAGAAGTGCTGTGGCATGAGTTGCTAAAGCCCATCTGAGACTGTGCTGCACCCCCAAAATAGGAAGCAGTTCTGGTACTTTATTCACACCAGCACTAGCCTCTGCTTGGGGGAACAACAGCTTCAGCAGTAGCAGATATGGTCAAAAATAATAATTATATTAAAATAATATTAACCACCACTAGATAATTAATCTGTTGCAGCTGATTGTATACTGAGGAGCAATGTAATTTTGGGACAGGAAGGGTGTCAAGATCACCACTTTTAGGTCTTCAAGACACTTAGGAAATCACCTCTGATCTTATTTTCACTTTGATCTTCTCTATGTCATATTTACAAAACTCCATTTAGCAAAATATCACAAGCGATTACCAAAAAAGATAAAATTTATTTGACATTTGACCAATTAAAATACATTTCCAATCAATGTCTTTATTAAAGCAAACAGAGCTTTAAATAAAATGACATATCTCGAACTAATACCTTTTTAATCCTTGGTCTTAAAATATTTATTACACAAATGACAGGCAGGGCCAACAGCAAATTGTGATTTATAAACTCCAGTTTGAAATATAAAACAAGAATTTATAAGCATGAAAATGCTTAACTTAAGTCTGCTCCATCTCTGGTCTACCTTATGGAGATAAGAATGGAAGACTGCAACTTTAATTGTTCCAATAAAGTCAACTTGTGTTACGGTAAAGGAACATAAAAGCAAGATCAAAGCCAGCCTCCCTAACAGGCCTGTCAGTATCAACACTGAGACAGAAACAGCAGCCCCTGCAGCAGAGCAGTCAACACCAGGAAAGCAGATTGCCATATGCAAGCCAATCTTTGAGCACTTCTGTTTATTGGTTTGAAAAGGCCTTCATCAGCTGAAGCTTCATCAATGTCAAGCATTCTTTATAGATGTAGGAAAAAGCATAAAGCCTGGGAAGAGTAGAGAGAAAAACAAATCTAATTCCTTCCCTTGTGTGTAAATATTGAAATGGGGTTTCCAGCATTCTTTCTCATAAATTCTTGCATTCATTTTTTAATCAAGTTCTGAATGTGCTATCTGCTGGTTCTATCTTGTTTTACAATGATTTATGAGTGAAAGTTAAAAACCAAATAAGGTAGCGATACATCCCTGGAAGGTGAGTAGGAAAAAGAGTGTACTTAAACACCACAAAAGTTTCCTTCAGTCTGAAACTAAGAGAAAGAAGGTTTGTATATGAAAATATACAAACATATATGTATATGTGTTAGTGTATTCTTCCATTTTTTTCAGTGGGGTCCATCTCCTTGTTGCCTAAATCTTGCTTCTAAGAACCAGCTTGGCTCTGAACTTGGAAGTAGCCCTGCTTTGTAGACTGCAGAGATACTCTGAGTTTGCTCTGGAAATCTCCCTGCTGCAGGAGTCTCTGAGTCCACCTACCTAAGGAATTTGTAGAATCCCTGTTCCCAAAGCTAACCCTGGCACATCTCAGGATAGCACTCCAATGCCCAGCTTCTGAGGTTTTGCTAATTAATTAGTAAAAATGGCTAAAGCCTCTACCTTCTGTGCACTCTAGATAGATTAGCTACTTGGAACCTGTCTTCCATACACTAGAACTAAGCCCAATTGAAGTGTGAGGCATGCAGCCAGATTTCTAAGGCTAAATATTGCTAGATAAAGCCAGGCTAGAGATCAACCTCAAACACTGGACCCGTTGTTGTCCACATCACTTCATTTTTGCCTGGCTTCTACATCTGTTTTGGACCATTCAAAGTAGCTTCCTATACGATATATCTTCTCCCAGGGGAACTAGTCCTGAGTTATCCACACTGACTACAGACCAATCCCTAGTTCTCTTTGACTTAACATTTAGACAAAGACAGCTTTACTTAAATATAGGAAAGCATATTAGAGACCATGCTCCACTCCATAAGATAATAAGGACAGTCTTGAGGATTGTCTCCACCCTGTCCTAAAGTACCCACAAATCTTGATTGTATTATATGCACCTTCAGTGTTAATAAAGCCTCCTTGAATACTTCTCACCTCATGGGCAGTATGTATACATTTCTCTGCTGCAAAATACATTTAGCTATTTTCCCCTAAGAAAAATGTAACTGTCACATTCCAAAGCTCATCCCACATGGTTTCAGCAGTCATGACCCATGCTTCATTGCTGTACAAGTGTTTGCTGTAAGCAGCTGTATCATGACTAGCAAGAAGTCCTCAATTCAGAAGACACACTGCATAAAATCTCCACATTCCAGTTTCCTTGCAAAGCAAAGCTGTGGTCACAGCCTAGGCAGGAGCAAAAGCAAATTCTAATCAAATGATGATCTGGATAATTGGTAGTTCAGGACTTCAGCCTGACCAGAGCACACAACAGAAAAGAAGTGTGAATGAAGCCTTGTGAGCTTAAAATATGGAAAAGTCTGGTAAAACCACCACAAAAATAAGAGATAAGATCCTACTTTGTGCAAGAAAGTAGGTCTTATTTGTAGAATGCATATTTATATCTGTATCAGAGGCAGTATGTGCAGTGCTCTTGGAGTTCCACATTAAGATCCTCCTAGAAGTAAAGACTGTGCTTGTTATCTGTTTCTTTTAGGGGCTGGCATCAATGCAGATTTTTTTTTTAATCGTTTTAATGGTTACAATTGCAGCCAAGCCTACATCGTAACACAACAAAGACATCGAATTAGAACAAAAATCCAGAAGAGTAAGCGAAGAATACAAATATTTTTCTCCTTTATTTTGAACTGACACCAGTAGTCAATCACTGAGAACCTACAAAGGGAGGCTACCAAATGGATAGAACAACAGAATAGGCAGTGTTCAGAATTACCAAATGCAGGACGAAAAGTAGTGGAGCAAAGGGAACTAAACACAGATGAATGTAAAGCAAAACCAAACCTTATGAATAAGTTGTTCCACTGCGCAGAGTCTTAAGTGCTAGAGCCAGCTTTGGCTAAAGTACACAAACAGAGCAGTCATTGGAGTTCTTCAACAGTCAAGTCACTTGGAAAAACACAAGCAGCTATAAATCAAACAAGCCACATGCTTGTGGGCATATTTCACATAGAGGGTGCATTGAGATAGATCTGCAAGGACATGATTACAATAGCCAAGAAACCGAGTTTTTTTGTTTTTTCTTTTTAATGTTTGGAAAGCACCTAAAACATTGTGATTGTTACCCAAAAGCACATAGTTACAATAACAGCTGCAAATATGTAAAGACTAAAAGTGTTAGCTAAGACAAAAATGTGAGGAAAATAAAAAAATGGGGTAAGCAGATTTGAGGCACTGTCATGGTAGATAATTATGTAATTTAATCAAAGTAAGCTAACCAAAACTATATTTACTCTATAAACAGTTAATTTGTGCTGGAGCACACTCAAAATCAAATCAATTTTGGATTTCTACCAGGCTGTTACATTGGTGTATAAATATGGAATGAACAGCAACAAGCTCATTTCCACTTCTGGGTTGTGAGTGTTGATAGCTGCATGGCTCTGAGGGATAACTGCAGGTATAGGATAAGAAAGCAGGAAAAAATAATTACTACAAGAAATCACATGGTAGTCCCCAGAACAGTAGATTAATCTGAAAGGAAAACTTGGCAGGGCACACTCCCGTATCTATGAAAACAAGGCACACATCAGCAGACTGTTGTTGTTGTAGTACCATCACTGCTTAATAAAAAAGGCTACACTGCAATGATGAAATTCAAAACCAGAGGAACAGGGACATCTGTCAGTGAATGAATGTGAAAAAAATAGTGGAAATCAATGCAAAATTAACATTTACCAAATTCTTCAGCAGGCAGGACAGCAAGGACACACTGACACAGGTCACTTTACTCAGTATAGGCAAAACAAAAGAGTTACAGGTCCTAAAAATCATTCAAATTGTGTTAAACTTTCTCCATTGTCCACAAAGGGATTAAATCCTCCCAGGAATAGCCATGTGCAATGAAAACCCTACAGGAGTCTAAAAGAGAGAAAGATGCTTTTTTGGATTACAAATCTTCCTACCACCTGAGCTCTGCTGCTGAACACAGCCTAAACTGAGACATGACCAAACTAAATGCCTGAAATAATACCCAAATAGGCAACTTTGATTCTAGCATGAAGTACAAGTCTCAGCTACTTTGTTACAAAACATTATAACAGTATCACTAACATTTGCACAATAGTATGGCATTTGCAGCACTCACATCAAAGATAGGCAGTGTGGGTCCAGCAATTTGTTCAGCCTAAGAGGATTTAAACCTACAATTTTCACCTCCAAGGCAACTGCACCAATTTTTAGACTAGACATGCTCTATCTTAGTCATCCACTGAAATAAAGGGTTGAAATCCTTTCATATTTAATTTAGTAAAAGCATTGCAACTTAATTCTAGGAGCCGGGGCATCACCCAAGTTGGCTGTTTGTAATTCAAAGAAAGAAGTTTGGATATTTGTGTTTGAAAGTGAGCATTCTTTGAAATGTGACGATTCCACAAGAATGGGTGTAGTGTTCAATATAGAGCCCATTTTCTCTCCTCTTTCTGGAAAATTACACAAAAGCTAAAGACTTCAACCTGACTCCACCAGAAAAGGCTAGTTTCTGAATTACAGCCAGAAAACTCACATTAGTTTGCCAAAAAAATATAAAATTTTCTTTATAGTCCAAATATAGCAGAAACTGTGATGTAAGTTCTGATAAATCCTATTACACATTCTCAAGTGATCTCTGGGTAATATTTAGAGATTATGCTCATGTTTGATATTTTTTATCAGAAATAATTTGTAGTAAATATTGTTTATGTGAGCCAAAGAGTTTCCTCGTTATAACCAAAGCACACTATAGCAGTGATGTTACTGCATTGTTCCTCTTACTCTTCCATATATTTTCTTTATCCATGGAAACAACATACTCCACATTTCTGTTTTCCTTTAACAAAACCCAGGCTTAACCCAATTGTTGTCATGTGCCTTCATTTCAGTTGGTACTGATTTTGTTTTTCTTGGACGCAGCAAAAGCTAAGCATACTGAAATATAGCTTATTTCATGTCAAAATATATTGTGCTACACATACTAGCTGATCAGGAGTTGTTTTCTCTAAACACTGAAAAGATTTCCTTTTGTTGTTTCAGGATATTTCTAAAACACGTCTGAGCTTAGGGCTAAAGTTTGATTAATGCATGATTTCCTCTTTAAAATTAGAAACAGGAGTCATGAGTGATGGTTAATAATTTTCATTTGCTCTTCTGCTCTGTTTTCCAAGCAGTCTAATTAAGGCCTGGTTCCCAAGCTTGATTAGGCTTCTTTTACATCTGACTGCAGTTTGCAGATAGTGCTTCCAGGCAGGAACTCATGCCTATTTGCAGTAAATGGAAACAATCTGGGAAGGAACAAGAAGATTGTTTTTTGGGTTTTTTTTTCCCCTCCTTTAATTAGAGAAATTGTAATGTCTCTTGCAGGAATCAACAACATCATTTAACTATAAATGTCAGAAGTGGAGACACAGTAATGAGGCCCTAAGTTACATTTGCTGAACTACATGTTGTAGTCATGCCATTAGAGACAACTGTTTTACACTTTTACCAGGTTTGCTGGATTGCAGGGCACTCAGTCTACGCTGCCTGAATTTCACATGTACCATGAGAGCTGTAAAAGGTCTGTACAAACAACCTAGTTAGTCACTAGTTCTCTGACCTGATGCCTCCTTGGAATACCAAGCATTGCTGCCTACGCATCCTGGCAATGGGTAAGGTGTCTTTCCTGCTGCCTAATAACTATCCCAACAGCAATTCCTAAAACAAGTTCCCATGCTACTACCATAAGATACGATACAAGTGGATATCATACACAGTGTGTGTTTCAATTAGTTGCTCAGCACTCAGAAAAGGAAAGAAATTCTCCTTCCTATTCACACCATGAAGTGTCACAACATATCCATTTGCTAATTCCAAGGACTTGTCCTTCATCTCTGCAGTGACATGGCTCTCAGTTGGGTGCTCCCTCCATCGGGTAGTGTTCTTAGAAAATGGAGTCTTTCAGCCACCTGCACTCCTCTGACTCCATCTTCATCACTCTGTAATACTTCTGGGACTTTCTAAAAGCTGTTTGTCAGTGACTGTGCATAAAATAGATCGGAAGATCTACTGTGATTTTAGTTACATGTACCTTGTTTTGACACAGACATGATTTCTATATTCTTGTTAATACTGTATGGGGTTTTGTTTTTTTCATATAGTATCTTAAGATAGTTGCTAGATGTTGACATGGTGAAGAAGAGTCAATATAAGTACTTTCGTTTTCCCTAAAGGGACTTTTTAAAAGGTGCACTTTAAAATAGTTCTATAGTTACCATGTACTAAAGGTGTTATTAACAAAGGAAAATCCCATGGTTTACAGATGTTTGATGTTTGATTCAGCATCTCTTACTACTAGTTATAGTTTGATGCTGTAAGTCTAACGAACCTATGGCATAACTAAAATTAAACATTGCCAGTATTAACTGGATGTAGATGATAAAACCAGTGACCATATATATTGCCTAAAGGGATTGCTCATACAGCAGGATCTAGATAATGTTCTTTCTACTGATAGAAGCAGACTGGGACAGATTCTGGGGCATCACATTGCAGAGACAGCTCATTTCAAGCCAGCTGCTAGAGACTTCTACACTATGAAGTGGACGTTGAACTAAAATGAGCTTTTATGACCCTTATTTCAGTTAGAGAGCTTTGGCTTCAAGATAGTTTGCCTGACCCCCTTTCCTCTAGTGCCGAGTTAGGTTACTATACCACCCAGTTCCAATGCAAGACAGAGGAAGACTCATTTTTCCCACTTTCTCCCTGAAGCTAGTGGTAAGAGTAGTCCCAGAGAAATAGGAAGATCAGGACTCTGTTTCCCATGCAGTTTGTACACTTGATCTAGTAGTATATGCCATAAGCTAGGATAGAGGGGACTACTGACTGCAGGACCAAATTCTTCTTTCTTCTTTACGGGTTACAGGCGAAGCTATTCCTTGGCTTTCATGTTGCATTATCTGACCTGAACCCTGGGCTGATGAACGAGGTAGATTTAAGTGTATTTAACAGATGAAGCTTCTTCTGTTACTTAGATGAATCATCAGTGAAGTATGAATTAATCTTTTGGGCACCCATTTTGTCTCCCAGGTGAAGGCCATACTCAGGGACTGTGTGTCTTTGTCCAAGAACAAGGAATCAGTAGAATAGAATAGAATAGAAATATACTGAGTTGAGCCACAAAGATCATTGAAATCCAACTCCTGGCCCTGCACAGGACCAGGTGCCACTACCTTTCTAAGGGTCTCTAATGCTTACCTACTGCTTGTTAAGAGGGTAATAGGAGCTGTTCTATGATATTTATGTGCCTGAAATCCACCAAAGTTATATGTGGAACAGAACTCAGATATTCCAAACATGCTCCCAAAAAATCTCAAAATGCAAGCTGGCTATGAAATATCAGTATTACTTTAACCTCACTTTCCTTTTTCTTTTTCGTGTTTTTGCTTAACTTCTCTTTTACCAAATAAATACATACTGTTTAAATTTATTTCTATTAAAACCCACCATTTAAATGTATTTTTAAAGATATGAAGAGAAAACTATAGCACTGTGCCACTGTATTTATGCATAGAAGAACAAATTTCCTGACACGTCTCCATATTTATCCATTTATTTTGGTTAAAGAACAACATAACTACCATGACAGGGCTATATTTTAGAGAGGAGAACAAATGAAATAGGAAATTAAGTTCTTGTACTGGAAGGGGAAACTGAATGAAAAAGCGGTTGTTAAACATTTTGGATGACTTGCTGAAAGATTAATAAATTTGTTATTGTGTTCAGAACTTACATTTGCCATCTAAATGTCTAAGTGGTTTTCCGGCTAAAACTTAGGGCAGTGTTTGGAGAAAATAAACAATCTGACTTCTGAGTGACTAAAACACATAAGTTCTGAGTAACAAAGGTATTATATACTTTGTCAGTACACGTCATACACTTTACTCTTCTCTCTAACAGACACAAACTCAAGATTGCATCTTATGCTTTGTTATTAATCTACTCCGTTACATTACTAAGCCGTAAGTCGGAAATGCTTGTTAAATATGGAAGAAGACTATGTTCCAAGTTATTTTTGTCCTTTGGTATGTAAGGACTTCATTCATTTAAACGAAGTATTTTATCATAAAGCTTGGCACATTGGTTAGGATTGATGCTGGGGTGAGGCTGGTAATTTTGCTTGTTATTAAGGTTGCCCAACACGTCTCATTATAAAGCCTGTTTTCAGTTGCATATGGCTTTGCCAAACCTTAAATGTTTGGGCTGAAATTTTCCATGCCAGGTGTCTGCCTCAGGCAGAAATATTTCAGGAAGTTTCATCCAAAATGGTACAGCTGTTTCTGAGAATAAGGTTAAAGAAAATCTGTTATTTAGCAATGTTGAAAAAATACTTGCTATCTTTTCCTGGAGATGTTCAAGTGTTTCTAAAGCAGAAAATAGAAGTTTGAAGTTTGGGGTGACAGGAAAGTGGAGTGGGGAAGCTGCCTTTCTGTCAGTTATATACATACACATGGAAATGTCCACATTTAAAACTTTCAGAAGTCAATCTTTTTAACATATTTGGCAGGGATTTATAGGCTCAGTGGCTTGGACTTTAATTTTTGCTGAAGTCCGTTTGCTTGTTTTCTTTCCCACTTTTCAGGTGACCTTCTGTGGCTAAACCCAGCCAATAAGAAACATTAGAGAAAAAGACTTGTGCAGGACTTGGGCTATATGAAGCAGAGCCTGAATTCAGGCATTATGTTTCCATGCAAGTAGGGTCCTCACTGGGCATGACCCAGTCCCTCACTGCACTTTCTACTCACCCAAATGTGCATATACTTTCCTGAGGGAAGCAAATTAGAACTACAGGGGAAGACTTGAGTCTCCCTGATTATTGTTTCTTCCATCCATGCTGGATGTGGACACTGAAAAAATTTGGGTATTGGTAACTTGGACATGGAAAGCAGGAGCAGCTGGAGCTGTCTGTGAACACCCAGATACACACTAGCTAGGCCACAAGACGAGGAAAACAGACCTGCCAAGGAGCCTGTGAGGGGATATGGAGGTGTGGAAAGCATGGGAATATGAGGACTGGAAGCCAGACAAAAATCAAGGTAAGCAGAACTAGAGGAGGTGAAAATATGTGGCAAAACTGGGGAGAAAAAGGGGGGGGGGAGAAAAAGTGTAAGCAGAATGAGATAAGAGCAGAAGAAGAAGCTTGCTGGAGGGAAGGAGTCAGAGGGAGAGCTGGAAAACTCATCCTGAACATGGAGAACAGCAAGAGAGGTGGGTGACGGAGATTAAGTATGAAGAAAGCTTGAAGCAAAAGGAATCTTGGACTAGGTGTCAAAAGCAGGGAGTGGGACACAAACAAGGCAAAAGGGATAAAATTCAGCAGGATAGGATAGAAAGGGCTGTAGGTGCAGCAGTGTTTTCTTCTGCATGAAATCTAGGTCCAACCTGCAGATGGACCAAGGGCTACTGCATGTGACAGTAAAATTCCAAGAGCCTGGACATGAGCTCAAGTACCATCACACAACCAATCTACTTAACCATTATTAATTACATTCCCTGACAATTCTGGTCTAAATACCAGTCTTTCAGACCATTCCCAGGGATAGTTTAGGGCTAACACAAGCCACAGATTGCTCACAGTTGTTGCTATAGAAGAAGGCAACTTTCACAGAAGTAAAAGATTATTTAGTTTCTTGGTCACACATTTTGCCATGCCACACACTCAGGGCCAGAGGATGGGCCTTGGTGCATCTTATTTACTTGTATAGACACTGCCTAAAGCTATAACTGTACTGTTGAATGAAAAAGGGCCAGGGAATGACTCAAGAACTGAACTGCTGATTGCTCATGCAGATTATGAGTTAGCTCAATCACAGTCTCAGTTTCGGACCACTAAACCAAGGAAATATCTACTTCAGAGGAGTGAGCTGTTTTGTGTCACTTGGTCTAGAGGACAAATCAGCAGGCTCTTTTACTTGGTGGTATAAAGAATGCACAATACAGAGGCCAAATGCTTCAGGGAATAAATCCACTGTCAAAAAAACAAACAAACAAAAAACCCAAACAAACAAAAAACCTCTATAGATAAGTAAAATTGAAGTTATCAAGACTGTCAGAATGCACCAAATAAAAATAATTACAGTTTTACCGATTTAATATCATGCTTCTGTTGGGGCTAATAAGTTGAATTAATAAGTGAAAGGCTTAGAAATAGAGGAAATCAAGGCACATATCAACAGGTATTGTGCAGTGATGAAGTATCCTTTCAGCTGCCCTTGACAGTAAATCACAGGTGACATTGTTGTCTCAGGTTTTATGAATTGTGACCTTAAAATATATCTAAGGATATCAACACCTGCTTAGCTGATCTTGTATTAAATCCAGGTAGAAGCTGTCAGAATTTCATTTCAGTGTAGGCAGGCCTATGCAGGAACCAAGGAATGGCCTGTGCAAGCTTTTAAGGCATACTAAATCAGTGTAGAAAACTTTCAGCCCACACTCCTCTTTTTGCCTACTGATATAAAGCATGTTTGGCAGATCAAAGCCAATATTAGAGGATGAATCCTGATGGTTTTTTAGTAGATCAGATCTCACAGACCTGGCTAAAAAAGATATAGTGTGTTCCTGAAAGCACAGGTACAGAAAGAAATGCCAGAGGGCATAGAGGAAATGATACACGTCAATACAAATAACTATCACTCTGGGTGAAATTCCAGTCCATGAACTTCATTAATTTGGTGGTAGTTTGCCAGATTGCAAATCCCACGAACAAAAATGTAGAAAACAATAAAGCATGGGATTCAGCCACTCTCCACTGAGCTTTTCTTCTTGGTTTTCACTCTTCCTCTAAGCCACAGTTAACCTACATATCTTTATTCTCATCCTGAGCATTTATTGTGAGGTCTCACCTTATACCAGAAGGGTAACAGAAAAAATACACAATCCTGTGCAGATTTCAGCAACATTGCACGAAAGTTGATGCTAAATTTAAGACAGTTGCTAGCCAAGATAGTCAACCTCCATCAAGTACTACAGAAAAACATTTCAGCTACCACTTAGAAACTAACACTAGACTTCATTCATATATGTAAATAAAAAGCTTTGTACACTGTGATTGGTGAAAGCCACACCAAACTTAGAATAACCTCTAAAATATATGTGCATCTATTTGAAACTTGGTGGACGTAAGGCTGCCCACTGACCACCTCAGACGGAGGGTATATACTTGCTCTAAGAAGCTGGCAGAGTAAAAGTAAAGTCATGGAGGTTGAGAAAAAAAATACGTGAGTATTGTTTGGATGATGTGCAAAAGACTCAGTTGGTTGCTCCCTTGCTTTCAATGGCTTATACTGGCAAGATAAGCAGGCTAGCAATCACAACACTAAATTAAACACATATATCATGGTGATAATATAACTGTTTCCAAGTTTACTTTGCTATAGACCTAAAATAGACTCTTCATAATAGAGTAAATCTAACTTACTAAATACTTCCAGTCACTAGGTCTTGACTGCTGAGTTTCACAGGAAAATGAGGGACATTAAGAAGAAAAACAACCAAATGAAAGCTACAAGAAATAAGAAGTTTTAAAAATCAGGCCATTTGCCAAAGACAAAAAGGACCTTGTGGTTCATCAGGTTTGTTTTCCTACTGTTACAGTTATCTATATCATAGGATATCCTTCATGAATTTATAAAGCTGCATTTAGAGAATGTTGGCTTGTTTGTTTGTTTATTCAATCTGTTTTGGAACTTCGGTATTCCAGCAGTTATAAACTTTCTTCTGATTTTTGACATATTTCTGGCTACTTTGCACACATCTAGTTTTCATACCAACATTATCTCTTATTATAGCTTTTTCCCTTTCTGGCATTAAGTCCTTAACACATTTAGGGACATTAATGAGATCCTCATCTCAGTCTTCATTTCAGTAGGTTAAACACCATGCCTATTTTCTTCTCTGAGTACAGATTCTGCATTTCACTATACATCTTATCCTTCCTACTTACTTCTTGTTTCAGCTTAATACATTTTTAAACATATGGATGGTTGAAACTTTAAGTAATGTGAAGGAGGCCCCAGCAAAACCTCATCTGAGTCTGTGTACCTCTGATATATTTAATGTGTTATATGCCTTTTCCACTGCTGGATTACAATCCTGTGATTCATTAGCACATCCCATCTTCCCTCCCGGGAAGACATTTTGCAGATGATAATAGCAATTCTTAGAATCCTTTTCCTCCAAGTTTGTCAATCTGTCAGCTCTGCCTGCATCATTTAACTATGTTGCCAATGCCTGGTTTTGTATCACACACACTTTATCAACAAAGTAAAAATTAAAATATTAAGTAAAACCAGTCTTGAGCGT
The DNA here is from genome assembly GCA_036023395.1 of Myiotriccus ornatus. NCBI lineage: Eukaryota > Metazoa > Chordata > Aves > Passeriformes > Tyrannidae > Myiotriccus > Myiotriccus ornatus. Next base: position 69,431,271 of record JAYRBT010000001.1, on the reverse strand, counting down.
GATCTTTTTTACACTTGTTGAGGAACCTTTGTGAGTACATTTTTTCCCTTTTCAACACTACAGGTTTAATTTCCTTAACTGATCCCTCCCTCCATTCTTAATCCTTAATCTCTAGACTGTTTAACTGTATTCTCACTAACTCTGTTCACATGCTATTGTTCTCATTGTGTCATTACTACCCTGTTTCTTGCTGTGCAAATTTCTGCCCTTTTGTACTCCTTTATCCATAGGCATGTACCAGAATTAGGTGTTGATTTTCTGCAATTCTATCTCAGCTTTTTCTCATAATTTCTCAATATCTAGTTACGGATTCAGACATTTTTCCCCCAAGATACTTATACTGAACTTAATACTGTTGAATAACACATTTAATATACTCATTACTGCACAGTGCATGACACTGAGGAGCTTGCCCGCAGTTGGTTGATGTTAATGGAAAGATTTCTGACTTCATAAAGAAAGTGACCACTGGGAACATCTACTCAAGATTAAAAGTAAACTTTTTTAGAAACTGTATAAGGTAAATCTGAGTAGCTCAGCCAAACCACAGAATAACCAATGACCATCTGCTGTTTGGCTGGGGTGGAGACTCACCATGTATTTGTACTGACTGTATCAACATATGCAATATAAAAGATAACAATATCAAAACCACTCCATTAGAGATGATGTACAAATATGACACTCAGACACTGTAGCACAATGTAAAATGGAGTTTTAAAATGGTTGAGGCTGAAAGGGACCTCTGAAGGTCATCTAGTCCAGCTATCCCCAACTATGTCCGTGCTTGCTCATCCTCAGAATAAGGTATCCTGTAGCACCCTCCAGGATCTCAGTATATTGTTATGACAACACTTCAGGAGCACTTGTTTTCTTCTCTTAGGTTCTTTCAAAAAATGAGAACTACATCTAACCCAAAAATTAGTGAATTTGCAATAAGAGTTACAGAATCGTAGAATATCCTGAATTTGAAGGGACACAGAAGGATCACCAAAGTACAGCTCCCGAACTTGCACAGGACCTTCACAGCCCCAAGAATCACACCAGGTTTCTGAGAGTGTTGTTCAAACATTTCTTGAACTCTGTCAGGCTTGGTGCTATGACCAGTTTGCTGAGGAACCTGTTTGGGTGCCCAAGCACCCCTGTCTCAGCTTCATGATGTTCCCTCAGATCCTATCAGTGGTCATAAGAGAGAAGTGATCGGTGCCTGCCTTGACCATGATGAAGTCTCCCCTCAGTCTCCTCCAGGTTGAACAAAGCAACTGACCTCAGCTGCTCCTCATATGACTTCCCCTCTAGACTCTTCACCATCTGCATGGCCCTTCTTTCAACAATAGTTTAATATCCTTGTCTGTGTTCCTGTTTGCAAGGTGACCATCCTCATCAAGTAACAGGCAAATGTTATTTCTGGACTGTCTTTTGCTATTAACATATTTTTTAAAAGTTCTTTTTATTGTCTCCCACAGTAGTGGCCAGCTTCAACTCTAATTGAGCTTTGGTCACATGAATTTTCTCTGTACAGTGGTCAATAGCATCTAATATAAAAAAATGAGTCTTTTTTCCATTAATCAACACAACTGTGATGTTTATCACAGGGAAAGTAATAGGAATCCGATAAGACTGTAACTTTCTAAGCTAGGGACAGAACTGGGAATCTTGCAAAAAAATGAAAAATCTACAGTATCACTCTATGCCATACTTCACTGAAGAAACTAGAATGCCTAAGCTATGCTGCCTCTAAGCTACTTTGTATCACTTAGAACTTTGTTCATGTGGTTTTTTTCTTTTTGAATCTGGGAATTTATGTATTTATTTTTTTATTTATTTATTGTTGGCTGGTGGCTTTTGACAATGTCTAGTTGACAAACGTGGGTGTTCTATCGGCATTTTGTCACTTGCATTTCTTCTATATACTAAATTAGTGAGCTGTGCCACTCAGGGAAAGTAACCATCATGTTTCCTAGGGCCTACAGAAACACTCAGCTATACTGCATTTCAGTGGTAAACACAGCAGTATTCACCTTATTCTTTATCCAAGGGACAGGAGTGCAGAATGAAATATAACATTATTAATACAGAATTAATTGTAGAAAATGGTACCATGCAATGCAATATAATAACAATGCAAAACAATCCCCAAAGAATACATTTAATCATTTCTATATCCTCCACTTTACGTGTAATCAGACTTATTTCGCCAAATATCAGTCTAGAATGATTTTTTTACAACTAAGTTATAAATGCCTCAAAATAGAGGGAAATAATGGAAACACTGACTACAATATACAAATAAAAGCCTTCCTCTGAAGGACTTCCAAGATTTCTAGTTCATAAGAAACTTAATGTTTCAGTTAAGACTTACACCAAACTTCAAATAATGACACACTACAGATTTGTACTGTAAGCAGTACAAATAAAGTAAATTTATCCATGATACATTACTGGTAACTGTTCATGTCCCAGAAGTGAAAAATCATAGAATCATAGAATTAACTGGGTTGAAAGAGACCTTCGAGATCATCAAGTCCAACTCTTGTTCCAACCCCACTGTGATTACCAGATCACGGCACTCAGTGCCACATCCAGTCTCATCTTAAAAACCTCCAGGGGCGGTGAATCCACCACCTCTCTGGGCAGGCCATTCCAATGCCTGATCACCCTCTCTGTAAAGAACTTCTTTCTAATATCCAACCTAAACCTCCCCTGGCAGAGCTTAAGCCCGTGCCCTCTTGT
>JAYRBT010000001.1:69398185-69428438 GCA_036023395.1 Myiotriccus ornatus | reverse complement strand
ATTGCCTGGGAGAAGAGACCGACCCCCACCTGGCTACAACCTCCTCTCAGGGAGCTGTAGAGAGTGATGAGGTCACCTCTGAGCCTCCTCTTCTCTGGACTAAACAACCCCAACTCCCTCAGCCTCTCCTCACAGGACTTGTGCTCAAGTCCCTTCACCTGGTTGCTCTTCTCTGGACCTGCTCCAGCACCTCAGTATCTTTCCCAAACTGAGGGGCCCAGAGCTGAACACAATACTCCAGGTGTGGCCTCACCAGCGCTGAGTACAGGGGAAGGATCATTTCCCTGCTCCTGCTGACAAGCACAAAGGAAGTATGATAGCCTATATCCTCTAAAACCACACATTTACTTCCAGAAAGACTTCCCTACAGCTGTAATTCAACCAGCGCCATACTCTTACCAGTAAGAATGTTTCTATTGCAAAATAAATAGTATATACTGTTTTCTGTTCACTAGTACAAGGCAGGCTTTAAAAATTAACATACAGATGTGTGGGTTAAATGTTCCTACTTTTTTTTTTTTTTTTTTTTTTTTTTTTTTTTTTTTTGGTGAGGTCTAAACCAATATTATTTTGATTCTGTGGTGTTATCATTCTACGATTTGGTACTACCATTCCCATTGTGCTAAGCTACTCTTACCAGTATCATACTACATTTGGGTAAAATATTCCAATTAAATTAAAAATAGTATAAAAAAGCATCTGTATAATGATTTGCAGCTTTGGACTTGGAAACAAAAAACCTGAACTCTTCTGCCTTTGGCAAGACAGTGCTTAAATTTATCTATTGTAACAATACGGCTACTCTAAGATGTCAGTAGAGTAAAAGCAGACCGTAGTTCAGCTTCCCATACTTCATAGAATCATAGAAGTATTAAAGTTGGAAAAGAGCTCTAAGACCACCATGTTCACCACTCAGTCATGTTACTAAGTGCCACAGCCACACATTTTTTCTGAGCACTTCCAGGGATGGTGATTCCACCACTTCCCTGTGCAGCCTGTTCCAATGCCTGATCACCTTTCAGTGAAGAAAATTTTCCTAATATCCAGTCTAAACTTTCCCTGGCACGACTTGAGGCCATTTTGTCTCATCTTGTCACGACTTTCTCCTTCTTCAAGCACTCACCATGGAGAGACAGACGGCTAATTCTGAATATCTATCTTTGACCACTGACAAGACAGGAAACCCAGAGTAACAAGACTCTAATCATGAGCACTTCAGCTAAATATCTAAGAAAGGTGGAGTGACCTTGAACCTTGAACAAGAGCTCATCAAATTCAAGTGGATGGTTAGAGAGGTACTAGACCAGCTTCCGAGGCGTGTCTCAACGTTAAGAAAGTATTTCAACTCAGCGGTTAATACAAACCATGCTGGAATGCCGAGCTGACCCACTGGCTTCTCATTACTCTATCTTTCTCTATTTCTGTTTCAAGTCTTCACAGACATTCATACTGTCATGTCGGATTGCCTTTGCAAGAAAAATGACTATTCTTATGCTGAAAGGTGTTTCACAACAGCATATTTGGAAACCAAATTAAGTGGTCTGAATAGAAATTTAAAGTAGTTGCAGTCAGCTGGAAATTCATTTTTCCCATTTCTTTTCCTTTCATCATTTAACAATTAAATGTAATCATTCTTCCCTTGACATGCACAGTGATTATTGTTATTCATTGCCTTTTATCAGTATCTTCAAGCAGTTTATGGAAATCAGCATCTTCCAATATTTTTGAAGTATGCAGGTAGGATTTTGAGAGCTTGGCAAATATCTTTCATGTTTATAGTTAGAGGAGTTACTGCCCTATGGTTTTGACTTGGCCATCTGTCTTAGGTAATCATCAATATTGCGGAACGACAGAACAGGATATGTGTCTGCTCCTCAACTGTCACATTTTACAGTCCAGTTTATTAAGGAGCATACACCTTCATTGCAATTAAATCTAATATTCTGTACAACAAACCATGGTGACTGACACGTGGCTCATATTCTATCCTTCCTCATCTGCTACTGGGGAAGTAATCCTTTGAAAAGAGATAGCAAAGGCGTTTGGGTGCTGTAATGTTTTAAACTACAACAGCTAAATCTGCCAGTACTTACTTCTCAGTGCTCACATTAAATTTACTAGGGTTTGGATTAGCCCTTAAATAAGGAAACCACAGGACAGTGAATTTATTTGATCTATCTGAGGTCATACAGTGGCTGAGTGACAGAACTGGTGTAAAACAAAGGAAGAATTTCCAGAATAAGAAAATGGTAGTAGTTAAGCAACCATTTACTTTCCAACTATACGAAGAGAACATTTCCTCAGCTGTATAAAATTTGTATTCACCTGGTTAATTTTATTTTTTTTAAGTACACACGAAGCTAAAGTTTGACCCTAAATTAATAGGATCATTAACAATGTCATTGACTTAATCACATATGTATATGACCCTATTACAAACACAGAGAAGTTATGTGCAGCAGTAAGGAATGGGTAAAAATCACAGCTGATATTAGCCAAAGCTGAAACTCCTAACTGAAAACTGAAGCACCAAAGCCTGCCCTTTCACAAAGATTTCTCTTCTGCAACAAAAGCAAAATTCTCTATTTTTACCACCATGTCCCTCTCAAGTTATTTATAGGGCAAACATACCTTACCCTATTTCTGCTAAAATTATTTGCATTCAATATATACTTATTTTGTTCTAAATTAAGCTGTATGCTGCTAGTGATTTTAAAAAAATTTCTTCCTTCATCATTGAAATAGATCAAAGCAAATGTTCACACACATATACATATATGTGTGTATGTGTGTGTGTACTGTAGAGTTGCTTTTTCTCTAGCTGATCATTTCTTCCTATGTAGATCTGATGTTTTGCCTCTGAGAATAGAAATTATTAGCAACACTAAAGGAAAAAAAAGAAGGATATTTTTCAGCAAGAGCCTCGTCTTTGCCAAATATCCCAGGGTTCGTCTCCAAGGACTTTAAAAGAAAGGAAAGAATGAAGAACGGAAACCATAAAGCATGCATTACTGCTATCATCTAATTGCTGAATGAATAGCACAGTTGTTTAGTCTGATTGCACTAAGTTAGTTATCCACTGCAAGCCTCATTGACAAAAAGGGAATCTACACAAATTATAGGGAAATTCAAGCACTAAAGGAATGTTTTGGTTCAGAGGTTTGCAATGACTATTGGCTTTGGTTCCTGGCAGAGTTTGCCTTTGCCATATGAACTCTGTTGGGCTGGGTCAGCCCAAAGCTTTCCAAAAAGCCTGAGAAGAGGACAGACTTCCTTGTCATCTGTATCCCATAAATAAATTAAAGTGATGTTCTCCAGTTAGAGTTTGTTTCTTGGCAGGCTAATATGCAATCAGAGAAAGAAAAGCTTTTCATTTGTGGACTTCAACTAAAGGAAGGAAGTTTTTGTATGTGGATTCACCACCAACCAAAATATTAAAAAGTGGAAGAGGAAAAACATATGTTGCAGTCCTCCAAAAAAATAAGTGAACCAAAAAAGTGCTTTAGAAACATGCCTTTAATTGATAAGGTTTAAAAAGAAAGCATTCCTTTACAAGGAGCAGGCAAAGTAGTTTCACCACCACCACCTCATTACTGCCTAAGAACCAGTTTTTCAAGCACTTTCTTTTCCTAATTCATACCCTTTATACAGAAATAGCAAAAAATGAAACAAGCCTGATATGCCAGGTTCCACTGGGCCTGCCTTCTGCCTCTTATCATATTGCAAAATGTATGCATAAGTATGAAGAATGACAGGGGTATGGTTCACGCTTCCCTGATATTTCTATGACATCACAACCAAGAAGTAATTGCAGCAAGTATGAGCCGTGACATGAGCACATTCAGTGTACTCTTTTGAATACTTTGTTTCAGTCAGAGAAGACATTGCAGCACGGCAGCTACACTTCACATCTTGCAGCCTACTGTAAAGCTCCACTGGACTCCCCTAGTATTCAGTCTCATCTCTCACATGTTCTCAGACTATTTCTTTCAAATTCTGTTGCAATCCTAGCATCACTGAGGTGAACTTTCAGTAGTTATTAATTCCCTGTTAGTTAAATAATTAAACATCTCTGAAATCTGATTACACCCACCAGAATAAAGATATCTTTTTTTTTTTCTTCACTTAATGATTACAAAATAAAATTAAAATAAGAACAGGGTAAGATGCTGCAGTTAGAAAGAACATATCTCTAGATGGACTTCTGTGAGTCTCTGATTTTTGTAGAAAGCATGAACACTGTTCCCAGGTCACGCTTCCCTCTTCTAGGGACTCCCTGTGCCTGGCACAGCTGATATGGGGTCCTGCTCTTCATTGTCCAAAGCAGCAATACCTGTGTTACAGATGCTGCTGAGCGGGAGGTGAGACAGAGACCTCACTGAATGAGTCACACAAACCAAATAACAGAAAGGCTTAATGGTTATTGACTTATAATGCCAAGACAATCTCCTGCTAGTATGACTTCCTCTGTCTGGAAAATGAGTTTCAGCTTTGCCAACAAAAGAGCAGTTTAGCTGCAGCTCCAGCAGCCTTTTGTGAGGACATCCAGATCAGCCACACAAACAAGTCATTCTAAATATCGCAAGCTTTGAGAGTTGTTTCTCTTGACATCTGTATCAACTGCTATAATATACCTCTAGGGGTAAGTATTGTTTGAATATTAGTTGCATTGTATTTGGAAATGTTTTATAATCTCAAATTTGGAGCCTCTTTAAACTACATTATAAAATGTATTATGGAAAATGAGAATTAATTTAAATCAAATTTAGATCCTATTAAATATAAGTTAATGGGTAAAGCGCTACTGGCTTTACTCAGATCTCAGTAAGACCACAGCTGTTTCATTTTCTTTCCAAATTCTATTGTTAAAAAATTTAGTTACTCTTTCTCTTTATTCCCACAAACCAGAAATAACAATCAAAGTATAATGATTATAACCAGAAACTGACTATCAACGCAATGAATATACAACTCCAGGATTTTACTTTCCTATGTTCTTGTTTACCAGCCTTTGCAGGTATATTCATGTCAGTTCTCCTTTCTACCTCCAGTCAAGACAACTGTAATTTAAATATTTATATTCACCAGAATCTTTCTGTGTAAATTGTTTGTCTTTGAAATTATCCTTATTCATTCATATAAAGTTTCGATGGGATAGGAAAGCGTGGCAATGAAGGGCCAGGTATTGAAACTGAAGGCAATCAGCTGTAGGTGCTGGGTTTCTGTATGCCTTACAGACCACCAAGTACATATGCCGCACTTAACGAGGAAGAAATAATAATTAATCTTAAGTTTTTGGCAAGATACAATCTGGGCAAGAGCTTAATGCATTTGAACCACTGCTCCTCATTCTTAAAACAGGAAATTGGATTTCTGTTTCTCGTGTGGAGAGGATCTTAAATAAACTGTGGCCAAGGCTTTGGAGTCAATACTTTTCAGGGAACTAAAAGTAGTGCTGGTGATGCTGATGTTTTTAATAGAAGGATCTCATGCAGACAATCATGGTTAGGGTATATCTCCTGTGCAGCATGACACACTTTCCTCACACATATTGTCTAACAGCAGTTGCCTGACTTCATCCCTCAGCAGTTTGGGGTTAGCAGCTTCTTTAACATGTCCTGGCTCATGATCCCAAAGGTTTGAGGCTGAAAGGAAGGATGTTTTAAGGATTTTCTGTGTCCCTTAACTAAGCTTTGGGTAGCATTGTGCGCCATCTTCATGAGAGGGTGCTTGGTACTTTGGGGTGTGACATTTCTCAGACTCAAAAGCACTTGTGCTTTCAGCTGTCCCTGCTAAAACCCTTTTGCTTTAAATCCTGTTCCAAATACTGTACTGCAGGATTTGACTGAAGCCTAATTTCATTTTCCCATGGGTGAAAGAGAGAAACACAACACTTTGCATCCACAGTGTAAGTGGAGTAACTACTGCCTTATCCCTGGCAACCTTTCCCAGAGAAAAGAGAGGCAGAAAATTGCATGTCTATGGAAACAGCAGGAGATGGGATTGTGGGGAATCCCATCATCTCCTTTGTTCTGCTGATAGCTCCTCTGGGATGGCTGCAGCTCCTGAGGCTCCTTCCTTCTCAACCTCCTGTTTATATGAACATGCTATGTGGAAAAAAAGGAGGAAAAAAATCCCATTACAACTAGCAATTAAAGGCTTCTAGATCTGCACACAGTGACAGGGAGCATCACTGCCTCAGAACTATATTTTCTATGCCAGTCTAATTCTGCAGTAGCCCTTTGCTTCAAGTTTTTTCCTATGTTTGCATTCTCATTTTAATGGTGAATAAAATGCTTCTCAGAGTAATCAAAGTAGATCAGTAGCACAATCATGACAGTAGAAGAAACATCATTTCAGTCTCTATCACGTCACATCATGAAAAAATACTTTTTTACATTGACTCAGTGTCACGTGAAAACTCACTTTGTTAAAATAGTAGGAATATTATCCCTTGTACATGATTTTACACACAAACGTTCTTTTCAGCCAATCCATTTGCTGTTCAAATTCACCCAAAGAGACTCAGTTATTACTCTGTAGTATACCATATTTCTTACATTTTCTGGTCAAAAATGAAAAATTACAGAGTATGTACAGCCCAGAATTATATTCAGTTTTCTCAGAATGAGGCTTCTAATTGCTGTCTGAGCTACAGAAAGGAATGTTCCACTGACAGTTTTTGGTAGTTAGGTTCCAGTCAAACTTATGAACTCTGGGATACACAATTAAAATCAATACATTAAACTTGATCCTTTCCAAGCCTTCAGAGAGCTTTTGCTTCTGCTTCAGTTTGAAAACTAAAGAAAAAACCTTATAATGTTAAACACATTTTCTATCTAATTTTATTCATTCATCTCTGTTATGAAAATACCTAATTTTTTAATTGAGGCTTATGAAAAAAAGAAAAAAAAATCACTTGAAAACATCCAAAGGGCTGGAACTTTCCTGTCTCACAGGCTAGTGTTCCACACCCTGCTTCTGAAACGCAATGTGACCTGGGCATGTTAACTAATCTCTGGTGCCTCCATTTTTCATATGGTTAGTGTTATCCACTTCTAGACTCCTTTGAGACTTATAAACAACAGAAGATGTAGTATGTATGTTAAATGTGATTAATCTCATTTAAATACAATTACCAAAGGAAAAAAATTGAGTCTGTTATTTTTTCTTGTTAGTGCTTGTATCCAAACTGAAATTATCCAGAGGCACATTCATCCAAGATGCTAACTCACATTTTGCAAATGGAACTGACTCCATGAAGATAGGAGATCAGACATCTTTCATGCCCCAAGTATGAAGAACTTTATTTATTTAACCGATTCTGCTCCCAATTTTGAGTCTGGGAGTAACAAAGCCAATATAAACATAGTGCACAACTCAGTAATTAATTGTTTGGAAACAATTCATTTTAAATTCTTTTGTATTTATAGCTACTATGAAACAATGAAGATAACATCTGAGAAGGCTCCAGCTGAAGCAGGAAGACGCTGCAAAGGATGTACCATTGTCCTCACTAATAAAGCTTCTGTCTGACTGCAGCATAAGGTGCAAAGATTAGTATCAGCTGTGTCCCTGGAGGGACAAGACAATGCAGAGCTGTAGTGACAAGAGTAACACGCCCCTCTGGGACAGTGTACATGGAGGATGAAGTGTCCTTCATGGTTTACTCAGTTCTATTTGCACAAATGTCATGGCAAAAAATATCTTCACTATTCGTTTACAAAAAGCTTGCACAGCATGCCTATAATTCTGTATGGACTCCAAGAACAGGGCTTTTTGGCCAAAATGTGTTTTGTCAGTGTCAGAAGATATGCTTCTGGTCCTTGTGCAGTAACACCACAGGCTTGCATTGTGACTTTGTTAATGAAGGTAAAAACACTCTTTCACAGAGATACAAGGGACAATAAATTCTGAATAACTCGCAATCCCTTCAGAAAAAGTCTACAATTGTATTAAAGAATGCTGTTATAGGACAAAACAACAATAAATAAACCAAAAATAGCAAGGCTGATGAATATCTCTTCCTGATTTTCCAAAACCAGAAGATTTAGTGAAACTAAACCGGATGACAAAACCATTACTATTTCTGAGAATAGACTATAATCCAGTCCCAATATATAGAAGTGGAAATTACTATTGCTCTGAGTATACATTTTTTAAACTCCACATAAACAATACTTAAAGAGGGACAGGATGTAAGCACACCCATCCTCTGGTGAGTACACTAAATCATCATGCATTTTTTTTTGCTCTAGATCAGTAAATCTCAAACTCTCTAGACAAATAAATACAATAGAGAGGCTAGGAACAATCTCTCAGGGGTGGCAGTTTCTTAATCCAACACAGTACAGCCAAAACAGAACAACTCACTGCTTGTTCAGTGACTACTCCAAGGTCACCCATACTCTGTCTATAGTGTCAAAACAAAGAGAGATCTATGGCCTTGGTGGCACTGACTGGCTTGCACCCAGATTGCTTGAGTGTCATCCTTTCTATACCACGTGTCTTAGAAAGAGTTGGCATAGTCTAGTCAGGAACAGAGTCAGAGAATGAGTGCAGACAATCCATAGGTAATTTAAGATATGACTGTTAAAGAATAACTGCTCTGAATACGTAATAACAATGATTACAAACAAGTAGGAAATAATCATTTGCAGTGTGCTTTGTTTATAAATATCATTCAAACAAAGTCATGTTACAAAGTCTATCAGTCTTCTCAACAAGCCTGTCACAGTGTTCTCTAATTTTCTGAAGTATAAATTATATATATAAATATATAGATACTTATATTGACTTGCAAAAAAGGGTTCAGTGCTTCAACTTTCTCTTTGTCAATCCTTTGTTTAGCTGCATAAACATAATCCCTATTCTTGTACGAGTCCATGCCAAAGATAAGCTATAGTACATAAAGTGACAATACCTAAATGGCAAAAACATTTGAAGGGACAATTTAAAAAAAAATGAAGCATACGGAAATACACTGTTTGTATCTCACTCTACACATTATAATGTATATTACAGTGTACACCTTATTTCAGTTTTTCCATTGCAAGGTTCCTTCTCTGCCCATTTCATATCCCTAACTTCTAATTTATAGAAAACATATGTAACAACAGCTTACAGGACATTCAAGCAAGAATTACTATACTGAAAGTCTTGAGTAGGGTGGTAGGGACTGTGTCTCACATGACAGGATACAGAAAAATCCTAATATATTATCCTATTCTGTTCCCCTACCCCTGTGTCTTCTTCTGCTTAAATTATGAGTTATTGTCATCAATTATCTTGTCTTCATTATGCTTCCAAATTCCCCATTCCTGTGGTTCATCCCCCCTACTGCACACCCAATCCTCCTGTGGCCAAATTCTCTTCCCCCTCCTGTCTTGCACTTCTCCAAGTCATCTCCATCTCCCTGTTCGCTACACACTGTCACAGCCCAGTCAGTTCTTTAATCCTTTCTTTCCCAACTCTCAGCCTTTAATTGACCTTCCTAAAGGAACTACTGCCAGCCACCACTTCCCCTTCCCTCTCCTCCTCCTCCTGTTTTGCTGGTCAGTCCAGGAGGAGGAGGAGGAGAGGGAGATGAAAGTAGGAGACAACCCATCTCCCTGCCAGTTGGCCATGTGGAGGCAGAGGCTATGCGGTGCTGGTGGTGGGGGCTGAAAATCTGCTGAACACATGAGAAGCTGGCAGCACTCAAGGGAGGATAAGATTCAGAAGGGAGACCAAATGTGGACATCATCAATGCACACCATTTGGCAAATGCATAGATGCTAAAAATTGAAAAGCAGGAGGAGCACAGGCCTCAGTTCCTTGCTAAGTCATCTTGTGCAAAGTATGTGTCAATCACTACCTGAACATAAATCACTACCTGATCCCAACAGTAGCACCTTGTAACTGTTTTGCATTTAGTTCTCCTCACTCCAAGAGAACCCAGGTTCATGAAATAAGCATATGCATACTTTAATACATTGTGGTTAGCTTTTTTTTAAACCTCTAAAAAAGTTTTTACCTACCTGTCACAGAAAATAACAATATACCCTTTTTGTCTCACTGAAACATAACATGCCGAAGAGGATTGAGAGTCTGTTGTCAGGTTTATTTATTACTCCTTTTGATGAGAGGTGGCTTGAAATTAAGTAACTTCTGATAAGCTCTTTCCTTTTGATTTGTTCTCATTTGGTGAGGGGGCAGGAAGTGAAATCTACATCAGGAGATTTTATTTTGATAGTGAAAACTCTTTCCCCAAATTAGAAAGAAGGATGTTGGAAATTAAGATTAGTCCTGCATGTGTGGACAGACCATATAGATATCAAGAATTATTCCATACTCAGAAGTAATATATCAATGACCTAATTTGTTAACTGGCAACCAGACAAACCTCAGAGCCATCCAAGGTAGGGAAAAAATATAACCAACTTGCTGATTCTTAGCCAATCTTACTTTGTTCTTCTTTCATTCAGAGGAAAGGGTTTCAAAAACAATTTATTTCTCTGCTACATGTATTCATATTTTCTTTTTATATTCATTCAGTTGGATAGTAAAGAATGTTATGCTCAGCGATAGAAAACGTGTATAGACAAGCTCAGCAGGAGTTTTCATGTTGTGCTGTCAACACTGCATAATACCAGCCCTTTTTAAAAACTGAACTTTAAGCAGTAAAAAGTTCAGACTTTCAGACCAATTTATAGCTAGTAATATTAACTGAACTGGAGGCTTTGCATTACATTATAAGGTTAAAGGCTTGTAAAAACGCTGATTCTAGGATTGGAGGTACCATCTGTGAATGGAAAAAAAAGCTTACAAAGGTGTGAAATACAAGAATTTCTATCAGTTATTTATCACAGAGCTATGATTTTGAGATCTTCTTATACATTTCAATTAAATACTCTATCACATCCCTCCACATACTTCTCCCTAGACAGATAATTGTGTGAGACAGAAGATGAATTCAATAAAATACAAATACAACAGAATTACTGAAGTGTGAAATCCCAAAGGATACAGCCTACTCTGTAACACCTCTGTCAAACAAAGGGTTTCTTTCTCAATATGCTCTACATATTTTCTGAAATCAAGAAACTCAAAACCAAAAACAATGGGTAATTTGGCCAAAGTGTAACTCTTTCCTGTGCAAGAATAGATCAGTCATCCCACTTGCACAGAAAACTAAAGATCTGCCATTAACTTCAAAGGTGCTCTAGTGGATTGTGCCTCAATACAGCTTTACATGCTGGTTACTGAAGAGCATTTGCAGCACCAAAAATTCTTCATAATATTTACACTACACTGATGTCAGTAGGAAACTTTTTTCTGCTATCACAGATACAAATTAGTTTCTGATTAACATCCAAATACAAAAAATTAAAATGAACTATGCATGTTAGATAATAATATAACATCTGAAAAGGTCAGTGGAAAATAAAAGAAATTATTAACTGCTCAGCAAAACAAGCTAAGCCTTAGACTAGGTATGATTGCGAGACACAGGTGAAGTCCTACAGCCATAGGGTACCAAAAATAAACTGATACAGTTAAAAGACTGGTTTGGATGGACTGAGTAGTAGATGTAGTAGTAGATATACTACTTTCTTTAGTAGATGAATATTCCTTCCTTTCTGAAGGAAAATATGCCTAATTTCAAACAAATAAATTTTAAAATTCTGAGGAAAGGCATTTTCCTAAAACATCACAAGGCTGATAATACCTGTGAATACTTTCCACTGTGCCATGAATGACTAACAGGAGATTGCTGAGGGCAGGTATTGCTGCCACATGCATTTTTCCCTTCCCTAAAGAACTGTGGAAACCATTCTTTCCATTGCCTGTCTCCCAGTCATCAAGACATCAACATTTGTGTTTCCCACATTAATACTGCAATGATCATTTAAATAAAACAGTAGAACACAACCATTTGAAACTGTGGATGTGGTGGCAAGAGGAAATGTACTGTAGGGCAAATGGTGATTTGGACAGGCTGGATTTTGAAGCTGATATTTGATGAGGCGAAGTCACTGAGAAACAAAATTGTCATGAAAAGCTTCATAATACTGCAGGTCAACCCAAACCCAATAGCTATGTCTATGCTGGTAAATAAAACAGGGCCAGAGACCAAAACAAAATGTGACACTGTTTTTGGAGGTGGTTCCTGGAACAAATTATCCCCAGAACTGTGCCCCATATTGACTCAGAAGTAGTCGTTTGGAAAGATCCTCCCAGAGCCTGGGACTGAGCCAGCAATTAAGCAGTGCCTACAATAAAGGATCCAAAACTCAACTTCTCTTCCTTCCCTTCTTTTATTTAACACACAATGACAATTTGTGTCTTCCTTCTAAATATTGCCAATGGTGGGAAGTGGTTATAATATCATATCATCACCAGAACAGATACAGTACAGTCAAATGAAGGATTTCTTTGAGGTTTTGGAGCCTAGAAGACAATGCTATGTTATAGACAGCTTTAGCTGTCATTTATGTTGGCCACTGTTGACACAGCAAATGATGCGGTATGGCTCCACACTTAAGCCAAGCTTTCCTGAAGCTTTCTAGCCAAGCCTGGTGCGTGCAAATTTCCCACTTTAACTGGACAAGCACCATATTTGTCTATTTCGGTTTTGAAAACATTCCCTTAACCACATTAGCAAAGTATTTGAGGACATTTATAGAAGCATAATTAGACAGACTCTCATTTCCTTCCTTCTCTGATTGCCCATCCTAGGAAAATAAAGAAAGTATTTTTAAAATGATTTTGGACTGGCAACAGACAGAACTAAAGACATTTCTCTAATGGTCTCCATATATAGGCTCTAAACCAAAACTTTCTTATTTGTGTTGATTTCAAGACCTTTTCATAACGAGGTCTTAATCTTGCCTTGCTGGCTTGATGCCCTGGGGTAGGGATCCAGAATGTCATGTAGGATGTGGGGCTTTTGTTAGATGCAACAGCTTTCCTAAAGTGAAGATTTAAAGTGGAGGCTCTGCCATGTCACTGAGAGCTCCATCTCGTGCAACACAAAGGCACTAGTTTTGAAACAATGCCATAAGAATAGCATCTTGTGCCAGATACTACATTTATTCAGGGTTACTTGAGCAGAAGTAATGAGAAGCATTAAAACAATGTTTACATAATGAAATGTAATATCGAACACGCTATGTACATTAGTGAGAAGAGTAGAGCCTGAGTTGTTCTGGGCAAAACTTAGCCTACTTCTTGAGAATGGAAAATTACCAGCAGACTGCAAAATTACCCCCCACATTTTAATGTTATTTTTCACCTAGTATAAATATGTTTGATTGTAGCTCATTTTGACAAATTGAAAAAATTCTATTCTAAAATGTTTGCAAAAGTCTTTTTTGTAACTATTACCCACCCACCTCATCTTAGAGAGGCCTGTAAAATTTACAAAGCCATTTAATAAGGTGAGGGAAAAAAATCTGAAGGAATAAAAATGTTAATCATCCACAAAGCAGAGTATCAACAGAAATCAGCAATCTAAGATAACAAAATTAAATAGTGCTTTTAGAAAAATTGTATTCTGATTAACACTCTACACAGAGAATGAGGTTAAACACCTTTGCTTCCTTAGGGAACCTGCTCCACAAGAAAATGGGCTCAGATCTCTCTTAAACAAAGTGCTTTTAAACCACGTCATGACATCTGGTGAGGAATTCATGCCTGAAGGGAGTCACTGCCATCAAATTCACAGCAAAGAAGCTGAAGGGCAAAAAGCAAAATTTAGAGCCTTTGTGCACCTTCTACGGATGGTCCCATATCTCATATATGTAAAGAGTAACATTAGGGGCCCCAAACCTGCTTCCTATAAAACATGCAGCAAGGTTAATCAGCCTTGAACCAGAAGGAAGTTCCTTATATTTCCACCATTCGCTGTTATATCTGGCACTAGTTTGACCATATGGAGAATATTACCTAAGCAAGGTAATTTACACAAGGGTATAAGAAGGATGATAATTAATGCAGAGAGGACTGGACCTCTTCCAGAAGGAGGTAGGCAGCTTGTCCCCCTCCCCTGCCCACTTCCAGCAGGGGCAAAGCAGTTGAGGTAGTTCTCAGGGCAGTGATATGGAGAAGATGCCTGCTGGCTCTCAAATAATAACGTCTGGGATTTTTCTCCCGTTTAAGCATCTTATTTTTTGTTTTAGTGACACAAAAAAACCTGTTGTTGCTTCACAGGTGAAGGGGGGTGCCCGTTGCAGAGGGGTTGGATTTGATCTTTAAAGGTCCCTTACAACCCAAATCATCCTATGATTCTGTGACTAGGACATTGCATGGGTGTTCTGTCCTCAAACTGGATAGCTGTACCTCTTGCACAAGACTGTTCCCTGCTCAGAAAAATTATTTGAAAGCAAAGTATTGTGATGACTGCTGTATGAATTAAACACACTTAGATAAGGATGTTTATCTTTTCCTTTACTTTGATTACCCATGGATATAACAAATCTCCCTGCACTGGGCAGCAAAATGAGAAAGCTGAGAGAAAGCTATGACCACCCTTCCAGATAGCTGTAGCAAGAAGATGGGTCCCCCACTGTTCTGCTTCCCCAGTAAGATACAGGTTTATTTTTTCCCCACTTTCCCCACTCTCATATTTTCAGTCATATGTGCTAGCTAGGATCAACTCAGGAACATGGTAGTACCTGGCAAAGTAAGGCAGAAAACTGGGCAGTGTCTGTAATCTCTAGGTACAGCATGGGTGCAGCCAACGTAGAAGCTTGTAGAAAGGATTGCAAAGGGCTGTGACATTACAGACCAGCCTGAAAAGCAGGAAGAAACAGCTGTTAAAAGCTATGTCCATGACCTCTCCATGGCAAACTAAGTGACGAATAGAGATATTCTATGAATGATAAGGGAACAGCCAAATGAAGTGCAAACTGGAGAGGCAGACTGAAAGAGGGACTGGACAAAGACCAAGAGAAGAAATTACAAAAAAAACAAAACAAAACAAAAAAAAACCAACAGCAACAACAAAAAAAACCAAACAAACAAAAAAAAAAAAAAACACAGATGAGGCAACTTAGAACCCACATATAGAAGAGAAGAAAAGCAAAGTTTTGTGCCAAGGAAAAATCCTAAATAAGCCCACAGGAAAAGCAGATGGGAAATATGTGTGGAAACAGCGCTAACACCTGCAACAGATGTGTTATTCTTTCGATATGAAGTAAACAGTTCCAACCATCTATGACCTTAGTGCAAGCACTGCAAGAGACCTGTCCTGTCAGAAAGGCAAAAAGGATGAGCAGTCCCAACTGATAACTTTGCATACAGGGATAGTTCAAAATATTACATAAGCAAAACACGATAGAGAGCCAGGATGAAAAGGACTCTCACAAAAAAGGTGTTGCTAGATTTATTGAGTAACGCTCCAGAAGTTCTAATCATCATACTCCCTATAGGAACAAATGACATCAATAAAGTACATTGATATAATGTATAAGAAACTGCTTCTTCAGATGGTAAGGAAAAGAAAATTAATTGGAACTGTGTAGATAAGTCACAGAAGATTTCCCCATTGCCAAGCATGGGTGAAGAAAGTAAAATGCTAATACTGGAAGCCAAACAAGGAAAGATCTGATAGAGTAGGTTGGAGGGATTTGAATGCACAGATCACTGGAATGCCTCCTGCCACCGCAGCCAACTGTTTGGATTACACTGTCTCCACTTATGCAGACAGGTTGCCAGCCTCTTGGGCTCAAAACTGGCAGGACCTGTTAGGCAGGCTGCAAACCTTCAGGAGAAGGAGGGAAAGAGAAAGCTTTTGCTTAATTTGAATAATCCGGCTTGTACTTCCAACACACAAATTAGGCGAGAAACTAAAATTGTTCTGAAGCTAAAGATGAAGGATAACAGGAATATAATGCCTGACGCAAATGTGTGGGGAAACAAGCAACAACTGGAAGGTACTGTACTAAATAAAGGAGATTACGATCTGGAAAGACTAACTGAAACTCAGTGGGATAATTCCTTTGTGTTGAAAAGACGGGATGCAGTACGCATGGGAAAGGCAGAGTGGAGAAAATCAATAGATGTAAAAATATTATATAATGCTTTCAAAGCACACATTTTATAATTTTGACAATGATAACAGTAAAATGGTAAAAATCTCAGGTAAACATAAACAAAATTTTTTAAAAAGAGGAAAAAAGAAAAAAACATAGCAATAATAATATGCATTTCCTTTAGGCCAGCACTCTGGAACAGAGCCAGGGAAGGCACAAACCTCTGAGTGGACTTTAGTTGATTAAGTCTCTAGATAGTGCACACAGATGCAAAGGATTAAAACTCATCTGTGAAAAAAAAAAAATCAGGAGATATAAGGCAAAGCAATGGTCAGAGTGTCTTCTCAAGGACTATTCAGAGTTCAAAGTACATATACAGGAAGGAGTGGCAGGAAAGGAATCCAAGGACTCTTAAGTCTGAATAGGCCAAAAAGGGAAAAGCTTATATAGCTACTAAAGGGGGAAAAGAAGTGCAAAAATTAAAAGAAACTCTACCAATGAAAGAAAGAGGAAAGAAAATTAAATTTAAGGTGGAACAATAAAAAAGATAGCAACCTAAATTGTTGCTACATTGCAACATTAAAAAGAAATTATAAACAATTTAGAGCCAGTGCTTCTGAAATCAACCTCAATCATTTGGAACAAGTCCAGAAAAGGACCACATTGAGACACATAATGTATTTTTGAAGAACTGAGGAATCAAGAGTAATCAAGGAACCTCTCTTGGTTAGGAGTAGGAAATTTAGGGTGTTGTTCACATGATCTACCTTGGGCAATAAAGGCTCCAATATCTTTGAGCCAGTCCCTCTACACAAAGAAAAATAGGAAATTACCTGTGCTGGTTTTGGCTGGGGTAGAGGTTTTTTCACCGTAGCTCGTATAGGGCTGTGTTTTGGATCTGTGCTGAAAACAGTGTTAATAATACAGATATGTTTCCATCATTGCTGAGCACTGCCTATGCAGAGTCAAGACTTGTTCTGCTACTAACAGCACCTCACCAGAGAGTAATCTGGTGGTGCACAGGGAGTTGACAGGTTGAGGTAGTCCTGCTCTCCTGGAGATATCTGAACACCTGACTGCCCATGGGAAGCAGCAAATTAATTCCTTGTTTTGCTTTGCTTGTGTGCATAGTTTTGGTCTCCCTATTACACTCACTATTTATCTCGATCCGTGAGTTTTCTATCTTTTCCACTTCTGATTCTCTCCCTGACCCAGCAGCAGGGTAATGAGAGACAAGCTGTGTTGTAATTGGTTGCTGGCTGGGGTTAAACCACATTAAACCACCAAGTCACCACTAAGCGTGATGGGGCCCTGCTCTCCTGGAGATGGCTGAACACCTTCCTGTTCATGGGAAGTGGTGAAAGAATTCTTTGTTTTGCTCTGCTTGTGTGTGCAACTTTTGCTTTACCTATTTAACTGTCTTTATTTCAACACACGAGTTTTCCCTTTTACCCTTCCAATTCTCACTCCCATCCTACCAGAAGGGTGTGTGAGTGAGTGGCTGTGTGAGGCTTAGATGCCAGCTGGGGTTAAACCATGACATAAACTCTGCATCATAATGTTGGCTTCTGGAATAACATCAGACACCTCATATCCAGAGATACCTCCTTTTCTCCTGAGGGTATAAAAAGCAGCCTAATTCAGATTTAGACATCTAACTTATGCATACCTCAGTCCTACAAGACAAATCCCACCCTTGCTTTCCTAATATTAGGAAATCTAGAAGGATTAATTAATGCATGCAAGTGATTTGTAAAGTTAATTCCAAAAGAAAAGAAAACTCAAAAAATCAAATGACAATTGTTTTAACTCTGCTTTTTGTGGACGGTAGAAATAGCGTATCATCTTTATGGTAAGAGTATTTGTATTAGGTCTAGACAGTGTACCCTTTTATTTTGTTATTCTAACATGTGCTGAGTTCTACTCTAATCCTACTCTCTCAAAGCTCCATGTTAAATATTGAATATAAGACTTCCTTACACAGAAAAATACAAGTACACCTTGATAAACACAAGTGTGAGATCTTCTTTGAAGCTGATGTCAAAATTCCCATAAACCTCAGTATGATGACAATTTCACCAGAAAAGTGCGTAGACTGATATAGGCCTGTTTAAGAGAGCAAAATGAAGTAAAAGGACAGTATTACAAAGACAAAGTTAGGTCACCACTGGGAAAATATACAGTAATGGGTTTTAATAACCTCTGAAATAATATCTTACTAGAAATGCCTAATGTTGACTGATTAAGACAACAGAAAAAAATAGAGTCATTGATAGAAAAAGTTGATATTGACAAGAAAAGTAAATAAAAAACCTAGGATGTGTTGTCAATGTCTAGTCTCTTCAATCAAAGGGTATGACATGCAAAAATGTAATCCAAATTGCTTTCAGAAATTTCAGATTGTATGTGTTATGGAGATGTGAGCTATTGAACAAGTGCGTTTAGAGAAGTATTTTATAGTAGAAAGAAAATAAATGATTTAACACTTTTAGTGACACCATGCTGTGAACACGAGGGAGCCCTCAACATGAATGAAAATGTGGCACATATTCATTCATTGGAAGATTCAACTGCTGCCAACACACCGTCACCCAAGTTGGTCTTCCAAAAAGGAACCACACTGAATGCCTATTGGCCAGAAGCTGCATGAAGAAAAGTGCAGGAGACCTGTGTCTCAGGCTGACTGAGACTGTATTGTATGCATGTGTGTCATACTTTTTTCTGATGCCACACAAAACTGCTTTATCTTCCTGGCAATCATTTCCTTATAACAAAAAGGACAGCATAATCCATCTGACAGAAACAGGAAAACTTATCACTGAATTGTGGCAAAGCCAGTCTAGAATTACCAATTTTAATTTCACGCATTTTGCTCAATTTGAAATGATCTTATTAGAACACTCTGCATTACTCAGTACAATAACTGTTAAAAAAAAATCTGAACTTTGTGAAATTATAGCTTTTAAGGAAAAGATTATTTTTTTAGATAAATTATAATATAAACCCTATAGCGTCAACCTTGAAACTAAGGTAAAAATACGAATACCAAAAATAACCTAAAATTAATAATTTCACTATGGATGCAGAAAAATTATGAAAGTCCACCCCTATATGCCTGTGTTGATCAAATACTAGTGTGGCAATTAAAAATTAAAATTAACTACCATTATGAGAATATATGTATACTGTTATATCTATACTTCGCATTACAAATAGAACATTCACTTCTTTCCTAATACACAGAAAATGCCCTTTTATTTCTCTGGTCTTTATTTTTGTAGGGACAGCAACTTGAAAAGAATACTTAAGACAGTAATTATCTTAGTGTTACAGCACTGGCAGTGAGAAGAAAGACCCCTTAAAAGACTGAAAAAACCCCAAATGATAGTGTCTTCCTACTTGTACATATATACTGAACTTCTTTACAGTCAGGCAAGACCTTAACCTTTACAGATGTAACACCTACAACTGATGTCAGCCACTGACAGAAGGAACATAAGGACAAGAATGTCCAAACTACAATATATTCATAAACAACTAATAAACAGCAGCATAATATCTTGGAAATGCCAAGTAAGAAGAAAATCAAAAAACATGATCTGTGCCGTGTATTAAATGAGGCAGAGGTTCCAAAGGAAAAAAAAAAAGTATGCAATCATATGATTAAAAGTTGTAGCATAATGATAGTGTTAAGGTTGTCAAGAAAAGAAAGCTTCTTAAGTTTTGCAGGCTTAATTTTAATTCCTTGCAAATTTCACCACTGGGGCTCTCTTGTTGTGTTTTGGTGGTTGGGGTATTTTTGATTGTTTGCAGGGCCGGGTTGGGGGACTTTTTTGGTGCTGGTTTGGGTGGTTGTGGTTTTTCTTTCCTTTTTAATTTTTTTCCTTTCTTTCTTTTTTCTCTTTTCCTTTTTTCCCCTCTTTTTTTTTTTTTTTAACTTTTTATTTTTGTTTTCAAATGTGGATTTTTGGACTAGTATAACTGTTCCAGTTCTTGGAGGTCCACAGCACATGACTTCGCTGGCAGTGACCCTGCAGAACAATATGCTCTGGAGTGAAGTTATTCTTGGAGACAAGGCAACAGGATGTTCTCATGTAAGCAGTATGCAATTATACATTGTTGTATAGTGACAGCTAATCCAGCAGCCAGCATACTGCAACACAAGTCAATATTGTTTCTCCTACAGAGAAGATAAACATCTTCACAAAACAGAGGTTAAATCTAGCAAAAGTATCCAAGGGAATAATCAGTTTCTCTATTTGCAGTTGTAAAGAAGAGGTTTATGACCACAGTTGTATTATTATTCTCTCTAATATTATCCTAGATTATATTAGCTGCTCCAATATGTATCTCTGGTATAGAATTTAGAGAAATAGCTCTTTTCTGTCTTATACATACATATTGCTCTCACAGGAATCCAACTTATTTATATAAAACACCAGCTTATCACTAGTGCTCTCCCAGTCCAAGGGTAAAAAGAAACTTAAAGATAGGAGTTGAATTGCAGTGGCTTACACGTGACAGAATAAAAATCTCCGTGATGAAACTATCATAGTGCTTAAAGACATCTACCTCCAAATTAGTCATCCTGGTTTCCTCTATAGCTACTGGAGAGCATTTGCCTGATGTCTCTCATCTTAACCTGTAGCACCCCATCTGAAATACTCCAAAAATACCTGCTTCTCTCCAATAACCATACTTCATTAACCATGATCATAAGTTTCTGAAGATAAATTCCACCTTTCCTGTGTAGCTACAGATAAGGTTAAGTGCCTGGGAGATTATTTATGCTACTGAATTTTGAGAAAAAAGGAGTGAAAAAAATGACGAGAAGATAGACAAATTCTTCACAGTATGTAGACTTTTAAACATTCATTTAACCCTTTAGCCTTTTTCTGATTCCTTTATCTTCACTTACCTTAGTGGTTTTTCTTGAAAGGGTGAATGTGCTGTTACAGTCCATCTGCCCTCAGCACAGTTCTTATTTCTTTCCCACCTATACTGGCATTTAAGTTTCATTTTTGGGCATAACACTGTGTGAATCCAGTATTTGGGTGAATTTTTATACAGGGGTTATCAGAGCAGTAGGACTGGAGTCATCCTTCATCCATTCTACCCATAGTAAACCCGTTATTTTTCCCCATTGTGCCAGTGCATATTACGTGAACTCTTCAGACTCCCAATATTGATTCACTGTCATGCTATACAACTTCTTGACTACTGTGGGCTGGGTTATATCACAGATGTTTTGTCAGGAAAAATAATTCTTATCTGATGTTGTAGTTGTCCTGAGGACTAGAACCAGCCTATGGGCTGGTACTATATCCCTTAGGCTATCGTATGGCTTTGTTCTAAATTACCTCCTAAGTGGGTGGTACTAATGATCATACAAAAATAATGCTGAATTAAGTATCATAACAAAATAATGTATTGTCCACAAAATCCATTTTCATGACCCTCTGGGCTAGATCAATGCAAAGCATTTTATTTGAGGCTATGCTTGAGCAGCTACTGCAAACTGCAACATCACTCCAAAATGCGGTTACCAGTACAGCAAGAATTGCCTTCTGAGTGTGCACGGATTTTTTTAGTTCTGTGAGATGTAATACTATCTGACTTTGAAACCTCTGTATAATCAAGTTTCTTCACAAAAACTGGCACAAACCTTTGAGGCAGCCTGTGCCTGTGGCAGATGTACAACTGATCAGCCTGCTAAATAAAATTATGGGGAATAATAATTTTGGCAGTTATGTTTGTAATTTGGTCAATGAAATGAAGTTACCATATGCAGTGGGTTGACCCTGGCTGGATGCCAGGTACCCACCAAAGCCACTCTATCACTGACCTAAGCAACTGGACAGGGGGGAGAAAATATAACAAAGGGTCCATGAGATAAAGACCAGGAGATATCCCTCACCAATCACCATCATGGGCAAAACAAACTCAGCTTGGGGATATGAACTGAATTTATTGCTAAAAAAATCAGAGCAGGATAATGACATATAAAATAAATCTTAAGAACACCTTCCCCTCACCCCTCCCTCCTTCTTGGGCCCTACCTTCTCCCTGCCAGCAGCACAAGGAGACAGGACATGGGGGGTTAAAGTCAGTTCACTGCACATTGTTCCTGCCACTGCTCAGGGAGAAGAGTCCCTCCCATGAGAGACACTCCTCCACAAACTTCTCCAACGCGAGTCCATCCAACAGGCAAAAGTTCTGCATGAACTGCTGCATAATGGGTAACTTTTTCACAGGATGCAGTGGTTAATATTAGAGTTACTTCACAGAAGGTAAAGAAGTTTCTTCTTGTCCCTCAGGCACAGTCTGCCTGACCTTGGTGTCTGCAGAGTTGTTCCTCTCACATATTCTCACTCTGCTCTTCTCTTGCCAGAAATACATCTGCCCAATGACCTTTATTTTTTTTCCTTCTTAAATATGTTATCACAGAGGCATTACCACCATTTCTGATTGGCCCAGCCTTGGGCAGCAAGATGTCTGTCTTAAAGCTGACAGACATTGGCTCTGCCAGACATGGAGAAAGCCTCCACAGAAGCCAGGCCTGTAGCCCCCCCTACCAAAACTTGGCCATGCAAACCCAATACACCATACCACCATCATTAATTATAAGAATTTTCTAAATGGCTTTAGGAAAGGTGGCAGTAAGACCAATTGAAAAACCATACCAGAGAAAGTACCTCTGTGCACACTGGAAAACCAGGGAGCAACCAATGTGTTTTAATGATTCTGATTCCAAAAGATGCTGTAGGTATATTTAAAACCAAGGAGTTTAGGGGCAAAAAGAATATGAAAAGGATTTGTTGGATAATAATGAAAGTCATGTTGTTAAAGCTAGACAGTAATAGGAAGAGAACTTTTTTTTATCAGAAAATGTCTTGTGGGATTGTAACATTTTTTATCAAATTTGTTAAGCATTTCTCTCAGGTTTAAGCAAAAACGACTTCCATTTAAATTCTTATTTATAGTCTTAAAAATTCTTATTTATATTTAAATTCTTATTTATAAATAAACATCAACTGCTTCTTCCACAGAGAGACCAACAGCCTCCCAGTACACAGGAAAGTGAAGCACAAATACCCCCTCACCTCACTTAACTCGAACCGTTATCATGAACAGTTATCTATCCCATCCCAACTCATTTTATCAGAAGCCAAATTACAGTCAGCTCTGAGACTGTGTAATAGGGTTTACCAACAGAGAACTCTCACATAGTTTTTCCCTTTTTTTTTTGCATTCAGAACAGGGCCCTCAATCAGACTTCAAAACTTTTAAAGAAGTTATGTACTTTGGCCCGTTATTTGGGTTAAATTCAGATAAACTTTTGTGCCACCCCACTTCAGAATTACCCATCAGCCTGCCTCCTCCAAAGTAAACCAAAACTCATACTATGAGGTTTTGCTTTACATTATACAATCTACCAGCCCCAAGCTGAGTTGAGACTGCACTTTTCTTCATTTTACTACTCTTCGTCTAACTGCTTAACTTCAAAAAAGTCTTCCACCCACATCCTCTTCCCTTGGCTTCCTCTGCTTTACTGATGTGCAGTTCTTCCCTTCAGTCCTTCTAGGTCCTAGCTAATCGCCTGAGCAGATGGCCATGGGGAAGCTACCAGAGCAATACCAGGGCTCCTTCAACACCAGCTACCCCAGCACCATTTTAAAGAATCCCAGTACTATATTGTTACCTATTGAAAATATTTTGCTTGGTATAAATGACTACATATTCTTTTACGCGCAAAACACATTTGGTTTTATTTGTTCACCAATAATCTTTTGGAAGGGGGAGGGGAATTTTTGTGTGTTTTGTATATATAAGTTTAAAAGTCTTGTCCCACTGTGGAACAGGAAAAACATTTCCCATCCTGCTGTAGTTACTTGTCAGAAGCTGTCTAAGAAAACATACTAAGAGAAAGAGAGAAAGAGTTCATAGAGAGTGATGAAGTTTGTCAGTCCCTTAGAGATCTAAGGAAAGATAAGCCTCAGGGAAAAGCTAGGTATGCATAGATTTCTTTAATTGGTTTCAAATTGTGTTTTCTTTGAAGTGCCTCCATATTAAAAAAAGATTCTGTTTTAAGAAATTTGTTTGGTCATAGTGTGAACCACTGTCATTGATTCTGGAGAGAGAAGAATTAGTCAAAACTTTTAAATTTGTCATAGTATTCTGGCACTGTAGATGAAGATGTTGTTTGAAGGTGAGAGTGTCCCTGATTTGTCTAAGAGTTATTTGAACTGTACATTTGAATGTGTACATTGATATTTTGACCTTGGCCAACCTTGAGGTTGGCTTTGGCTATGCATGTCTGGGTAAGATGCACTTTCCCCACCTGCACTACACCAAATCCTCTATATTACACCAAAGTAGCCTCTACTACAATTTTTCTCCTGAAGCAAAGCTGTTAAAGATCTGCACTCTGAGAATCTGGCTCCTCTTCCAGGTATGTCCTTCTTTGTAGGAAGCAAAGCGGATAAAAAACGGGCAGAAGACAGGAGCTGCGGTTGATGGGTACCAAGTGTCTTTGTTGTTTCCCTCTAGCAAGGACAGGACAGAAGAGTTACTATAGAGCCAATCTGTCTCACTTCTCTTCCATCCTTGAAAGGGATCTTTCCACTTCTTCCTCAAGAGGTACCTGATCAGTCATCCAGTCAAAGGTTTGGCACTGTTTCTTAGCTAAAGCTAGAAGAAACATAGTGGAAGGAATTAAAAACCTCACTCTACAAAGCATTCTTGTTCACTTTCACCAACTCTTCCACTGTAAACAGAAGCATACCAGATAAGAGAAGTAATAAATAAAATAATAGTGTGTTGCCATTATTTTTTCCTCAGCATCATCAAAAAGGATGGCATAAAAAAATTAATTGGAAAATAATTCTTCCCTTCAATTTGACAGTTAAAATTAGATAAACATAATTTCACAAATGACAGACTTTGGAATTCAGAATAGTTAAAAGAAATAAATTACCTGAGATAAATTGCAGCTCATTACACAGTGCAAGTGGCCATTTACTAAAGGATAATATTATCATGTTAAACGATGTTTACCATTTGCTAAAGGAGAAGCAGAGCCTTATTTAATAGTCATTAAAGCCTTACTTAACATTCATTGAATCATATAAATAAATAGGCTAGCTATATTAATAACCTAAGAGTCTCCAATACAGTTAGAATTAAGAAGTCAGAGAAGAGCAACACTCAGCCTAGATGTGGTTCTCATGAAAAAAACAAACAAACTCTAAAAACTGAAAATAAGAATAATATAGTGCTATTGCTCTGTTCTCTGTGACTGATACCCTAAATATGTCTTTTTCCCTATTTGGCTGAAGCAATGCATTCAAGCTAGACATAAGCATAAATTCAGAATCATGAAGCCTAGCTACGCTTTCTGTTTCTTTCTCAAAACCTTGTATCTAAAAAAGAGTGAGGAAAAAAGAAATCTTAAATGGCTTATTATTTATTACACCTAACAAAAGCAGTGCCATAAAATGTATAAGTTCTTTTCATACTGAAATAGTGTAAGTGCCTTGGTGTGCTAATTCATCTAGCAGAGGAAGGACTGGCTGCCTTGGTGCCAGCAGAGGGAGCATAGAGCATTGCTTTTTCTGGGCTTCAAACCTGCAAGGGGAGCTTTGTCCTTTTCTGTTCCAATTTTCCCTAATTAAATGTTTTTAAAACTTAATGATAGTGCCTTCCGTGCTAAAAGCACTTTTTTTACGCATCACAAATGTGAGGTAACACAGGTGTCAGATTGCTGTAGGATAATTAACTTTTAGCACCTGGAACACCAAGGCAGACACAGGTAGGGAATTTCACCAAGATGGGACGTAAGATATCCCAGGTCATGGCGGCTAAATTGCATCCCAAAAATGTACCTTCAAATCATCCTCACCCAGTGGCACAACACGTGCTGACACAGAGCAGCCATGGCACAAAGAGGAGATGCTGCTCTGCAAAGGGCATGTTCACGCACATCCACATGTCCAACACCTGTGCCCAGCCGACTGCGGAAGGGGTGTGACCTGGGCATTGCCAGAATTAATTAGCTAATGATCCTTATCTTCCTGTCATTACTCAGGTAAAACTTCCACGTCTGAAGGCAAGAAACTGCAAAACTTTTGAGGATGAAATGTATGATGTCTGTGCTACTTGCACAGCTGAAAACAGCAGGGGCTGTTAGCCCCCTGACTCCAGAGGGAGGAAAATGTGTGTTAAGCTCTTACACGCACTAGAAAATCCATACAAAGAACTCCAGAAAACTTAAAGACAGAGTCAATTAAGGCCTTTTCTTTTCCTCATGATTCTCATTATTGGATTCTCACAAAATTGGATACTACTTTACCATGCCTTTAAAGGGACTCTTGTTAAAGCAAAGAGCAGCACTCAGCATTCTGCAGGTTTTATTCCCAACCAAAAGGCTCTTTGCAAAATCTAGCAGACAGTCACATCCCTTGGCTCCCTAACTGTCCCTGAAAGAGTCTGGAACTATAAAGGTTCCAGAATCAGATTTTCATAAGCTGAAGCCTAAGGTTGTAGATGATCTCCTCATGCACAGCTACTGCAATTGCACATGTATAGCTGGGGTTTTTTACATACAAATTGAGCCTGTATGCTAGCGCATGGCTCAAAGATACCTAAACAGCTATACAAGAAACACACACATGGGCCTCAGGTTTGTTTTTTTTTATGATGTGAATTAAGTCAAGGGGGAAAAAGGACGTGATGGGAAAAAGATGAAATTCAGACCTCATCTAAGTCAAGGGTAGTTTTCCTATGGACTTCAAAAGATTCAGAGCTTCATCTGTTACATTTATGTGCTACTGAACACTGAGATATGTTCAGAAACAGGTTTCAACCTCAATCCATTTGGCAGCCCAACTTCTTCCTGGTTGAATGGAGGCAGCACTGACAAGAATCTCTAAAGAAAATTCTACCATGATCTAAATCAGTAGTGTCCAATTTTTTTCTGGCTGTCTGGGCTAAATACCTCCTTTTAAAAGGCAGTGAGAGCCTTAAATCCCAGCCCTTATGATGACTCACAGAGCCCAAAGTAGAGTGTAAATGGAGGTCTCTATTTGACTGGCACACATGAATTGGTTAGCAATTCACTCCCAAGCTGCTCCTGCAGAAGACTGCTAGGTGTAGTTACGAGCTGGATAAATTGAGTTTGCAGGTTGTGCTTGGCCTAAACCTTGCAGAATGGGTGTTTATCCTTTGACAGTCTTTTACATCCTTTTTTTGGGGGGTGGTGTGTGGGGTGGAATGTTCAAAAGGTTCCCGTGGCCGAATTTAACCTTGGTCTATGCAAGTACGACATTGCTGACACTGCTGGGCTTATGAATTAAGTAAAATGCTGGCCACACTAATCTTGATGGTAAAATTCCCGTTGACTTTATTAGAGTCTGGACTTCACAACAAATGTTAAGAGAGTGTGACTGCAAGACTGAGGCAAAGGCAAAATAAAGGCAAGAATGGTTTCCTCACTGCAATCCAGGGACAAGGCATGGTACTCCATGGCTTTAAGGCAAGAAATAAAAATCCAAACAAATAAATAAAATTGATCCTCTCTTCAGAGAGTTACTAGTTCTTGGTCCTTTTTTTCCCCATCTTCTCATCTACAGACACCTGTCCAACTTCGCTTTCTTCACATTTGACTGTCCAGTTAAGCTTCTCTGTCAGCCTTGTTGTCACTTCTCTTTCGGCACATGATGTCAGCTCTCCTGCCATCTTGCTGTCACTCTTTTCAGACGGCAGGATTCACAGACTTAGCTCACAGACCTGTTTGTACATTGGAAGACAAATATTTGTCATACTTGCTTCTCATACTCCATTAAAAATGAGTTTAAGAAGGAAAAGCCAGTCAGGAAAGTACTGACACTGACTTTCTCTGCCAGCAGTGTTCCAAAACACTGGATTTTTTCTTCTGCCTATACAAAGAGGTGAGAAGAACTGAGAAGTGAAGGATTCAGTTCTGCTAGAGAATAACCATAAATATTCTGTAATGGCTTTTCAAATGCTTTCCTACATGTAGGTCATGAATAGCAGAAGTTTTGGTCATTATTATAATTTTCTTGTGGGATTCTTTTTTTCCACTGATCTAATGGTGGCTGAGCAATCATTTTGTACCACTGGGCAAAGGCAATAGCAAACTTGCTAACTGTGCATTTTTATACTGCTCCCCAGCACAAAAGACACACCTCAAAGCACTCAAGGTGGCACGTTCTAAAATGCTGCTCAATTTAACAGTAAAATATTGCTATACACACTGTTTGAGCAGACCTCAGGTTAGTATTAGTTGGTATAAAGTGATATATGAGAATGTGTAATTCTTGATCACTGCAAAGGAGAATAAGAAAACAGGTCCTTATAGCAAAATCTTTCCATTGTCTGTTCCCTTTGCTGAACATGAATAAACTCTGACTTCCATGAGCTGGATTCTCAGAGGATGGAAGTCAGTAACGGTAAATCACCCCTGCTGAGTATCTCCTCCTCAATATAATAGGCAGTTTATGTATCCGGCTGCAAAAGTGTTCTAGGAAGTTGCCAAACAGTAAGGAGATCCTTGCCTGAAGTAATCTGCAGTCTAAAGGCTGGATCCTACCAAAGCATCTGGTCTGAGGTTTTGAACAGCTTTTACTCCCATAAGATTTCAAAAGGTATTCAGGGAGCTCATGTCTTATAGCATGCTGTAAGGTTTGGCTAAAATTGCCTGTAAACTAGTCTCGGGCATTTCTGTGTTACCTTAGTCTTCAAAATGTGACAGAAATGTGCAGTGGATAGATGAACTGAAATTAGGCTCACAAGGAGATAAAATTATATTAACAGGCATATAAACATATCATATTGCAAGTGAAAGACAGACAGTAACAATATCTAAAAAATTTGAAAAATACGCAAATCTTCCTTCCCATGGGCTTGACCCACAAGTGCAGTGCTGCCAGAATGGATTGGTTAGTGCCACAGAGTGAACTGTGCAGCAACTATAGATCACAGACTTAAACTTACTGCCACACACCTCCTTTCTCATGACCATTTGTTTTGTTTAAACACCACCTGGCCACCCTTAAGGCAACAGTGATGTTCTTTATATCTTCTAATAGGTGTCATGATAAAGAAATGAGAACATATATCCCATGTTATACGAGTAAAGAGAATTTAATGCTGCTGCAGATTAGCTAGCTCTTCCTTTTTTACCTTGATTTTCAAAGAGCCCAAACCGACAGAAAAGTTTGATTTTCTCTTTAATTCAGTCCCTGGCTTTTCTGTCAGTTTTTTTTAAGAGTTACATTTTTGGCCAGAGTACTTAATTCTTTAGTCACTGTGTACGGACATTGCAGAACATTGCAAAGAATATTTGACCCCTGCCTTTTATTTCCTAAGTGTATCATCAGTGCCAAGCACTGAATATATTAGCAGAATTGGGCATTGCTAAATAGCAACACTAAGTCTAACAGATCTGGATTTTAGTTAGTTAGCAAGCACTAACTACCTCAAATGATGGCAGGAAATGACAGCTCCAAGGCTGAAATCAGATCCAGGCAGGTGGGCTCCTAAAGGGGCTCAGTGCAAACACAAATGTTGGCCCGTGGGGATCCAGCTGCAGCAACAGAGCCTAAGGTTCCAGAGGCCTTTCGAGAAAAACCTGTTGTATTTAAAATCTAATGTATCCTACACATTATTTATTATGCACACACATCATATATGATGTGTCACTTGTGGTGATGCATCAACACTGCCTGCATCAGACAGTTAAGGGCAACAAGTGCTACCTATGTAAAAAACTAAGTAAAATACAGAGGTCCAGACTTGCTTGTGGTGAGACATTCCAGTAATTCTCAGGTTCAGGGTTTTTCTTCCTAAATAAACAGATGGACTGAGTACACAACATCTTATCGAACTCCAGGATATGGAGTTCCTGTGAAAGAAAAGAATCTGAGGGAACGGCTTTTCCTTGCAAACCACGCAGAGCGTTTCCCTCGCTGTGTGGAAGACAAGGGATGAGTTATCCCAGCCATCAGAGCAGATGCAGAAACCAGTGGAAATGAGGAGATAAAAAGCCAAAGCCCAGGGATTGGCTCATAGAGAAAGAAGTGTTGTAATTGCTAAATCACCCAAACTGCTTTGCCAAACTTTGACATGCTTGATTTCCTGTGCTTAAATAATTTTTAGGCTGAAAAAAAAAAAAAAAAAAAAAAAAAAAGGGGGGGGGGGGGGGGGAGGAGCGCACA
>JAYRBT010000001.1:69371645-69397055 GCA_036023395.1 Myiotriccus ornatus | reverse complement strand
CGGCAGCACCCGCCCCCCCCCCCCCCCAAGGAAACTCTTTCCCTCTCCTATTCCTTTTTTACTACAGAAAAAGTCCTTCGGTTTGCAAATGGGCTGAATGAAGATTTTGCCTTTGCAGCTTAAGCTCCAGTTTCGATCTAACATGAAAGCACTATTGCTAGCCCAGGCTGCAGTCCAGCACCTACCATCCATACATATCATTTTACATATTGAACATCTAAATGTATATATTCTCTAACTCTGCAAAAACCTTGTCTTCACAGAAGTCAAACTTTACCTGATGCAAAAGCTATTCAACTAAATAAAGGTTGTCACCATTATTTCTATTGTCTGCAGTGGGATTTTGAATAAGTCAATATGAATTGCGTTGTGAGTAAGCAACAATAAGAAAACTTAAAATATGTTAAATGGTTTAAACATTTAACCTCAAAAATGAAGGAAGTTTTCCCAGTGGGCTTATTTTGCAAGTTTGTTCTGTCAGATGGATTTACTGTATATGTTTGTAACACAATTTCCAATGCTTCCTTTAGCTTTTGTTAATTAGAACACCTTCCTGGAAGCTGCTGTGGACAGCTGGATTCCTTCCCTGACCTGAAACACTGCAGACTTTCACTCGGGCTCCAGAAGGAGTCAGGGGTTTCTTTAGGAGGAACAGCTCCAAGATTCAGCTTCTCTGTTAGGTGCTGCCTTTGTCTCTGTGGGGCTTTTGAAAGTGATAGGTCTGCTTAAAATACAGGAAAAGATGATTACAAAACCACAAATGAGATAGGAGTGACTACACCAGATGCAGAGACGGAAGTTTAGAGGAACTCTTTAATCAAAGGGTGGGAGTGGATGCTCCTGCAGAGATAACCTTGTTTAGATAGTCAAACATTTTGTCCTCTTCCCTCTCAAAGTAAGATAAGTATAATTATCTAACAGTTCATACTCTTTTTTTAGGATGTTCTGATTCTGTTAGACAGAGACTCTGAAATTTCAGTTGTGCAGAAAGGGTCTGAAGTCCACAGGGAAATCAGTGCCATGGGCCTCCATGCGACCATGCGAAGCAGCATGTACACACAGCAGAGAGACTGGACTGGGATCTGAGACTCCTAGTTCTTGCTTTTCAGATAAGTTAATTCTTTTTTTCTTGCCTGGTTTTTCTCACCTATAGAATGGACATAGCTACATCTCCTGAAAACTGGTTTGAGATCTATGGAGAAAACTGTGATATAATATCCAGTGTTTTAATTGTTGTCATTGATATTGTCATTATAAGCAGGAGAACAAGGACAGTACAGATCTGACAGCAGGATCAGGGTCTTACTCCATCTTTTTACCTTTTTTTTTTTTTTAACTCATGTAACCAAACAGTTTGGGGCTTTTATTTGGTTGTGTTCTGGTTTTTAGACAAATGAGGGGGTAACACAACTTTTTATTTTCTTTTTTGTGCAAAATTCATTCATTCTAGGAAATTATTCTATCCTGTACACACCACATCTACTTTCAGGACATGCTTGTATGCTATTCAGATGAACACAAGTCTTTCTCAGCTGTGGAAAGTGAAAATAATCTCAGCACATGGGAGAAAGATTTTATTTTTTTTTTTAACAATTGCTCAATCTGCTTCCTTTTGTTTGCAGCAAAATCTGTAAGTCTGACTTGTATCCCTTGACTGACTTGCAAGCTATATGCTACCAATTGCTAATCTTGGAGTATTTTTTCAGCTTCACTGAAGAAAAGTACTTTATGCTCTGGGACAGCAGGGACAGCTGGAGGTCCATGCAAGCTACCTTGCACTTCTGAGGAGAGCAGACATCTGTGCTCTTATAGCTCCATTGCTCACAGTACCCAAGATTCTCATTTACCTTTCTACTACATTGCAATTTAGAGCTAGTTCAGGTATCTCTACATCAGTGGTTTTCCAGCTGTGATCTGTGGATTTCTATGGACTACTTCTAAATGGGAGGTCTCATAATCTGCAATTTCAAAAAAAAAAAGCCTGAACTTCCCGTATGATTTTTTTTCCCCTTCTAAAGAATAGAAAAAGTCTAGAGTCTACCAATTGAGAAATTTGAAAACTACTGCTGCAAACCACAGTAGAGATGTGATAAGTCTCTTCATTAAACCTTCTTTCAAATTTCCCATAACTTCTAACATTGACCTCTTCCATTTCTTATGAGCCACTTTAATCCCAGGTCAACACATAAATGTCTGCATCCTGCAATAAAATATTTTGGGAATTTCCAAACCAGCACTTATTAACATTTTAACAGGCAATCAGTTAATTTTGCATAAAATTCTAGTATAGTCAAGCCCAGCGTTATCTAGCCTCTAACTGAACGAGTCTAGAAAGTGCAGTGTTACAAACATGAACAGATATGGCTTGTCTGTGCTGTCATTCTCATGATTACTCCTACCAAAGAAGTGAAAATGTTAGGAAGACCACCCTAGGACAAACAAACACACCATAAAAAGCTTGCTATAATACCAGTATAGCAAATTAACTGCACTTAGTTCCATCCACACCAAATTGTCCCACTTTTGAACATTTGGTCTCAAGGCATTTGAGATAATTAATTATAAGATGCATTGTATAAGCTGGAAAGGTTTATAAAGTTAAATTCAAAAAAAAACAGTGTTGATTTTATCAAGTACACAAATATAACCAAATAACATTGAATGACACTTCAAAGAGCATACTAGTTTTATTAGAACAATTTACATGCAAAAGCTCCACATTATGTTACAAGCACTAAATGTATGTATCCTTCAGCATAATTTCAGAAAGATCAGAAAAAGGATTTGTTTATTTTCTAAGTTTACATAAGTATATTTGGTATTCAACAAGAAAATATTTTCCTGGCAACTGTCCCTCTATATCCTTCAGCAATCACCAGACAGGATAAAGTTACAGAGGATCAGGCCTATATCACCTTTAAGGAAAGTGTCTATCATGAGCTAGATCTGAAAAATAGTAGTTTAACCCCAGAAGATCTGAGCATCACTAAAAATGGGAGACCAAATCCAAGCAGCTGCAGAGCATGTGCATTCCCAACCAGAGTGGCAGATATTAATTCTATCCTTAACATTAGAAGTGCTATTCCTTGTCCCACCAGAGTGTATTCCCAGAAGCCTCTGTTCATTTTCCCTCTCTTCAGGGGGGAAAATTCCAGGATTTCCGTCAGGTAAACTACAATAAAAATTACAAAAGCAAAACTAACAGTACTGAGTTAGGGACTTTATTTATTTTCATAAAAATGTCCAGCTCTTTACAGTGCAGTGCACTTGACTTCTCTTTTTCTCTCTATGATATATCTAAGTGGCCTTGTCTGGCCTGAGAATCTCAATGAAATATCAGTAGGCAAAAAGGTTTTACAGGTAATTACTTTAAAAAAGCTATATAATTATTTTATGTACATTAGCTTTTTCAGAGTCACAAACACGGAAGACAATCAATTAAAGGTTTAAGTTTCTAAGGAACTACTGGGCATTAGAAGCAAATGTGCAGCCAAAATTGGTCCTTTTAGGATGTGCAGAATCAATGTTTGCATATCATTGCATTAACTCATGAGATAATGCACAAAATGTTCTCAAAGTCAGCAAATTTACTGCACTTTCATTCCCTTGCAGGAAGAATTCCTTATGAATTAACTTCCCTTTCTTTTCAGAAATGGGGGGAAAACACCTGCTTTCAGGTCCTGGGTCTGAAAATCAACTCAAGTAAAACCTCACGGAACAATCTGAGGATGACACAGAAAAGCTTCAACTATTTCAGGTGGGTGTCTGCCATGTCGCAGACTTTGCAAGTGGCTGTGCCCCACTTTTCAACTGAAGTCACTGGAATTGCTGCAGTTTAAATATATCATGAATATACACACCCATATGCATATAAACATATGTGTATGTTAGTATGTACACCAATATACACAAACACAATGCTTACATTTCTCTGCTGAGAATAAACTAAAGAACTTCATCTCCAAAACCAAGGTTTGCTTGGGTTAAAAGCAGAGAAAAAAATCCTGCAGTGGTTAGGGCAATCCACTAGGGGAAACATAATCACATGCATTAAGTCATTCCCTATGAGAAGAAATGTGAAATGTGAGTGATACATGTAACCCTCCAAAAGCTGGTTCCATTGTACCATCAGATTAAAAGCCTGAGAAATCAGCTTTGAGTTTCCAACACATAAACACACACAAACACACACACACACAAAAAAAAAAAAAAAAAAAGCACACCATTTGTGCACTGTTTCTTGATTACCTGTGTGCACAAATCTTTGCAGGCTTGGTGTCTCTCTTTCGAACTTATCAGTACCTGGATGCTGTATGCTTGAGGTTTCGGTTTTTTGGAGGGGGTTTTTTGAACTATAGGACATTGATGCTTCACCATTTTGCATGCATGACTGACTTTGTGAATAAAAATAGTTACACTGTTTTCAGATCTGTCGTTGAGACTACTCTCTATATTAAGTGTATACATCTGTACTTGACAACAGGCACATAGATTGATGATTGCACTATAGACCGACATGAACTTTCTTGTTTAAAACACTATTTATATACTCAGTATAAACACTGATATATAATTTAAAAGACCCTTCCCATGTGTATAAGCTTGCATACTTCTTGAACTATTTTGACTTTGCCATGTGGGAGGAGGTGATTTTTGTCTTTCCACAGTGAGGTGAATATCGTGTCTTCTTTTTCCCAGGTATTTTAACCCATACATCCTTCACAGCCTAATCCCGTGGACTCCCTCGTTGACACAGAGCGCACAGCCTACACACAGGGCACCACCTCCAAGGATGCTCAGGTCTCTCCTCGGTGCATCCTCACCGAGACGCCGCGCTGCCGGGTGTCCCCTCCCGAGGGGAAGCTCAGGGGAAGGCCCGAGGCTTCCTCTGGCGCTGACCGGCGCCGGGGCTGCTACCCCCGCGGAGCAGCCGTGACCCGCCCCCCCCGCCCCGGCGCCCCGCTCCCTCTGGCGGGAGAGCTGCCGCGCCGCCGCTCCCTGGCAGCCCCGAGGGTAACCCAGTCCCGCCGGGCTGCGGCTCCGACGGGGGCAGCGCCTCGCCTCCGTCTGCAGGCCCTGGGGGTCAAAGAGGGTAGGGTGGGGAGGGGAGGGACGTCCAGGCTGCGTCAGCTCTGTGCGGGGTAGGGAGCGGTGCATCCCGCTTGAAAAGAAGGAAAGAAGTGAGCCCTGTGTGACTCCGGCTGACCTCCCTGCCAACCAACTATGGAAAATAGGTTGCAAGTTCAAAATATTATTGTAGAAGAATGGACACTTGCGTATAAAAACACGAAAACCCTAAGGCCGGCCTTGTGAGACATGCTGCCCTCTTTATTTACGCGTTTTTTATCGGGAATGACCACCCCCTCCACACAGCGGTGACCAGCAGGTGTAGAAGAGGAAGTGCCTGCGAAATCGCCTCAAGTAGTGGAGGGCTGGTGGGGGTTTTGCAGCGAGGGTTATTCATGTAAATAACGCAGCACGTTCCTGCCTTACACACCGTGTGTATTTGAAGCAGTGCCACACGTGGCGTGGGAACACTCGTGCTCGGTGCATGCCTGCGTGGGGGCGCGGGGACGCCTACAGATACGTGTTGGCGCAAGATGCCTGGGCCCAACCAGCCACAGTGGCCCCGTCGGTGCTTGCAGCTCGTACCAAAGGGACCGAGCTGTGGCCGTGTCAGGGAACGCCCAGCAGACAGTCACGTTCGCGAGCTGCCCGCAGACCCTGTCCCCCGCACTAGTGGAAACTGATTAAAATGAAGTTTAGGGGGGGGTTGTGTGCTTCCCCCCCCCCCAAAGAAAAACCCCTCCCCACCCCCCGCAGAGGCGAGAGGACCTGTGTGCTGCCAGGGCCCCCGCGCACCCCACGGGCGGCCGCCCGAGGCGCGTAAAGCCCCGCTGCCCGCTCCGCGCCCCGCGGGCCCCGCTCCGCGCTCCCGCCCGGGCACGGGGGCGCCCTCCGCGCCGCCTAATCGCGTTAATCCGCGGGACAATGCCCCAAGTAATCACCCTTCCTGCTCCCTGCGCGGCCGGCGACTGGAAAGGGCGAAGGGGGGGAGGGGCAGAAAGTGCAAACCTTTATTCCACTCGGTTAAGAAAATCGTGTGGGAGGGAAATGGGGAGCACTTGGACGCGGGTCTCCCCGAAAGCCCGCAGCGGCGGGGAGAGCGCGCCTTCCTGCCCGGGAGAAGCGAGTTCCCCTCGGCTCCCCTGCAAAGCTATCGCCGCCTGCCTCTGAGTAAATACACGAGCACAAAAGCAACCCCGAGCGGCGTGAGCCTGTGCACGGAGCAGCCTGTCGTGCTCGCAGGCTGCGGAGAGGCCCCGGGAGCGGGGCTGCCGCTCGCCCCGCGCAGCGCAGCTCAGGGGAGCGCCGCGGACGGGCCGGAGCCGCCAGGCTGGCTCGGCGGCAGCACTGCCCTTTTGAATGCCTCCCGCAGCTCAGAGTGCTGGCAGGGCGCTGGGAGCGCCAGTGAATGTAGCCCCGCAGAGCCAATGAGCTGGGACCGGATGCGATATATCCTCTGGGACAACAACTGCTCTGTTCCTCCTCAGATCCACATGACGCCATTTACTGCTGCTTTTGCAGAGAGATCACCCTACCTCCTCCGGAAAGAAAAAGAGAGAGAGGGAGAGAGCGAGCGAGCAGAAAAACGCCGAGCCCCTACAGCTCAGATCTCAAATCTTCCTCCTCCTCCTCCACCTCCTCCAAACACACAACAACAACCACCACCACAAATCCGCTGCGCTCCCAAAACAACCCCCAGATTGCAAACCACAGAGCTGCCTGCAACACACACACGCTCGCAGAGGGAGCGAGAAAGCTAAAAGGGAGAGAGGGGAGAGGAGCCTGCAGCAAGCAGCTTCTCAGCAGAACGGCTACATTGCACAAGCTGCTTTTTTGGAGGAGCTCAGTGGAAGAAAGCTCTGGGATTTTATTTTAGATCCACTTTATTTTGTTTTCTTTGGCTTTCCCCTTTCCTCTTGATCATTTGCAACAGCAACAAAAAAAAGTGACTTGGTATTGGCGAGTCGGCCTCCTGTTCATTGAGGAAAAAAAAAGAAAAGCGTGTGTGTGAGACTGATCTCTTTTTAGGAGCAAAGAAAACCCACCCCGACCCGGAGAGGTGTTTTTATTATTATTATAGTGTATACGCGCACGCACGTATTTATAATCGATCTGGGGAGAGGGACCTAACTTTGCTCTGGACTTTTTTTTTTTTTTTTTTTTTTTTTTACCTGGTGATCATTCTTACTCTAATTTACAAGTTGGACTAAAGCAGAGTTTGGAAAAGATTTTTTTTTTTTTTTTGCTTTAGGGCTGGATTTATTTGCAAACCGCAGGAAGAAGAAAATACAAGAGAGAG
This sequence comes from Myiotriccus ornatus, assembly GCA_036023395.1. NCBI lineage: Eukaryota > Metazoa > Chordata > Aves > Passeriformes > Tyrannidae > Myiotriccus > Myiotriccus ornatus. The sequence goes on along the minus strand of JAYRBT010000001.1, from coordinate 69,389,689 downwards.
AGGGGTTTGGTGCAGCGCCGCGATCACGGTGAGACCTTTTTCCTTCTTTGCAAAACAAGCTTTTCAGTAACCTCCCCCCCTTGGTTGCTCCAAGAAAACTCCTGGAAATGTTTGAGGCCGATCCCTTTTCCATTCGTACAGGTTCTCCCTCTCCCCACCTTCCCTTCTCTTTCCTTTCTCAGAGACGAACTGGAGGTGGGATTTCGGAGCGGTTTCTCTCCGGGGAGGGGTGGGGGGAGCTCCGCTGTGTTTTGCGGGCTGCGCCGCATTTGCGCCCCGCCGGGGTGCCTCGGGGGTGCGGAAGACTGCGCAGGGGGCGGAGGGCTGCGCGGGCGCGCAGGAATGCCTGCGGGGCTGCTAGTTGGGCGGGGGGTGGGCTTGGAGGGGGCATACTCCGACGTGTTCTGCTGCGTGGATCCGGGCACGGGAGGTCCTGCGCGCTCCTGCCTCGCTGGGCACGCGTGGGTTTCCGACAAGCTCCGGGGGGAGTTGAAGGAAGGGCGCTGTGGAGTTGGCGAGCGTCGGGGCTGTTTCTCCCCCGGTCCTGGGGGAGAGCGAGCAAACGCTCCTTTCAGTGCGTGATTTACGCCCGTCTGTAGTGGCGTCGGGAGATCCGTGTGATTCGGAAGTGAGTGCACGTCTGGTACAAATACGTGTGTGTGTGTGTGTGCGTGTGTGTACACTTAGGTATTTCTCCTGTGATTAAACTAATTCGATCTGTAAGACGATCGAAGTACTTCCCTAAGTTCTTCTATATAGAGGACATGTGTGGAGGGAAAGGAAAAGCTTTAATTTTTACTTTGTTTCTTTTTTTTTTTTTTTTTTTTGGGTTTACTTCGTAGCAACCCCCCTTCCCCCCAACGAAAAAAGCTGCTGGTGTTTTCAGCAAGCTATTTGTGTGTCACTTTGCCCCACCCCGATGGTAAAGTCCCTTTTGCCCTAATCCATAGTCTGATCACACACTCGGCCCTTAATGGGGGTTTCAAAGCACTTTGAAAGAAAAGGAGGTGGTTGGTGTGTGTGCGGTGGGAAAGGGGGTGGGGGTGTCTTGCACAGGCTCCGGCCACAAAACAGAAATTCATGGGCAGAGGACTTCTCTCCCTTAGGCTTCGCCTTTCCCCGGCCAGCGGGACACGGGGTTTTTCCACAGCACGCAAGAAGCCCCTCGCGTTTTAAATTTCCCCAAATGTGCCGATACGAAACCCGCCCCCCTCGCTCGACCTTTTGCCAAGCCCATCAAGGAAAAGTTAGCAATCCTGGCACTTGAGCTCCGTGAGAGTGGACTTTGGCTCTTAGAAGTGGGGAATCGTGTTATCACACGCACTCACAAAAAGGCAAATCTGCTTCTCTGCTCTTGGCGGATGCAAAGGGGAGAAGTGCTAGGTCAGGGGAGGGAGAGACGTGCCTATCCGTAAGGATTTTTAGGCAAATGTACGTTTGCAAATAAGTGAGCTGGTTCTTTGCATCCTGTCCTGTTAGCGGATCTATCAAGGGTAAAAAAAAGGGGATCGCCAAGCTCGGCTCGATGCCCCACTGAAAATGCCTCCTGGGTCCCTCCGGGCTGGGGCGGAACGGGGCGGGCTGAAGGTCAGGCAATTTGCAGAATATGCGTAAAATAAGAGGAGCTTTTCCAGCGGCTGGCTTTGTGAAGTTGAATGGGTGCTTAGGGTAAGGCGAGAGGGGGTAATCTGCCTTTTGCCGAGCTGTCCCGGAGGTGTTGTCTGCACCGTCTGCAGGGCGCCTGGCACTTCCCGGGAGGGGAAGCTCCTTTAGCATCTCCGGGGGGAGGACAGGGGGGAAGAGTTAAAAGGAAACATGGATTTGACATTCTGATAAGGCGGCTGCAGCCGCCCCTTCCCATCTCCCAGCTCAGAGGATGTCTCCTGGTTATCTCCAGGTTGTCTGCACTCTCCGGCGGGCTAGGGGCCGTCGCCTCTCACCTGCTGCGCGCCCCCCGCCCCGTATGGAGCCGGAGACAGGGAGGGGAGCGGAGACTGGAGGCTGTTTCTCCAACTCCCACCTTGGCGTCTGAAGGGGGTTCCGCCACCGAGCCCAGGGTCGCCTGAAGCGCCTTCAGGTCAGGGTCAGCTTTGCTTTTGCAGTGGTTGTCATTTCTGGAGAGGCAGTATCCTCTAGGCTGGCAGGGGCTGGCGGAAATCTGGACATGGAGGGCAGATAGGGCTGCCAGTTCCTCTCAAGGATGGGGAAAGTATTTTATTTTCTATTACTTTTTATCTTCAGATAATTTCAGATGAGGGGAACGTCTGCTTAGGATGTTGGTTGAAAGTTTTGATATGGCAGGGGTTTTAATTTGATGAAAACATAAGCAGGGCTTCAAGCCAAGTTTGCAAGGCTTTATTTTTTTTTTTTTCATTTGTGAGGTATGGACACTATGACATACCTCCTGTGTCCAAAACCAGGATTTGACAATATTTAAAATATGTGGTCAGAGTTGGATTTTTTTTTTTTTTTTTAAAGAAAAAACACCTGAAGGAAGGGAGCCAGGAGTTAAAAGGTTAAATGTTTTGCACTGCTGTTAGAATAAAGATATTCATTGTTAAACTGCTTGGCTATATTTTATTATGCTGCAGCACAGTATTATTGTTGGTAACTGATGTGTTCAGAGTAACACTATGGTGCTTTTTCTAGGTATAATTAAAGACATTGCATGGTTCTTGTAAGACAGTTGATTCCTGCTTGGGTTTTAGTTGTAAAATATTTTCTGGAATTTTGTATAGGTAATTGAATTTTGGAGCCACTTTAAGATACGATAAAGGCAAACCAAATATTAACTAATTTAGTTAATATTTGAAACTTGCGCATATCTGAGTGTGGAAGTTATTTACAAATTCTCATCTGTGCCTTTCACTGGGTTTTCATTTAAATTCTTACCTCTGCATCTCTGCTTTGTAGTTAATGATCTCTTAAAGTAATATTCACAATCAAGCAGACTTCTTGGATGTTGGCATTGTTTGATTATATTATGCATGCCTCTGTCCCACAAGCCACTCTTGGTAATATTTACAATTTGAAATGTAGTCTATGGAATTTTTTACGTGTTAAAAAAGAAACCAAACAACTGTGGTAACATTGCTTTTGTAGTATTGAGCCTTAAAATAACAATCACAGTGGTGTACACAACTATGACACACACTAAAATACTGAAGAGAGATATTTTTACTTGTGCTGTTGAAGTTTTTGGTAGCACTAACTCATTTAATGTCTTAACCTCAAACATTTTATTACTATTTAGTGTTTTTCTTGGGACCATTGGTATTAAACTAAAATTTCCTATTTACATCATGTAAAATTTAACGTGTAAAGAGGCTAGCCTACCAAAATATTATTCAGTTTTAAACAAAATTGGAGAATTATATGTCTGTCATCAGCAGGTCACATTACACTTGCTGAATACTTGCAGGCTTTTTTTTTTAATATAAGTTTTTCAGTAGCCTGATGTGAAATAACTGTCACTTCAAGTGGCTGAAATCACTTTAAAGGCCGTGGTCTGACCAGAAGATGGCCTGGAAAGCCTTAGTTAGCAGGAGCAATACCTAGACTTTCTAGAGCCACAAGTTGAGCTGCATGGTCCTAGAAAAGAATCCCCTTAAGCTCTGCACAGCAGAAGGTAGAACAGGCCAAGGGAAGTACATTCAGCTGACTGGTGCCCCTGCTCTGCCCCAGATGTGACTCCTTTTTTTAATGACTGATGTATTACTTGACTGCGTGCAGTGCTGTGGGGTCCCTCAGGCTTGAAAGGCTGCTGGAGTGAGCATGAGATGTGTTGCAATAGTGAATCCTCTCTTTGTTGCTCTAGGATTTCAGATGTGTTCTAAGCCTGCCGGGGTGAGCACGCTTCCAGGCACTGATGGAGACAAGAGCTCAGCACAGCAGTGGGTCGCAGCCCTTACTACAGGCTCGGCGTGACAGTGGGAGACCACACGGGGAGCCTGACCTGCGGGATGTTCTAATGCAGCAGGTTCACGTCTTGTCATTGGACCAGATCAGAGCCATCCGAAACACAAATGAATACACAGAAGGACCTACGGTGGCTCCACGGCCAGGGGTCAAGTCCACTCCTCGGCTATCAACCCAACCCAAAAATGAGAGGCCCCATGGCTTGCCCGAGCATCGTCATTTTAGCCGAATTCAGCACACACAGACACACACATCTCCTCGGGCACCTCTGTCCCGGTCTATCAGCACGGTCAGCACAGGTTCACGGAGCAGTACAAGGACAAGTACGAGCAGTAATTCATCTGAACAAAGACTTCTAGGATCATCTTCAGGGCCAGTTGCTGATGGGATAGTCCGAATGCAGCCCAAGTCTGAGCTCAAGTCGAGCGAGCTGAAGCCACTGAGCAAAGAAGACTTGGGAGCGCACAGCTACAGGTGTGAAGACTGTGGAAAGTGTAAGTGTAAGGAGTGCACTTATCCAAGGACCCTGCCCTCATGTTGGATTTGTGACAAGCAGTGTCTTTGCTCAGCCCAGAACGTGGTTGATTATGGGACTTGCGTTTGCTGCGTGAAGGGCCTCTTCTATCACTGCTCTAATGATGACGAGGACAACTGTGCTGACAACCCCTGCTCCTGCAGTCAGTCACATTGCTGCACTAGGTGGTCCGCCATGGGTGTAGTGTCCCTCTTTCTGCCTTGCTTGTGGTGTTACCTGCCAGCCAAGGGTTGCCTTAAGTTGTGCCAGGGCTGTTACGACCGGGTAAATCGGCCTGGGTGCCGCTGTAAACACTCCAACACCGTTTGCTGCAAAGTTCCCAGTGTCCCCCCCAGGAACTTTGAAAAACCAACATAGCATCACTAGTCATAAATACTAAAGTAACAAGGATTATTATTTTAACATACATATGCAACCAACTAAGCAGCTATGGTCTTGGCACTGTAGTGGAAGGGTTGGGGATGTACTTTGCTGTTTGCAGTGAAATGCTTTTCTCTGTGTGTGCCATCTTAACTGATACGCTTGTTAGGATCCAGCTAGTGGCATACAGGAAAAAAAAAAGGGATGCAGTACATTGTGACCCATATATTGCATAAGCTAAAGCAACACAGACACTCCTAGGCAACTCTATTGTTTGTGAATAGTACTTGCAAGATTTGTAAATTAGCAAATGACTGCTTTTTTGTCATTGTTTTCTGCCAGAGATAATGTGCTATATTTTTGTATATACAATAATATTTTCAACTGTGAAAAGTAAGTGGTGTCATAAGACATGGCACAGTCATAAAATATTATACTAATATGTTGTACATTCGGAAGAATGTGAATCAATCAGTATGTTTTTAGATTGTATTTTGTCTTACGGAAACCTTCTATTACAAGACTTTGATTTCCCTTCGGACTTCATGTATATTGTACAGTTACGGTAAAATTCAGCCTTTATTTTCTAATTTTTCAACATATTGTTTAGTGTAAAAAATATTTATTTGAAGTTTTATTATTTTATAAAAAGAAATATTTATTTTAAGAGGCATCTTAAAAATGTCACCCCTTTTTATGAGGACGTCATAGTTGCTGCAAATAAGGGGTGAACGATGCATATGTTCACTATAAAATAGAAAATATATTAACGTTTGAAATTAAACTGGGCTACTTGTCATTTTTTCCCCCTATTTTTTGTTTTGAGTTGGGAGAACTGGTAGTTCTAATTGCAAACTTCACAGTACTATAGTTACAGTGAGCCTAATAGGAAAACGAAAATAGATTTTTTAAGTGTATTCTTTTGTTACTGTTTACTTCACCTGAAAATAATACGGGATTTTTGTTCTCTTCCTTTGCACAGATGTCCCTTATACTGTTTCTACAACAGAAAACGAACATAGGAAAATGCATTAATTCATTCCAGACTAGGACTAATAGGCACTGAAAGCTTGACCTATTCTATAAGTGATGAGCTTTTGTGCTTCAAATAGGAAATAAGTAATCATTCACAAAAAATGTTAGGCTTGCATGGCTTTACTCAGAGAGAGGAGAAAAAAAGGGTAATTAATATGGTCAGTGCAAAAAGCTTGCAGGATTGTTTGTTAAAGGTAGAAGAATATGCAACAGAGAATGATAGATCTGAATGCAGTCCAGCCTTATGCCAAACATTTGTCTCACTTGTAAAAAGAAAGTTGCTTGATTTGTCATTTGTCGCAGTTACCTTCCACTGAGATCAAAATCCTTTTGCTGCCAAGTTTCCCACCGGAAGCCTAGAGAATGATTTACCTTTCTTTATTAACAAACTATCATTTCCTGTTCTAAGCATGTCTCTCCAAGTTTAGAGATCCTAATGTTCAATTTTATTTATAAATTTCTTAAACTGGCATTTAGAGTAGTTGTAAGTATTTTTAAGTTGGTGCTTAGAAAAGTCTCCCAACCTTTTCTGAACCCTCTCCAAGTAAAACAAGTTATTACTAATAAATTAAGAACTCACTAGAAGTTGAAAACCAGAGCACTGAGTAAATGTTCTGTCTTTTTGCCCCTTAATTTTCATCTCTGATCTGGTATTTGGACTATTTTACATAGGTCTGTAGTACTCAAAAATCTTACACTGTGTGTTTGTGTGTATTGATTATAATCATCAAGTGAAATTAAAAAGTGCTTGTTCTCTTTCCTTTTTTTTTTTTTTTTTTTTTTTTTTTTTTTTTGTCCTTATCTCTCTAGTGCAAAATGTAAGGTGGTTTTCTTTCCTTTCTGCACCATCTGTCTGGGTATTTCGGTATACAAAGGTGAACAGTATATTTTTAACTTTCTGATCAAAATTTGCCAGAAAGACAGTGGCTTATGTTACATAAGTAATTTGTCCATATTTAAAACATATCCATATATTGGTACTGAGTATTGGGGTATATATGTGAGATTGTACTTGGCTGCTGATAAACAGTGATCTTATTATTTTATTTTTTTTAGAATTTTTGTTCTTGAAGAGGTGGTAACCATCATGTGTTTCCATTCACTTATTTCAGTAGTTAATCTGTTGTTTCGTATTGATGAACTTGACAAAACTGAAGGTGAGCCCTGTCTTTTCAGTGATTTATATTTTGGTCAAGGAAGATAACTCTTAAGGAAAGCTGAAGGTGAAACTGGAAAAATGTGGTATGGCTGAGTAGTGTGGCAGTCAAAGAGGGTGTAACTCAAAAGACCTACTAGCTAAAGTCTAGTACTAAAACGGTGGGTGTGTTTCCTTTTTGCAGTGTAGTAAGTACTTTGACTACCCAGTTAGATTCTAAGGGAAAAGGAAAACCATCTTGTTGATAATGAAATTTGAAGCTGGTCTTAACATTAAATACTGGTGGCTACCTTCCACTTAGTTCTTAATGAGGATAAACAGTGGATCCTCATCACCACAGGTAAGCCCATTACCAGGGAATTGGGTTCCATGTATGACTCTTGGAATGGGGATGTAGAAGAGGATGGCATTAGGCACTGCCTGTTGGGCAAACTATGGCACTGGGGTTCATGCTTCAGTTAGTATGAACTGGCATGTGTGCACACTGGATTCTTAAAAGCTGGCTTGTGTATGTTAATTAACATTCTAATGTTGCGCTTAATTAGTTAAGGTTTAGTATTCTAAATAAAACAAAAATCTTGCCTCAAACAAATTGGATTGTTTTAATAAGAATTAAGAGGGCTTTTCAAGTGGATTGAGATAATGTTATTAAAGTAGGCCTACTTTATCCTATGAGAGAGGAAAGTGGAGGTCCAAGTAAGGAAAATTTTCCATACACAGGTTTTGAGGATAACCATGAAAGTCATGCTAGATATGCATTATATAGGACTTCGGTTTTAGACTGCTGGGGAGTCATGAGAGAGATCAAAACCCTTATTATTGCTCCATTTTTTTTGTTGTTGCTTTAGAGTTTTATCTGTTAACCTCCTACACATTTTGATGTCACTGTAAGGCTTGTTTAAAGTTAAAGACTTGCAGGATTGAATTACAGTTGTCTATAGTAACAATGGAAATAAGTAGCATTTTTTCAAATTCTTTTTCCATATGTTGTGATCTACAAATAAATCAAATTCACTTGTACAGAAATTTATGAATTGCTCTATTAATAGCCTCAAGATATTTTTTACTTTACTCTTTAATAGTTTGAAACTTGATTTTAATTTCTTTTTTTGAGATAGTGATCATAGCAGTAAAAGAAAAAAAAGAAAAAGAGATTTGGATTCAAATGGAGAATAAATGCTGCTTTAGATGGAAATAAAATGTGTTCCTAAGGGATTTGAGATCACATTCAGGTGAGAATTTACATATTCAACGGATTTACCAAATCAGTTTTCAAAATCCAAAATTCTCCAAATGCAGAATTGCAGTACTTAAGTGCTCATAATGATTAACACAATAGATTTTTTACACTTTCTTGCTAAACTCTCAGCATTTGTGAGGTTGAAGTGACTTGACAGTAGCAAAGTGCAGATCACTTATGCGCCATGCATAACTTGCCTTTTTTTGTTTTGTTTTGTTTGGTTTTTTGTTTTTGTTTGGTTGGGTGGTGGGGTCTTTTTGTTTGGTTTGGGTTTTGTTTGTTTTTTAATGTACGTTATTATCTGTATTACTTTTCCAGTGTTGGCAAAATACAAAATAATTCATTTCTGTGATGGGAAAAATTTTAAGGCTTATTCTCAGGTGGCAGGAAGAGAACAGAATGCATTTCTGTACTACAGTGGAACATTTAATTATTTTTAGGAATTAACGTTGGAGAAGATGGAGAAGATTTAAACAGTCTGTCTTGTCTTGGGTGTTCCTAGATTGGTGCAGGTTCAGCAAGTAATAATGATTTCATTTGTTGAGACTAATTTCTCAATCAGCCACTGAAGCAGAGTACCAGAAAGAAACTGGCTGAATGTGAGAGCACGCTTGATTGAGTAGTGTCTGTATGAATAGTGTTGGATAGATCTCTTACTGAAAATCTCAGCATTGTGTTGGCTCATATTAAATAAATCAGTTACGGATGGGGATAGACTACATGGTGACAAAGCACCCCAATTCTTACACAATCCGATTTTAAACTGGAAACTTAAAAATTAATGTCTCATTGAAATCAGGACAGTTTGATACTGAAAGCACCTGCAAATATATGTAGTGAAGATAAATATACCACTTTTTATTTCAAAAATATTGTCTGGTTCAATCTGTGGAGAATCCTGTGTGGCAGTCTTAGTTATTTGTCTTCGTATTCTTTCTGGTCCCTGTCCTTGACCTTTCCTAGCCATAATACATGAAGGTTCACTGCCACTTATGGGACAAAAGGTGAAGGGGGAGTATGAAACATGCTTTTCTCATTAGAATTCTCTGTCAGAAAGTTTAGGACAAGGTGGAAAAACTGATTACCTTTCTGTACTTATCCTGCATTCTTAGAGATATAAAGTGTTTTTCCATTCATGGAAATCCACAGTTTCAGAAAACGTTTTATTTTCATTGCTTTGGCGTGATTTCTATATCCCAAGAAGGCTTTATGTTTCTTTAAGGAGTTCCCCTTTGTACTAACCCATTGGCACTGTGTTTCAGATGAAAGAGGCAGAGGTCTTACTGCTATTAAGAGCATGATCTGCTGTTCCTCTGGCACAGGGATTATTCAGCAGAGAGCCAATGTAGTTACCTTTGGTCATGAAGTAGCAATGATTTTGCTTGAAACAGTTTCAGTGTTTTCAACCTTGGGAAAAAACAGCAGAAGTTGTGCTATATATCTACATATCTGAAGTTTCTCTTTACTTGTAGGGAACTTGTAGGGAACTTTTTTCTTTTTTTTTTTTTCCCCTCTGACTTACCCACACATGCTGATTACAGAAGCTTATGGCTAAAATGTTCATTCTAGACTAAAATGTATTGGTTCCTGTTACAGTAGAAATTACCAGTAATTAGAAGCTTTGACAACATAGTCTGCTATTATATAGGATTATTTGTGGATATTTCAATACTTAGGGATTTAAGTTACATTTCAGAACAATTGTGCCAAAGGAGATAATCTGTTTCAAAAAAGTAAGAAACTGTATAATCAGAAAAGATCTGCTTTCCCAAAAGCCTGATATATAGTTATAAAACCACGGGGTCCACCTGAGATACGTTACAAGAGGAGGCAATTGATGCGATTTAGGGGTTGCAAGCGCAACTTTCACTTACTGAGTCTGAGTCAGTACACAAGGATGTGTCAGGAACAAGCACCAACTAATGGCCATAGACAGCCCTTGAACAACAGGGAGGTTTTAATTTTTCTTTTTTACCCTAATTTTATTTTGATCAAGAAGGAATGTAGATGAACTAGTCGCAAATCATGTTGTTGTTACATTTACTGTAAAGAATATAAAAGAATATATTGATGCAAGAATATATTGGTGCTCTTACAGTGTGTCTCAAAAATCTACACCAAAATGGAAAATTTTTAAGTGACCGTTCAAACCTAACACTCATCTTCAGAAATGAATACAAACGTCAGGGCTATAGCAACTGATGTTTCAAAATTAGTTGCACTGCAAGTAAACTGCACTATTTGATTATACTTAAAACTGTTACAATAATTAGACACAGTTCCGCTTTAAGTCTAAAAATCAACTCAGACCTTTGTCAACTTCCACTGTAGTGCAGTTTTAGTAACTACTGTTTTTTTTAGAGCATTGATGTTATGTCTTGTTATCCTATAAGACATATGTAAAAGTTGGTGTATCACAAACACTGCAAAATGCAGAAACTGAACAATTATTCTTCCTACTCATTTCTCTTGCATAAACTATTGCAAAGAGGAGAAAAATTTGAAATTGTTTTGTTTGCTTTGGGTCATTTTGTTCATGAGTTTTCTTTAATTATCATAGACAGAATGCTGATTAATAGAGTGGAATTTGTGATTCCTTTCACCTCCCCCCGAAGTATGTAGTAGTATGAAATATGTAGGAAGAGCAGTTAAGGAACAAAGAATGCACTTTGTGAACTTATCCTAACTGTAGCTGCATTGAGTAGTAAAGAAAAGCAGGAGCATCAATGCCTTCTTGCAGAAATCATTGAACGCATTGCATCTTTCAGCAGTAGGTTTACTGTTTTCTACGTCTGGTGCTCTGCAGATGGAGGCTATGCAGTTGTTTGTCATGTATGTTTTTATCCCTCAGAGATTTTTTTTTTTATTTTATGAGAAACATTGTGTTCATACTTTAAAACCTGCGCATGAGGATCCCATAATACAAGCTATATATCAAAAGAACTAGCTTCATGTGAAAGCTGTCTTCACTGTACACTGCCTACTATTCTCAATACTGTTCTTGGCATTCCTCAGACCACTTCATCTCAAGTGGAAGAAAAAGATTGTGTAAATTTTACCAAAATATATATGGTCAGGGACAATATAGTATAAAAAATGAACTTTACATCAGGACTGTCCCTGAACTGTTCTCTCCTGCATACATACAATTGCAGTACAAAGTCTGGAAGTGCGCAACAGTCTCTGGCCACCAGAGGAAATCAGACAGTAGGTGGAAATGTTCCTGGACAATGGATTGCAATTGCCCATGCTAGTGAAGGATTAAGGCTTTGCCTGGTGTGAGTGAAGCATGTGCCAAAAAGTACTCTCCCGAGCACATTTCAGGAGCTAAAATGTTCCAGGGTCATTCCATAAGTCAGCTTGTCAGCAGCTCCCTTCTTTTAGAGGTTAAAGGAGTTGCCCAGTATGGACACTGTGTGTTTTGGGCCAGCTGGAACATAGTGCCCAGGAACATTCTTGGACACATTTATTTACAGTCCAGGAGGAAGGAGGTTCACAGATCTCATCTCTGGTCAAATTCACTCACAGACATTCTCTTAAATTCAGATGACACAATCTAATCCCGAAGTAGTAACTTTATTGCACAGAAGCAACATATTTCATTTTTTGTGTCAAAGGAGTAAGGAAGTTGTCGAGGTAACTTGTTAGAATGTTGCAAAGCTGAGATGGCCTGTGCTGTTGCTCCTATGTAGAATAGCAACCTAAAACTGTATCTGAATATTTTGTATCTGACCTGAATCTGTAATTTTTTTGTTTGATTTGGGCAATGCAATTTTTTCTTATTTGCAAAATTATTCTTAAATATCTACTGACAACTCATAAAAAGAGACTTTTCCCCGTATTTATCTTTCACTAGAAAGCAAGCTTTAGTGTGTCACAGCACTTGATTTTTTAAGAATGAATCAAGATGGTATTTATTGCTTTTGGAAGTTACATACATCTCTGAAGAAAACAGTCACAAAAGTTAGTTTGCTTTTATGATAATCACTATAACCTCACCTTTCCACAAGATATGGAAAATGTTCTCTCTTCAGCCCTGTGTGCTCTTAGCCCCCAGCTTATAGAGTGGGTGGCTCATGGAATCCTGCAATTGCTGAGTGATTTTGGAGACTATTATAGAGAAAAACTGATGTGTAAAGTATTGCACTTGAGCTTGGCATCTGAGAGAATGTATCTCGCTAAAGTATTTTGAGTGTGTGCAAAATGTATTTCTATATCCATGCAGTCTGAAGGATGTCACTGGAGAGAAAAGGACTTTCACAATTCACCTATTAAAATATCTACTTTAGAAAATGGAACAATGTCAATTTTTTTTTTTTTTTGATTGATAAAGTAAGCTAAATATTAGATGGAGAGACATCTTGCTCAGTTTATTAAATGTGCCCAGGATTTGTGCTGTTTACATTTCACATAGTTTTTATCCAAAGACCTCACTTCAGCTGCAAGATTGGTGGGTGAAATGCCTGGCCTCACTGGAGGCAATGACAAAATTCTCCTTGACCTCCTTGAAACTTTGTATAGACAAGAGGTGAATTCCTGAATATGTACTGATTGAACATACACTTGAATGGGTATCCTGGGAAAATCCCAGCTGCCTAGGGGAATAAAAAAAGTCTATAATTGCATGAGACACACTTTTGAATCAAGGAATAAGCTACCTTACTATAGGATTTTTAACCTTCATTCTGATCCTACTTAACTTACTCTACTACTAAGATAATTTATTCCTACCATTGCTGTAGAATTTATGTAGAATATATGTAGAAGTTGCTTCCATTAGGCACCAATCTCATAAATTTTGCTGAGAGATTCTGTTTTGGATGTTAGTTCCATTAATGGTGCTGCTGATTCCTATTAGGTTTTTTACTGACAGACTTGTGCCAGTACAAGCTCATGTGTAGATTTGAGTTCTCCCCTTATTTCACCTTACTGTTATCAAGCTATTCTTGCATACTGAAGCTGCAACAGTTTGAATTCAGTTTAGCTCAGCTTTTGCAAAAAGTCCAGGGAGAGCATTCATTTGGTTTAGCTGACAGTCTGGTTAATTGCAATAGCCTCATTCATACTAAGAGTATCTGCACAGTGTTTTGTGACAGCATTATTAAATTGGCTATAAGCACTACCTGAAGTTAAATGAGTGAAAACATGCTTAAAGTAAACTACAGCGAGCTACTCTCAGACAGAAGTGTCTGTGTGCACTAGCATTGCTTTGATCTGAGATGTCCATTAAGATTAGCAAAATACAGTTACATTTCTGTATTGCACATTATATCTCCTGTATGTATATATATGCACATCACAATTACACCTTCCTTAGGAGAAATGAGGAATTAAATTACCTTATTTCATTGTTACTAGTATTCCTCTTTCAGAGTATCAGCTTTGGCTATAATATTCTATAATAAATTAGACTGTGAAAGGCACTCCTTTATCCCACCCCTGGGAGAGCACATCTGCAGAGTAGAGTGCATCTACCCTGTACTCTGAACTTTATATATTGAAGTCTCCCAGGTGTGGCATGTTGGTCCAGTAAACAGAACAGCTTTTTTCCACTTTGTACTTTCAGTGACAAACAAGTGATGAAGATGCTGGTTTTCTTATTGCTACTAGTACCAATATGGCAACTTTCAAAGCCTTTGTCAAATCCTGAATGGCAACTGATAGAAGCTCTCATGCAAATGCAGAGATAGTCAGAGATACTACTTTGGAAGAAGACATCACCAGAGTGGTAAAGGGAAGGATGAGCGCAGAGATATGATGTGGTATAGAAACAAGTATGTGCATATCCTGATGATGCCAAATCTTTTAAATATTCTTTGAAAGCATAGAAGCTTTCTAAATGCTGAAATTTTTTAGTGTGTGTAGGGAAGCAGAAAAAATCAGTAGATAAAAGGGGTTTTTTGATAGGTACAATTCTTTTATGATTTTCCCTCTATGGCTGCAGCTGTGATACAAATAAAATTAATGAGTTGTAATGAGTGAGTTATATCCTGGGTTTCAGAGGGAAAAAGAAAAAAAGTATCCTGTCTAGGTACATGGGGACTGTAGTAACAATAACTGTGAGTGCACTGGCCATGAAATAATGACTGTTTGGTTTACTGTTGTTTTGACTTTACTGAGAGATTCAGTCCTATAGTAGTACAGACACTGAGTAGATTCAAAGAGCATTCGTTGCTGAATTGGTTGACTTAAATCTGAATTGTTCATATGTGATTTAGACATTGCAATGTTGAAAGCATGAAAGATTTTGTTTTCTTCCTTGATTCTTTTTCTGGTTGGTTTTGTTTTGTTTTTCTTTTTTTCCCTGGTGAAGGCAGGATGCAGCATGCATGGCACTGAAAAAACCCTTGCTATGCTTGGTGCCCGTTTCAGAGATGTACAATAAGGCTTACTGGAACAAAGAAACACCAGAGACCAAAAAAAGTCAAAGTGAAAGTTTTGTGCTCTTTGCTTCCTTGGTGCGGTGGGTTTTTTTGGTGGTGGTAGTGATTTTTTTCCATTGCTTATTTGTTACAGTCTTTTTTTCTTAGTCCTAGTCCTAGTCTCCTCTAAGGTCTCTTTAGGGTCTGCCAGTCCTGAAGCCATAGATCATTGATTTGCCTTTAAAAAAAAAAAAAAAAAAAGGTATGAAATATTAAAATATAACACTGTAGAAAATTATGTAACAATATTGCAGGACAGTGATTGTTGTCATTGTGGGGCTTTGGGGATTTTTAGTTCGTTTTTTTTTTAATAATTCCACTGAAGCCCAGATTCTCGAGTTGGCTAAATCAACCTGGTTCTACTAATGGCGGAGATGTGCCAGTCATTTGCACAAGCAGATCATCTGACCAGTAACTTACTACCAAAAAAAAAAGAAGTGTTACACAGTAGAATAACAATCTAAAGATTTTATCAGCTTTTGTTCCTTTCTGCATCATTGTTGAACAATAGCTTTCACTATAACTCAAGACAGTTCAGATTTGTTGTTTATAATACTTTAAGAGCTATTATTTATTACATTCAAGATGCTTGCACAAAAGAAATGCTTTCAATTGACTTAATTTTAGAATCCTGGGATCACTTGAGTGTTCCCAGATTTTCTATAAAAAAAGCAGAACTCCTGCAAAAGAAAGAAAGCTGACCATTTCAATTAACATGCAACAGCATTTTAAGTTTTTAAAAAATACTTGAAGTGTGCTTTGTGTGGCGGACATTTTTGCTGAGCCTATTTATTATGGAGTGAATAATATTTTTCAAGAATGATTCATCTGGCTTATTTTAGAGGCTGCCTTGAATTCTGGTCATTTCTATAGATACTGCAATTCACAGTCATTAGTAAGCTAGTGGTTTGATCTAACCTCAGCTACCTGTTGCTGGCTGAGAATGGAAGAATTTATTTTTAGTGCGAAACCACAATATGAATATTTTCCACTCTGAAAATATAAAAAACCCTTTAAGTAGAAATTTTACCCTTTCACTGTGGTGTGCTGTGGCTCTGTTGTCAGACATACTGGGTTCTTCTTACAGAAAATCCTTTAAAATGTCTTATTCTGCATTGAAGTTGATAAGAATTTCCTCCACTTAACCCTTTCGGTGCCCCCGGGTGTTCAGCTTGCATCAAACAAAAGGGAACTCCTGTACCTCCTACACAGGGATGGTGGGATGTTGACAAATCCAAAATGAAAAAGAAGGAGACAGAAAAACCTGGGCCCTTGGGCAGTCAGGAAGGAGGTTTGTGGGCAGGCTCACATAGCTGTGATACGTGAGAGACAGCATCTCTGGAAGCTGTGACTTTACAGCTGCACAACCACTGTGACTACCCTGCTGATATGGGAGCCCGCATTTTGGCATGATGTGGTTTTTGTTTGTTTGTTGGGCTGGGCTGTTGTGGAATAGTTCTGCCATTCCTGCAAGATTCAGAGGCAGAAATGGTCTCTAATTTCGGGAAGTATCTGCTCTGCTTAGTGAGAGCCAATGGCTTAATTGTGGTAGAAACCATCTACAGATCTTGAGCATGTGAATCCCATAGTTATATCTGGAGTTATGAAAGCAATTATTCTGTGTAATGGTGGGCAGACTAACTCACCCACCATGGACTATACTGCAAAAGAATAAGAATCTCAGGTCTAAAATGCCATTGGCCTATACACAAACTTCCCGTTTTTTTACATAAAACATTGAATTACATTAAAGATAAGATGAAGCAACAACTCTCAATATCCTGGTGCCTTTATACTTACATTTAGTTTATAATTTTGCCTAATTTACAGCACAATTAATAGCAAGGAGATAAAATGGAAACCAAGAATATAACATAGTTTCAAAAGCATGGGAGTTTCTAGCTCATACCCAAAGTCAGTTCATTTTAAGGACAAGAACTACCTCCTAAGACTTGACTGAGAGTCCGGTTTCCACAGAATATTAGATAAATATTAGGGCTTTGTTCGCTGTTCACCACCAAACTTTTACCATTCCAGTGAGAGAGGCTATTGACCTTCCCTACTTAGTCACCATATTTCCACAGCTTTAAAAAAAATTTAAAAATAATTCTTGGGTTTCTTTGATGGAGGGAAATTAGTTCCTCCTTCATATTTGTGATGCATCAGAAATTCACATGTTCTTTCCTTTATTAGCAGGCCAAAAGAAAGAAGTAGTAGGTGGTTTAGTCCTGTCAGCACAATTCATTTATTTTAGGTGAAGAAGGCTGTTGTCTTTGTGCCCACAGTAGTAAGAAAAAAAAAGTGTATGTTTTTTACCAACTGCTTGCTAATATGATCATTAGCATAAGGTAAAATGTTAATGTGGTCACAGCTGCTGGAATTTCAGGGCATGTGGTTTGGTTATTCGTGCAACCAAGAAAATGTTTACCATCTCTACCAATACATGTTAAAAGCTACAGTCACACTCTTAGCACTGTGATTTTAACATCTGATAAGCAGAAAATGTTTGTTTAAAAATCACAAGCAAATAAGTACCATTGCCCAACCAATTTTCTTAGAGAAGATAAGACCTGAGCTTCCGGTTAACACCTTCAAAGGTGTTACAAACCGTCTTGCATTTCACGTCTGTGCCTTAAAAAGCAAGAGGCCTTGCTTTTATAAATCCAAACATTTCTTCTCCTCCTGACCAGCTACAACGAGTTTTTTCAGATACTCACCACTTCTTTGCCCAAGCAGGATCTGTTTGATTTTTGGTACAGAAGCAGGATGGGACAGGGAGAGCATTTCAGGAGACTCCCCTTCTGGTTGCAGAGAGGAAGAAGTAGCCAGAGCCTATGTCGCATCCTAAATGATTTGACAGGTAAACATCCTTTTGGTAAGCAATACCACAGGACTGTAAATATTTTTGGCAATTACATTTTTTTAATCTTACTTTTTAGTGTGATGGTGAAAGAGCCATCCTTGCTTTCAGATCCTCATTGCCCTGCACAGAAGGCAATCTTGACCATGGTAAAACTCTGAATTCAACTTCCCCCAATTTATAGGGACTATTAGAACAGGTTTTTCAGGGGTTATACATTTGGAAGGACTAGTGGACTAGTAGTTTGATTCTTGCTAAAGACTAGAAAGGGCAGGACATGCAGTAAGGGAAGACCCTGCTGATGGGTTAATTTAGGAACCTCTTTGAAGGATTTTAAGAAGTGGCAGCCAACCTGAGATGCATCCATAATCAGGAGCTAGTTAAGAATGTGTAAGGCACTCTCCAAGAACGAACAGCTTTCACAACTAGACACAGTCTCATTGTCATGGTTTTGCCCACCAGCCCGTCCCTGGGGCTGTGAATGGTTTTGTCCAAGTAGATTTCCGGACAAAACCCAA
>JAYRBT010000001.1:69320485-69371545 GCA_036023395.1 Myiotriccus ornatus | reverse complement strand
TTCATGTTATTTTCCTAAATCCGGTCTCTTTTGTCTGCGTAAACCTTCTCTCAACTAATAGTAATTGTGTGGGGGGGGGTGTAAAAGCAAATTGACCCAAGGCAAAACCACGACACTGATTCACCCATAATGATAACCAGATTCAAGAACCCAACTGCAACCTGCTTCTGGACTGGCTTAACCTCCTTTGTTTTTGTAAATTTAGTGTTAAAAAGTGAGACATGCACTTTGTGAGTATCTGTGAATTGTTTGCTTTATGAACCATAGATCCTTGAACAGAAAGTAAAAGGAATGGGAGGTTTGGGTGTACTGTCTACTGTCCCAGTGCAACAGTGCTGGATGTGAGAGGGATAGGACAGGAAAGGACTGCAGGCAGTGGCCAAGACTGCATGTTTTCCTTAAATAGCATCTCTGTTGTCACCAGCAGAAAATACATCCTGGGTTATATGAACCACTTTTCTGAGGCCATAGAAAGTCTCTCTCTTCTTAAAACATTTTTGAGAAACAGAAATCTGTACCAATCTGAACTGTCTTTCATTTTCCTGAAGTAGGTATAGGGGATTACAGCAACTGCCTGTGTGTCACTCACATGCGATCTACTACAGCCTGTCAAGGCTCAGATGGCTGTCCATAATCTCCATCTGGATTCCTCTGGAAAATGTGTAGAAATAATAAAAAAAATCCTCATAGAGTTGTGCTGGATCTATGATTTTTTTTCCCAGTGTGAGCGGGCATAGCTGACAGTGGCCAGAGATGAAAAGTCTTCTGCTAAATATGTTGATAAAGTAATTCTCTACAGTGGTATTTGGTAAGATTTTTCACTAAAATTCAACTTTTCAAACAGTAGAGTCAACAAGAAACTGTATCTGGTTTCC
This sequence comes from Myiotriccus ornatus, assembly GCA_036023395.1. Lineage (NCBI taxonomy): Eukaryota > Metazoa > Chordata > Aves > Passeriformes > Tyrannidae > Myiotriccus > Myiotriccus ornatus. The sequence continues at coordinate 69,370,670 of JAYRBT010000001.1, read as the reverse complement.
CTCAGGAAGCCCAACAGTGTGAACATAGATGTTTAGCTGTACCTTATGGATGGTTCTGCAGAGTTAGCAAGGTGGCTAGGTGACAGCAAACATTCATGCCCAGAAGATCCACCCTGGAACATCCAGAAAAGACATCTCATACACCAGTATTTAAGGAATAGTAAAGCACTTCTTTGAAGCTTTGCTTAATGAAGGAAAACCCATTGGTCACAGTTTTAACATAAAAACCTGTTTGGTGGGGTGATATTGTTGAAACATAGAAGTAAAATACTGGAAAATATTTTAGTATGGTCCTAGTGGTTTAAAGGCTAAAATTCTACAAATTAGCTTCCCTGGGAAGAAAAGTTGTAATATGATGTGAGGCAAAGTCAATGTGCAGACATAGCAGGAGGCAAATTGTGGCTTCTCAAGGTACAATTTTGCCCAGGTAAGAATCATGAATGGACTTCGATTTAATCACCAATTGCCTTCTTCTCTGTAAGACTAGCTCTAAGCCTATTCTTCTCTTTCAGCAACAGCATTTTAACGGCTAAATGCATAGTCCTCAGAGCTATTAGATCTTTAGCTGAACTGACAAAAGCTATTAAGATTATAGCCCAAACTTTTACTTCCCACACCTCAATTAGAAAAGAACTCTACATTTTAGATGAAAATTTTTTCTGAAGTTAGATATTTTTGAAATACTAAATACTTGATAAAGGAATTGTAAATGCAATATAAATTGAGGATCTTCTCCACTGCTTTGCTTCACTTTGGTTTTTCTTTTGCTTTTTTTAAAAAGTCAGGGCAGAGTAGAGCCCTGAAAATCATCTCACTTCAGATATCCACAGCTTATGAATCTATTTCTGTACTCACCACTCTTGGTCTCCGTTTATCTTTAGCATATGTAAATGAATAATCATAGGGTGAGTCTGTGTTACCAGGTGTTATGGAGCAAAGATTTGAGGATGGGGCTGGCGTTTTTGTGATCTGTTACGATTCTAGTCTGCATATTCACATTGCTTTTTTACTGGCATGATGCGGGTGCCTGTTGCTAATACACAGCACATCTCTTTCTTATGTAGAAGAGTAACTGCTGAATGATCCTGCACCCATTCTGCAAGTCGGGTGCTGTGAATCGCACCCCACCAGCCAGCTACCTCTTCGGCTCCATCAGGAGCAAAAGTGCTTTACACAAACCAGCTGCATAATTCAGAAGAGTCCAAATATAGATTCAAGACAAATTTGCATCAAAAAACCATACCCGTCCAATGCACTGAGTAACTAGTGCAGATGCACCTGTACAGTACAAGCTGCATGGCCTATTTAATCTAATTTTTATTCATCTACATTAGGATGAACTGGATTGATTCACAGGGAGTGTATGTGACTTGACTAGCCCAGATGGACACACCTATGCTTTTATTTTTAAGATTGATTAAAATTAATCTGATTATGTACTTATTTTTGCAATAGGATTTTTTTGATCCATATTCAGATGTATAAGGTGTTGTTGAAATTATTTTGCTAACACTTAATCTGAAAGTTACTTGGATATGTAAGCCCTGTCCTTCTTTAGATATTTTATCCATTTGATATGTCATATAATTCCAAAACAAAAAAACTAAGCAACATTATAAAATTCTGGCGTTTTTTAAGCAAAAATGAAGAGATGACTATTTCTAAATTCTGTATTAATGTATTAATAACTAATTCAGGGCAAGTTTCTGTATTAAATGCATGTGGCTATACATGAAAGAGTTGTCTAAGCTTCCATTGCAGTAAATGGAAGTTCTACTCGGTTGTTCAAACTTGAATGCTTTGTTTCATCTGAGTAGTCCAAGTGTATTTGTGATATTTGCATGAGCCTGGCATGACCCTCAGGAGTTGTAGATGGAGTCCAGATATCACACTAGGTACCTGTACAGAGGCACCTGTGTAGTCAGAGGATCAGCATAGTCAGGAGGTTCAGTGTGTCTTTTAAATCATCCTGAAGTCTAAGTTTGACTAGAAAAATAGCACTCTAAATTCTATTGACTAGGTCTCCATTAAGGTAGTTTAGACACCTACATTACTTCAAGACATCTACATTAATTACTTCATAAATTTAGATATCTGAATTTTGAACAGAATCCTACCCCTTGCTACTGAATTACTGCATCCTGTTCTTACCTGGTTAACCAGTACATAATAATTGCAAGTGATCATGTGGGATACTAACTCAGAAATAGAATGTGAATTCCTTCTTTTATCCATTTTAATGGCATTGCCATTTTTTAACTGTTAGAGCTATAGCTGGTTTATGGTTCTTATGGTTATGTCAGTTTTTCATGGTCCGTTATTTATTATATTTAGTGTAATATACTCAATATACATGAAAACTTCACATCCCAGTTCTACTCACAGCCAGATCTCTGGGACTGAACAGTCCTGTTATTGCCAAAATAATTCCTTGAGTATAACTTTCATGGAGCATAACATGGAGCTTCGGTAGAAAGTAGCGTCAGTGTGTAGAAAAAGGCAGGACTGTGCAGAATTACTTAAGCTCATTTAGTGTTATCATCTACAATAAAAAGGACTAAATGTACTGCGACCATTTCTTGCAGGTGTTTGCATAACCTGTTCCTAAAAAGTCCTATTTAAGGATTTACTCTGAGTTCCTGTTCTAACATTTACCTACTATATGCAGGAAGATTGTTATTGCCTCCTTCTACAAGCTTCTGATTCTTGAAAAAAAAAAAAATCTTTAAATCAGCTGCACATTCTGTAGTGATTACATCTAGAACATCCTAAGGAAGTGCATATATCAGCACTGACTGTAGTGGAACACAGCGACCTTGTCTCACCACAAAAATTTAAGACTGGCCACCTTTGGTCAGAAAAAAAGATTTGTGTCACCCTTTATTCTGCTCTTTACAGAAGTAGGAGATACATAAAAACATGCTTGCTGGTAATGGTACCACCCTGAGAGGACTCTTCCAAAACTGAATAACTTTCAACCCACAAACTTCCTGCATCCAATATAGTGTTTTAATGGCTTTTAGTGACCTTTCTGGTTTTTTCTAGAGTCTACTGTCTTAAGCCATTCTAAAACAATTTTCCACAATATTCTTCAGCAAGTAGTTCCACTGTTAGACTATAAATCTAGCTTTTAGACTGTATTGCAGCACTTTACCTGTACCATGATCCCTCAGGTGCAGCACAAAGCTAATTGATCTAACTGGGTACATATGTTTCTAAGGCCTCTGCACCAAGGTTCACTGTTTTCTGTAGACATTTGTTAGGCTGCTAATGCTTTTTTCAAATTCTGAAGAAGAAATATTACCAGGTGGTTTTGTTGTCTTTGCAGCTCAAATTCCTGCAAGAATTTTCAAGAAAGATGCAGGATATATAAGAACCATGGCAGTGTCATCCTTTTGTTGTAAGGCAAATGTGTGAGTAGAAGCTGAGTTATATTTTTAGAGTTTCTTCTCATAGGAAGGGAGGCCTACCTCAGCTTTGGGGAATAGTAATTTTAGGTTTTTCTATTAGTGTTTGGTGAAATGTTCAAGTCCCTCTGTATCTTATTCAGGTTTCAACCTTTCAGTTTTGTTTTGTGGTACTCTTTGAAACTTCCTGTAGTCTCTTGCAATGTATAAGGGCTTTCCTTTTTTCTTTGTTAGTTATTATTGTCAGGTGTTACAGCAGCAGCCTTTCCCCCTGTGCTCCACATCCCCCTGCCCCAAATCCAGAAAGATTAGAATTGCATCCTGCTCAGGGAGGGACAGATAGGACAGCTATTAAATATAATGTCAAGCATAAACCCAAAATGTACTTAGTGGCACAAAATACAGATAAGGTTAGATGCACTGGTGGAATCTGGCTCGTTAGGTCATGTTTATAACTCCTTTGCCCAGCAGCGAGGAGGATAAACCAGTTTATCTGGTCTATTGATTTTTTTGTTGCTCTGAATCCTGATACTTTGATTTTTTTGGCTTGAATCTTTATGCTGCAAAAAGGGTGAAACTGATGCTTAGGGCCATCTCCCTGGGGGTAATATATGTATCAGGTATGCACGTTGCTGGCAGAGGATTTTCTAAGGTAAGTCTGCAAAACATGCAGCTACAGGTCTCTGTTTAGGAAAGGTTTCAAACCCACCTCTCTCATTTTACATGTTAAATGTGGCCTAGAGGAACATCCACCCACACCAAATGGAAAAGCCAAATTTCCTTCCAGTTCCAAAAACATTATAGACATCTGCCAAACGACATTTCTAATTCTTCCCGTAAAAAATGGAAAACTAAACAGAAGCATCACCCTTCCAATAAATCTATTCCAAACTCTTCCTGATTTATTCCAGATCCTCTGTGTTTTGGTGAGACGGTTAAATAATACCTGCTTTTGTTCTCCTTATGGGACTTACCTCAGAAAGTATTTTATATAGTAGTTCCTTCAGAGACTTTTAAAAATGCTCTAGAAATCATAAAGAGGCAAAGTTTGACTTATAATACACGTGTTCAGTTCCTATTGAGTTCAGTGGGGAATTTCAAGCCAGAATAGACCACAATGGTGGAAATATTTATTTAGGCATGCTAAGGAAAATGAGTAGTTTTGAATAATTGTTAATATTTCCGGCATCTACAACAGAATTTAAGCACCTTATTTTGATTTTTTTTTCATACAAGAAAGAGACAAATCACTAAAGTATGCTTAAGAAGTCAAAGGAATGGTGAAATGAAGAAAGCTACAAAAACTTCTTGTCTGGAGTTTTTTTTAAGGACTAGTTAATCACAACATCTCACAATAGATGTATAATCTCTAAGATGTAAATAAAGCATAAAGCCATAACTCATTTTTTACTGTGGTGAGATTGTTGAAAAGCATCCAAATTCACATTACCATAAAGAAAATCGGTCTTCAGATTTTATTGCTTTACATTATGTAGACATTGAAAAGGCTGTTTTCAGCTGTCACTGTTGTCTGTCATTTTGTTCTGGAAGGTTTTTGCAGCCTGACTGCACAGACAAGCACAAACCCAAGGTCCTTTGGCTATGCCTTGACCTGGTCAGACAGAGCCAGATCCTGTCCAAAATCAAGTAATTGCACTCAGGTTGCTCAACCCTGCTGGTTACCTCAAAGCACAAGTGCCATGTGAATGTGTCTCTGTATGACTTCAGATCAGAGCTGGCTTGTGTCTGGCCATTTGAAGAGCAGACAGACAAGCTTTCATCTGTCTGTACCTGTTCTGGAGACATACCCTAAAGCTGCTAAACAGCTGATTTTTTTTTTTTTTTATGTCACAGTAAACAATGAATATGGAATGTCAAGCAATCATCATGGAACTAAAAAATCCTCAACAAAGAGAACAGGTAAAACAATGCAAATAAAATGAGATTTTTTTCCTCCCACACCCATAAACTGTCATGCAAGTGCAGTAGCTGGAATTGAAGTCAACTCTTTTTGAAAAGCTAATTTAGTAGTGTTCAGTCATCTTTAATTTGTTCACAGTTCTCTTATTCTAATATTTCTTCTTTTATGAAGAATTTTGGTATTTTCAAAATCTAATCAAGAAATACTGGCTATTAGTACAGGAAGTACAAGAGAGCCTGTGAATTTTCAATTTTCTTTCCTAAAATTAAAGGTCCCAGTAAACTTTGAATAAGATTCTTTACTTTGAAGTCCTAAGTTTTGCATGAATGCATCTGTTGGCAAAATGTTCCCAAAGTATATTCTTATTAAAATCAGTAATATAACAATGTAAAAATGGCCATTACAGTGTATGAAAAAACCATTCACTTCTTCAGTAATTAAAAAGAACATCCCATGTAGAAACAGAAGATGAATTTATAATCCTCATGTCATTTAGAGCCAGTGCTGTTTAATATTATTCACTTAACTTTTTATCATAAATATTTGAGGGTTTATTTGTTTATTATTTACTTTTATTTTTGCAGTTTAGTTTTTCCTTTCCCATCTTCGAAAGTCATCTTTTACAGATTCTACTGGTTACATTGTTGTTTAAGTACTGATGCAGTCCTATGCCAAATATTGCAGTCCCTAGTCTTTGGATTCATTCTACATCGCCTGCTACAAGCTGCCACAGTGATGGCTTGCTTATCTTTGGGTTTGTGCTTTTGTAGGTGAACACAGGGGACTGCTGACCACATTTTGTTTGGAAATACCACAGTAGTAATGGAAGAGGGATTTATGGAACTCTTCCCAAGGCCTTTCCCAGGTTTTCTGAGAAACTCTAATAACTTAAAAGGTAAGAGAAAATATGGACCAAAGCTTTTGCATCTAACTTCGGTCCCTATCCAATCTCCGCATTCAGATGGATGAGAGGACTGGTTTAAAGAACTGTTTGTCCTCAGTGTGACCAAAGAGCCATTCCATTTTACATTGACAGCAGGATACTATATCCACAAATAATACATCTTAAAGAAGTCTTTAAAAGCCCTACCTCTCATTAGGACTTTAATCATAGGTCTATGCTATAAAATAGAACTTTGTTCAAGCAGGGTACAGACAGGTGGTAGTCACGTCCAGCAGTACAGCTGAATCCAAGATGGGACAATTTCCAAAAGGCTTTGCATAATTTAAAGACAAATAACTTTAAACATAGCAGCACTTTACACCTAAAATATTCCCTATTTCAGTAAGAAACACTAATATGCCCCCAAAAGTAGAACAGAACACGATGTAGCTACAGGGCTTCATGAGTGGATATAAATTTAGAGGATCCGATGAGCTCTCTCAAACTTTTCTCCAGCTGCTTTGATGACATCACTGGTTTCACTATCTACAGTGGCACCATTGTCGCATTAAACAATGACAATTCTAAAACTGTCCCCTCTGCTTTCCTGACAGATATTCATATGCTGTATAAGGGGAAAAAATAATCTTCTTGTCATCATAATTTTTCTTTTTTTTCTTTTCCTTTTCTTTTTTCCTCCCACATAATTGTCTTTTGTCCTTCAGGTCTTAATTGCAATTCATTATTATTTTTGTGAAGAGCAGCCTCATGAAGGCAAAGAGTTAAAGACGTCACTTTAAATGACAAAAGCTGAACACTTTACCCCACTTTCAGTCTCTCATCTATTCATCCTTTTCATTGTGAAGTTCGCTATTTCAGCTTTCTAAGCTCTTCAACTACCTGCCCCTAATTTGTATTCCTGGGAAGAGGCCTAGGCTAGTTATTTTGCATTTGTGTGCTAATGGTGCTGAGTTTGCTTCTAAGAGGAGAACAGGGAGGGGAGGGCAGGAACCTCCAAAAGGGTTTAAGTGGGAGTAGGGGGGAAGGTGCAGGAAGGGTTGTTTGGGGGAGAGTCATGCTGAATTTTAACCCTGAATGCTTTCTTATACAATTTAGCACAAAGCCCTCCTGATTATATGGAAAATGACACCCTGTGAAAACTTGCCTGTTCATATACACCTTTTAAACAAATAGGTTAGTCAAATATCTAAAAAGCCTTGGAGACAGTTGGGTCATCTTTTTATTAATACATTAAATCATGACATACATTTTTCAAAGGTTTTGTTTTTGTGTTTTTTTTTCCTATGGCCTTGAAAATTATGTAACTTATTCAAAATATGCATAGTATTCTGAAATACATTTGTTAGGGGAAACAGTCTGTACATGTAAATGATAGTAGTGCAACCCTGCTCTGCTTTGTTTGATAAAACCATTTACTTTCACAGTGTTAATTTTGCCTGTGTGCTTAGATGCTGTGTGAGATAAAATAGCTTTCATTAGATTAAATAGGCAAACAGAGGCTTTTTGACTTATTGACTACTATTTCAAAGCCAAGCATTTCTTATGCTAATCATTTTTATAACTAATTTAACAGACGTAAAAGAATGTCATTATGAATAATTAGAGATGTTAGTAATTTAGTTTCTAATTAACCAGGGATGTGGAAGACCATTACAGATGGGAGTTCTCATTAGCAGTGAGAGGCATGGGTGTTTTGCTGCTTATTATAGATTCTGCCTATATTTAAAAATGGTTTGGTTGTTCACAGTTTTTAATACGAAGCACTTTCATTTCATGCTGCTGGGTATATCAGCTTGTAGCGCTTTGTCACACAGTAAACCAGACAACTACGCAAAGTACCTGATGCAACAAAGTGTGTAGGCAGTCATTTTCCATTTCATGAATTATTGCATGGCAGTAGTTCTCACCCCATCTCCACACCCAAGAGGTGGATTTCCAAAAGGGGCATTTTTCTTTTGCAGGTGTAAGTTGCTTGTAATACAATTAAGTTCGTAGCTATTAGATCTTCAAATCTGTGCCCATGATTCTTTTTCTGCATAAAAATGAAGGGGACCCTATCTACTAATGTTTCCCTGTCTCTCTGAACTTATGACATACCTTACAGAATTACTGCAGTCCCTGTATTATCCATTCCCTCTGTGTAGGCTTCCACTAGTGACTGCACAGCAATCTTTGAGGTATGAAAGAGGCTGCTTTTTTAGACTCTTACATCCCCTACGTGAACTTCCCACAACACTGCTGTTTCCACTCTTATTACCTTTTGTTTTCTTTAGTTACAATTTCCAAATTATTATTTATTATAAATGTTCAAATTCTGTTTTAGTAAGACCCAACCAAAATACGACCATCTAAAGACAGACTTACTTCCATTCCGTTTGAAAACTTTAATATATGTATTTATATATATTTTCAGTTTCTCAGATACTGGAAATCTTTTGGAAGCATTACAGTCGTCTTGTCTGGAAAAGAGACTTAATGTTGTCAGTAATTAGCAGTAATCATAAGTCATTTTGCAATATTAGCATATTAGCAATATGGATAGGCAGTTAAACTCTTTGAGAAGGGCAGTCTGCCCCATGTTTTATTAGTCTATGGAAGGCAAGAGAGTGACAATTTCATGAGCCACAGTAGCAAATTAACCTGAAGGAGAAGAGCTTCCTCCAAGTTCTGAAATTGGAATTATGAACAAATGTGCACCCAATAATGGTAGTCTTTGTCTATAGAAAAAAGTCATGCACAGTTTTTCAAGAGTGACCCAGTTAAGCTGCTGTAAACTCTGTTTAGTCTGAATACATGTAACAGACCTCCATCCGCAATTTAACGTAGTTTAACTAGATTAATTTAAACTGTCACTTAAGTTAACCAGTGCAACTTTCTCCTGTAAGGAGAAATAAAGTGATTTCAAGTCAGATAATTTATTGTTTCTGTCCAAACCTGTTTGAGATTCCTCTCGCTTGAGAAATGGTGTGTCCCATTTCAATTCCTGGGTTGGAGTCTGCATGAAAAATATCAGAAGGTGTAAATTAAAATGAGCTGCTATTTCAATTCAAGTGTTCACATAGGGAAGAAGTAAAGATGGAGATTCCAGATATGCTTATTAGCCTACTTATGTACATTGTATTGCCAGTTAAATTTTGCCTAAGATACAATTGGACATACTCAGTCAGATTAGAAAATATTTTTTCTTTTCATAGCAGAGATTAGAGCACTAACCACAGCTATGGAAAATCAGTGTTCAGTGCCTGCTCTACTATAGATATCATAATACAAATGACCTTGGGCAAGTCACTTAGCATATATTTGCACTGCAGTCAGACAACCTAACCTTAAAGTTCAGCATTCCTGAACTTTTTAGCAGCACCAGTAGACCACTGTCAACCCCCACTGTTTTCAAAGGCCACTGTGGCCCTCTATAAATATTTTCACTAAAAGCACCATTGTGACAACTTTGTTTTATATGGTTCAGCAAACCACTTGCTATAAACTGGGAACTGCAGGTGGGAATCACTCCAACGGCATGGCTTCAATATGGGTTAAATGCCCATAGAGTCCCAGGCAGAGTTGTGCATCCTGAGCTGCTTTGTCTGTGTGTCCACAAGTACCCAAGTTGGTTGCAACCACCAACTCTCCCATGCTTGTCCTTGCTGCTGCCACACTTCCCAAAGGCAGTTAATATCAGTCTACCTCACAGGTGCAATCTGAACATAAGCATATCAAAAGACTGTGAGGAATGCAGATGCCTAGGGTTAATGAGAGTATTTAATATATAGTCTAAAACACACTGAGTAGTTATCTTCTCAACTTTCCCTAGGAGCTTGTGGGAAGTCCTAGTGGATATGGCTAGAGGAATGAGCAAACTACTAGAATTAAGGTGGGAGGTTATGTAACTGTCAAAAATCATCTCAGTTCTGTTGGATTAACCAATGTCTGACTCATCTGACCTCTGTCCAGCCTGACTGCAATGGAGATTAAAAAAAAAAAAAAAAAAGGACCAGACCATTTTAAAAGAAGAGAAAGTATTAAAAGGAAAAGGGTTGTGTTATAATGAGCAGCTGATGGTCAGCAACCACTTTCCCAGATGCCAGAATCTGATAGATTGTTTCGCTTTGACCCCAGAATTAATGTGATGTACCTTAATGTGTGGAATCTTCAATCTTGAAACTGAAATCTTCTTATGATGATGCATACTTCTAGCTGAAGCAAGGGGGGAAGATACCTACCAGCATGTCACTTCCGGAGGATATCAAGTAAGGAACAGCATAAACAAAATTCTTAGAAGTACCAGATTTTGGGCAATCAGAATACAGTCTGGTGGTGGTATTCTTTGATCTAAATCTGTTTCTTCACCCTTAGTTGCAAATTCTTTTCCACAGTACAAGCAATAGTGTACTGCTTTCTTAGGGAAACTTTGTCTGATTTAGGATAAAAAATATAAAGCGCATACCCCATCCTCTTAGGTTACTACTTTTGGTAGCAGTAAACAAACTGCAAAGTATCATGAGCTTCTTCTGGTAGTTAAAACAACTAAGGGAAACCCAAGTAAATCAATCCAGGGGTGGGTCTCATTTTAAGTTAGTGACTATTACTTTTCTGTAGGGAAACAGACCGTAAACACTAATGGGTACAACTAGATCAGCTGTATCTAAAAGTTGTATGAGTTTCATTCATATAAAAATCTAAAAACGAAAGTCTATACAGCCATTATATTTTGATTGTTATTTTTTTCTCTGCATGTTGCTTCTGAATGCTTTTTGAGACAGAGAAAAATCTTTCAACTACAGTAATATAGCCTACACTGTGCAATGACTGAAACAGATATTGTTTTGCCACTTACAAGTTATTGCTTAATAGAAAGTTGTCTAAGCTAGTTTCCTAAGATTAGGTGATGACATATCTGAATGTCACTTATCCTAATCATGTAAGCAGTATGTGTATCTTAATAAAGATCCTCTGTGCTGTGTTTTTTTTTTTCCTTTGGGTTATAAACTATGGTCTGATGCATAGAAACGAATAATTTAGTTACAACTGTACCGCCACAAGTTTGTTGTAAACTGAAGCCACAATTGCAATCTTGGATGTCACAAAAAAATCTTGCTATAAAAATATCTAAATAGTTCTCTCTTCAACTGCAATAACATACCATTTTGCATTACCAGATGTTAAAACTCTATAGATTATCTGACAGCAAATACTATATCAAAGGCAGTTCAAAAGAAAAGTAAAATTATTTTCATATTTTTAATCATGCCTGCAGATGGGTTAGGATAATCTGTCATAGTTCAGAAGTAGAAAAGAAAAGAAACAAGCTTGATGTAACTTGGCTCAGTGGTCTGTTTCAAATATGGTTCAGACATAATGGGAAAAACAAACAGGTCTTTGCTTGAGAAAACCAATGTAGCAGGCAAGTGCAAAATCTTACTCTGTAAAGTTTCAAAGTCAAACCCAAAAACCTAGATTTTTAAAGGAGAAAAAGAGAGAGAGAGAGATCGCTCCAAAGATCCCAAGTAAACTTTCATTTTTTGAGGTTCTTTCTGCACTTCCCCTTTCCTCTTCCCACACACGCTGAACCAACAAACACAGATGTTGACAAGAATACATCCCTCGGTACAGCCACATCCTATGCCATGCATGTACATGGGGAGATGCCCTATTGCAGATGCACAGGAATTCTGCAGAACCAATTGTTGTGCTGCAAACTGTGCAAACTGTGTGCACTTTTTACAGGAAAAGCTTAATGAACTGAACCCTCTTCAGGGGCCCCAAAGATCTAGAAATTCAGTGCTTATAAAAAAGGTGACTTCTGACTGTCAGCTCCGTGCATGTATGTTCTGGGCCCTTGTCTTTTTAGCAACACAATGTTCCTTCTTATTTTGGCACAGCACTGAACTAAAGAATGGAATCTGGAAGACAGAAACGAGCCTGATACTAATGAAAAGTGCAATCCATAATTATTGTCTTACCTTCTTATTTATGAAACTTATAGGGGCTGATGTTTCAGTTTATGCCCACCTGAGCATGATCTTGGTCATCTGCTTGCCCGTATTTGTCAGATATTTGCATTGACTGACACCTATTTTATTTTCAACCACTCTATGATTTAAATGTGTGACCACTGGTGTCTGCAGAAAGCAGCAGGCTTACATTTTCCACTCAGCAATTCTTGTGTCACTTTCACCTAGTTTAGTTACACCTGAATACCTCGCAGCACCCTTCAACCAGCCTGTGTGGAGGGGTTTAAGGCAGCGAATTCATCAGGAAAGTACAAAAAAAATACTCAAACCAACAAACAGAATAAGTGGCAGGGTTGGGGGTAGGGTGGGGAAGCATACAGCCTGGTGCCTGACATTAGGGGGAAAAAAGAAAAGAAAAAGACAGTTGTTTGTCATAAAGAATAACCTGGATGTTTACTGTGCCTGGCCGCACACCCAAGAGCAAGGCTTGCGTGTCTCCCCTCCCCAGGCCGGATGGCTCCACAGCTCAGTGCCTTGGCTTAGGTGCAGTTGGAAATGCCCGAGAATGGTTCTTTGTTGATTTTCGCCTGTGCGAGAGAGCCTGGTGTTGCTGCGAAGCGAAGTGCTATTGAATTTGCTCACTCAGGCAGAACACTCGACAGGAAGGAAGGAAGCAGCCATTCTTTCTGGTCCTATTGTCTGGCCACCAGGCTTAGGCAATCAAACAGCCCCGCAGCCCGGCTGCCGGCTCCCACTCTGGCCGCTTCTGGTGGGCCCGGCTGGGGAGGGGGGGAAGTGGGGAACGGCTTTCTCATGGCGTTTACTTTGTTTTTCCTGCACTCCAACCACATCTTTTCACGGCTCAGGGCCTCAGGTAGCCGTCTTCCAGCCCTCGGTGTTTCTCCGGTGGAAAAGGGCCAGGGAAGGGAGGGGTGAGGGTAGCCCCAGGTGGGATGGGGCTGCTCAAAGCTGCCTCTGGACTGACACTGGATGATAAGAAAGTGTGGGAACAAACTGCAGGAGCCCGTGAAGAGTCCTTCCAGTGCTGGGAGAGTTTTCTGTCATGATTGGAAGGCACTGTTCATAGCTGGGGGCTATTTAACAACACATTTATCCTTCAGGGGCAACAAAGGGTGAGTTGGAAGAGGGTGCAAAGGAGCAAACCCGCCTTTAGAAAGAGGTTCATTTAAAAGCTTACATTTCTGATTCCCCAGTCCCAGATAGCTGCCTCTTCTCCCCAGAGAACAGGAAAAAATGAAAAACAGAGCTGAAGGGACTGGTTTTGCAATGCAGAGAGCTGCAAGCCTGGCCCCTGCTTGCAGTGATGCCATGGAGTCAGGGTGAGTTCTCCTGGGGACTCCTGACAAAGGAAGTGCAAAAAGGGTAACTAGTCTAAGCATCCCAAGCTCAAAACAGTCTGTCATTGCATTTTACCTGCCCTGTTATCTCCCTGCAATATCTCAGCACTTCTGGTCTCAAATCAGGTTGCAACTATAATGTCACAGTGTGGATTTGCAATGAAGCCTCTCTCATTCTTACTGAGATCTGTCTGTGGGATAGTCCCTGCTATGGTCTGGTGGCCGGATTTGCTGTGTGTGATAGCTGCAGGACTTTTTTGTTTCATTGTGGTGGACAATACCACAAAAAATTTTCTCAGACAGTACGATCAGGTGGATCAGATATGTCAGTGATATTATTCTTAATGTCACATGATAGACTACGCTCTGCAAATCTGTGATGTACAGTAAGAGAATAGAGCCTGGTGAATGCAGAGGCTTAGTATTCACACAATCCTAATTCTGCAAGCCCAGGATGGTTTTCTGGTGGTTTAAGTGACTCTAAGTACAGGCTCCAGTGCTCCTACCCCTGCTGATGTCCCCAGCTGCATGTTCCAGATCCATCCTCTAAGTCGAAGTTACTGCTTCAAGTCATGCTTGGTTGCAAGCTTGGACACAGGTGGAAACAAATGAGCCTGCTCCACCAGTCACCATGCAGAGGCTGGTGTTGACAGAAAGGGGAGGAGGGAGTGGGGTGGAGCTGCCGCAGCCTGGGCTCAGTGAGATGGATGTTGCCTTTTGGCATGGCACCATGCTGAGGCACTTCAAAAATAAAGCCAGAAATATTTGCTTATACCCAAGAAAGCCTGAAGGTTGCAGTTGCATTTTGTTAACTTCAACAGAAAGGCACAGGTTGTATTTAGGAATTTTGGCCTTGGAGTATAACCAGCTTCCCACTTTTATCTTAATAAAACCTCTGCTCACCCTGCTCACACCTATCCTGGTGCAAATCTAAAACAACCTCGATGAGTTAACGGAGTTATTCCAGGTTTCTCAGTGCAACAGGAAGAAATCAGCATGAATTATACCATTTTTTTCTTTTTAATGGAAACAAGTGGAAATTACTAGAACAGAGAGATGTTTGAAGCCAAGAAGAACTCTTGAGTTTGGATTTTATTACAAACTTGAAACTTGGGCCAGTTTTGATGGGATTTGTAAATGCTTTCAACAAACGTGGGCCAAGTTTCAAGTGAGGCTGGGCTCTGTTGTAAGGGAATCTGGGCCAAGGTATGGTTTTGAGTGGAAAGCATATGAAACTCACCGCATTTGCCTAATTTAGAGTCTTTCTTTGAAGTACTTGGTCCATTCAAACCCAGAACTCAAAGCAAAAACCCACATGGTGTTAATGCACTGGAGCCAAAACTATATAACAAATTCCCTTGAAACGACATGATTCAAAGCTAGCACAGATCCAGATACTCCTTATAAGATGTTACCAAGATTGTTCTTCTGCATATATATATATTTTACTTCAGAAATTTTAAATAATCTGAAATCTTTACTGATTTCTGTATTCTTAAAAGATGTCCTGTGAGGGCTGTAGTGGCGTGGAAAGATTCAAGATAATTACTTTTTTAGATCTTGTCTATGCATATATAGGTAATACATTAATTTTTTTATCTAGTCCTAAATAAGATACATCATTAATGACCGTGCTCTGTGTCTATGGGTTCTTTGACCATGCTCAGTGTCTGAGAGCCTTCCAACAGTGCAAGAAGCAACGTGAATAACATCTGTTGCATGCTGTTTATTGTCACATCCTTTCTCTTGAGAAGCAACATGTGCAGTGGAGTATCTTGTTCTGATAAGGGGTTTTTCTTGGTGCCGTGATTTGTTTTTTGATCAAGAAACCATTTCTTTGAAAATGTCTTAAAGGGAAAATGAGTGGAGGCTATTACTGGTTAGAAACTGGAGGGAAAATTCCCCATGAGGTAGTACTATCCTGACATATTTCTTTTTTTTGCTTTTTTTTTTTTTTGTCATTGAGAAACTTTTTTGCTTTACTTCAACAGTCACATACACAAGTGACTCTGTGCACATATTCACATAACTTGACAGAACTGCTTTCAAGCTGCTTATTTGAACACAGTGTAATGCAATTAGCTTTACTGCATGCCTTTGATAGCAGAAAGTATGCTACAAGCTGACTTCTCTCTCCTTTACTAATGCTTCAAAACTCCATATGAGCAGCCACCCAGTGACTCGACTGGCTTTTGCATTTGCAGTTAACTACCCTGAATCATAAAAGTCTGGGAAGAAGGATCTGAGAAACATGTTCCTTCAGCTACCGCAAGGCTTCAGCAGGAAGGCTGAGTTTGTGTTCCATGTGGAAAATCACACACTGATATGCGTCATCCATAGTCCTATGCAGATCTGTTAGACATTTCTAAGAGGGGCTGGTTGTCCCCAGCTGCCTGCCTGTAGAACACCCATAGAGCTAATGGGAGGTCCACATGTGGCTTGCTGACAGGATTGGGCCCTGTGGTTATAAACAGGCAAAGTATTTTCTGATATCGGAAATAATCCCTTCTTGCCCAGCTCTGTAATTAAGCTTTGGCTGCTTTGGCCATGATCCTGATGGTCCAGGCCAAGAGGAAGCAGGGACAAGGCAGTCAGAGTGGAGGTCTGGTTCTGTCATTTCTGTAGCTCACCAGAATCAAAGTGATGGCCTCAAATGTCACCTGGAAAAGGGAACAGAACTTTTTTTGAAGGTGAGAAAGGGAAATAAAAAGGACAGATGTGGGGATGCCATGATCAAAAGTAAAGAGAGAGCACAGTAGTGAAATACCAGCAGTAGAAATCAATGCTCATTTGAAGAATAGTCACTGCTGCTCTTCCAAGAGACCTCTCCCAGGAATAAATGCTCAGGCACATACTCTACACTTCCTTGTCCTTCTCCTTAGAAGTTCAGAAGGAAAAACCAAACATGCAGAAGCTTTACAAAATTTAATCTCCATCCATTTTTCCTCTTGGCAAAGTCCCTTCTGCATATAAAACAATTTGAAATAGAGCAAGGGTTGGTTTTAAGACCATTAGAGCGACATTGGAGAATGGTGTACTGGACAATTTTCATAACACAGTGTCTCAAATAGAAGAGCAACTTTTCATTATTTCACTTGTCCACATACACTGGAATGAGAGGTGACCTTCACTTAAAAAAAATCGTGTTTCTGGAGCATGCATTCCAGATGAAGGCCCTCTCTATACCAAGGCTTTGCATAGTCCGGGAGGAATGAAGAAAACATCATGTTCTTGATTTTTTTGGCCAGGCCCAGACCAACTTGGATGCTCAGCTGCCCTAACCGGCACAGCCTATATGTGCTTAGAGCACTGACAAAGCAAGTACACGCTTGCTCCTCTCTCTTGCCTTGACATAACAATTTGCATAGGGCGAACCCAGGTCATAACAAAGACAGTGATCTGGCCTGTAAAATCTCTTTGGACAGAGAAGTTAGTGCTAATTCAGCATGTTTCAATTTGCTGAGTTTCACCAGGCTGCACATGGCTTTTAACAGAAGCTACGTGTACCAGATCCTGCATTGTATTGTGGTGTTTCCTCAGCACAGCTCATCTACACTCAGACTGATAAAAAGCTGTCTCCATTGCTGGCTCCAAAGCTTTTTTTCTGGTTGCTATTTTCATGTGAAGATGTAGTGGACATCTGAGGTACTTGGTCTCTTGTATCTCACTTGTCCCTTCCCCCATATAGATTATAATGAGTTTATTAGCCATCATATCTTGGATATTAGATTTTGTGCAAGTTTTTTTTTCAGGACAGACTTGTGTAAAGGGGCCCTTTCAGCCAGCAAACAAGTGTTCCTTAATGGCTGTACACAACTTTTTGGCATGCATCCATGTACTGGCAGTATGATCAAACACATCCCAGCAGACAGTGGAACAGAGATAGCTGTAGGTATAGATACCTTGGGAGCACGAGGGAAGCTATGCCATCTTTGTTTTCTTTTAGGACCTCTCTCAAGACTGAAGGCCCATGGTAAATGGTGAGCCTGATTTTCGTGCAGTCAGCCTAGAGGACTGTCTGGAAAATTCCATACAAAACAAAAGGGCTGCAGAGCCGCCTTACTCACAAATTAACTTATCAGCTGGAGAAGTTTTGATTTACAGTGGAATTCTCTGTTGGTTACTGAGATTCTCCCATTTAAAATTAATGACTTCATAGTTGATGAATGATGAAGTAGGAAAGGAAGTATGCTGAAGACTGAACAAAAATCATCAGGTGAAAGGGGCGCTCTGTGATTATGGAATAAAAACTAGTCATTAGGGCTTAAAAAAAAAAACCAAATAACCGGAGCTCTGCTTCTCACTGGTACAAGTGGTGGATGTTTTCTTGGAATAGAAAATTACTTCCCCCCCCCAGGATCTGTGGTACTAAAAAAACAGGCCCCTTCAGAACTAACTTCCAAATCTGCTAACATAATAATCTTCTGAAGAAGAATAAGAATGTTGGTTTTACAGTTAATTAAGGGTTTTGGGTCAGGAACTTGAAATCTATCCATTAGGTTATGGTTTTCTGGTTAAAGAGTCATAAATACACAGTACACTTTATTAAATAGCTTGAAAAAGACTGTGCTTAAAATATGATAGATGCTTGGATGTGTTTAGCAACAGATAAATGTTGAAAGAGAGGTGGTTCACCTTGGCAGTAACTGTGTGTGTAATTTCTTTGGAAAAATGTATTTTGTTGTTACCTGTCCACTCCTTTTCTTTCTCATTACTGATTTGAAGTAGGCAAGATAGAGATAGAAAGCAGAAAAGTAGAGCAAAAATAACATGGGGATTTGTGGGTTTTAAACCCCCAAAAGAAGTGTTACAAGACAGAACTGAAGAACTACTTTTTGAAGTCTTCTGATGTATGAGAAGTATTAGGTGTCCACATCCTGGCAGCTGGGACAGTCATTTCAAGACAAAGACATGATTAGTGGGGCAAAGCATAGTCAGAAATAACCAGAAAGAGGAAAAGGAACTTGTGAGGGAAGACATATAAAGAGATATTCAGGTGCCAAATCCCATATCTCCTGTTGTGTCTCTGCCTCCAAAGACATCTCTCCTGTGCAGGGGGTGTAGGTGAGGGGTGGAGAGAGAAGCTAGATCCAGACAGGTACCCTGGAACTGTGAACCATTTGTGTGTGAGCAGAATAATCTTATAGGCAGCTCATCATTTCCAGGAGCATTCTTATGCTAATTCCCCAGACGGAGGGAAAACTTAAATTCCTTCCCTTACTGAATGGAACCATTCCTCCATCAAGAGTTAATTTTAAAAAGAGAGCAAACAGATGGGAAGGACTTGATGTTTGGCAAGCTTGGGGTTAGAACATTCCCATATACACATACACATTTAGAAAAGAAGTATCTTAGTATTCATGATACTTGGTGATAGAGTAGCAAAAAACTTTCAGTTAAGCGTGAAAAACAAATATCACAATTTATCTTGATTCTTCAGTCTTCTGTATGCTGAAGGCATTTTTTATGTGAGGTTTTTCACAGTTTTTTTTTTTTTTTTTGTGAATGTCTTTCATTTCAAGTTACCCTTATTCTGGGTCCTTTTTTAATTCCCTTTGGCCAGAGCATTTCTGAATTTCTGCCAAGAAGTTACTATGTAAAGCCTGTTGTACTCAAGAGTTGGATTCCCATTCCTGGAATCATGACTAGCAACCCCAAAATAGAGTGCATTGTTGTTTCAGAAGAAAAACAAGAGAGGAAAGAAACCTTAGGAACAAACAGAGAAGGATGAAGCCAAGCGACAGTTACAGACTCTTCAGAAAGCTACTCTTCAATTAGACATTTAGACTGGCTGCTGATGAATCCAATCTAGATGGTAGGAAAAACTGCATTTGAAGTAGAGACAACTCTTATAAATTAATGCTATGCAAAGCTACCTATTTTTGTTTCCTGCCAACTTGTGCTTAGGAACCAGCATCTTTACAAACACTTGAGGGAGAGGACACCTTTGAATGCCCTGTTTCTTCTGCAGAACACTTTTTTTTTTTTTCTTTTCTGAACAAAAAGTGTAACTTCACCACAACTACATTGCAAATTCATTTCATCAGGGAAAAAAATGGCACAATCAGTACAAGGAGGAATTAAATGGAGAGTAAACTCTTTTTTAATGGTAGTGTAAGCAAATGTGTTAACAAAAATATTGGTGTATCAGCAAAGAAATACTGAGAGTTTACAAAAAGATTCTATGCTAATGGAATCTTTCAGGAGACATTCTTTGCTAAAGTAAGTATTTTCAGGAAATATTTTTTGTTAAAGTATATTACAGAATCCTAAATAAAAATTGTGTATGTAATTATCATCTCATCAACTTAATAGGCTATGCATTGCTTTTTGCTGATTTTGTCACACAGAAGTTTAAAATTCATAGGTATAGCACTATTTGATTATATAATAGTAATCCCTATTAACAGCAGAAAGTTTAAAAGCATGGAGAGTTTGACTGGAGAAAACAGAAGAAACTTTAGGTTGGTAAAGAATATGTTTTGTGACACACAGTGAAGAAGCCTGTTTCTGCCCATTTAGTAACTCATTCATTCCCTATAATACACACGGAAACAAAATCCTACTTTTAGTGTAATAAAAGATGACTAATATTGATTAAGATGTTCATATGAAAAGAGACATGAGGCAAGACGAGACAAGAGAAGACAGTAATTTTGGCCTCTGCTTTCAAAGGATGTCAACTTCATGGTGTTAAGCTTGAGAAACTGTAAAGGTCTGAGTATAGAAGCGAAAATCCGTCCTGGGAAAGTTCATCTCTTTTAAAGTGCATCAAAACCCAAGAACAGTCCAAACTCATCATCTCCTTAGCAAGTGATGACCTGTAGCATTTATATATATACATGTGCAATATAAAGTCTTTATTAAAATCCAGTCATAAAATATGTTGGAATTCCCAGGCTAGAAATAGATCATAACACCCTAACCATCCAATGGGACACCTACTTTGTCTCTCTACTTTAGGTAACTAATGAAGCAGTTCCCCTAAAGGTAACATATACTTTGTAAGGACGCGTCCAACAAAAGGGAATGGGTAGCTCTGAGCACCTGTGAAAGATTTTAGTTGCTGAGACTTAGGCATCTAATTTGGGAATGTAATGTAGGAGCAGACATGTTCTCAATCTAGATATCTTCAAATATGCTATATAGAGATTATAGTACTCACCTTTTGGAGTATGCTGTCTGTTCCAGTGGACACCGAAATTTATCAGTTGTGTGCTTGCATTAGGTGAACTGGAGCCTCTCCTGAATTATCTTTTGGACAAGTTTTCAAAATGATGTTACAAGGAATTTTCTTTTTTAATTCTGCTAAAGGTGTCATGAGACTACAAAAAAGTGTTTTCTTTTTCTGCTGTAAGTGGTAAGCAAAAGGTGGGTAGGAGGCTTAAATATAAATTCAGTTTATGACCTTTCAAGACTGAATCCACATATAATGAGAAAGCTTTACCAAGTGGACACACACAAAGTATTCCTACAAAAAGCATCATTATGGAGATGCATGACCCAAACACAATATCAGACAGTACCACTGAAATCAGATTGCAAGGGACACACAGTTTTATTTTTCTAACCCATGTTGGTACATACAAGACTAATGAATATAAAATATATGTGTGTCTCTAAATAAACTAGTCTGTTTGCATTTAAAAATGTGGCTTTGTGAGTTTCTGTAATGAGATCCTTTAGCGTCTGTTATTGATCATTCCTGCACTTCTTTAACTTATACTTGTGAATCAAGTAAAATGCAGAATGTTACCATACATAAGAGCAATGCTTAAGAAAACATCTTTCATGTCCAGCATTACAGGGCCAGACAGTTGTGCATGGTTATCAATACAACTTGCTCTTGGCCCACAACATGAAAATCTCTGACATTTGCAGAAAAATGGTGTTTGGGCACTTGGTGCTACATGATCACAAGGAGAGAGTGTTCAGGCAATCAGGACAGCTGGTTAAAACTAGGCCTGGTGTGAGAGTTCACAGACAAACACTCCCTGATTTAGCACAAACTTGGACTGGCGCTTTTTTCTTAGGAATGACAGCATGCTACGAGAATGTGGAAATGAATGTAACACGATTCAGAGGGAGAGACTTTTCTCCTCTCGAGCAACGCGTTTGCTTTATTTCATAGAGAGCACATGCATAGTGGCTTACTCTGTGCAGTGTCTCATTTTGCCCTGATTTTGGTCAAGCCTAAGCACGTTACATTCAGTTGACCTGCTAGATGCGCCTAGCAAAGGCATTGTGTTCATGTCTCTCCAAAGATGGGATCCAAAATAGAGCAGATGTGGCCAATACAAGTACTTCCTCTGTCTTTGCTCTATTGAACCTAATTCAACACTAGCTATAGAGAATAAAGCAGGCACGTATTAAATACCAAAGGCTGTATATTTGTAACTTCTAGGTAGATTACCATAAAAATCATTCAAGTTTTTTCAGAAATAGTCTCAAAATCAGAATATGTTGATATTATGAAATGAACTTCGTGAAACCTAATTGTAGGACGGAATACCCAGAAGAAATGAGAAAATGTGAATAAAAATGAAAGTCAGTTTTGGTCTGATCCTTGTCACTCTTTCACAGATTTGTTTCTTCATAGTCCTCACTTTTGAAATGTAAAGAATTCATAATAAGGTGAAGAAGGACACTAGAGATTTGATGTCATATGTGAAAGTGGTATGAGAAATGTCTCTCATAGCCCAAAGCAACTGAAGGATTTCACTGAGAATGAATGGAGTAAAAAATAATCATAAGGATTTTCAGCTGGTTACCATTGGTAATGACAAGAGACACTGGTACTCATGTGTCACAGAAAATGTGTTTTGGAGTACTCAGTGTTACAACAGTGTCCAAGAGAATTAAAAAAAGAAAAAAAAATTGTATCTACTATAGATCAATAGACAAAAAAGTGAATAATATGTCAGTGCTAATGTAAAAGGTAAATGTCCTTTAGCTTCATTATTGATCTCTGAGATAATTACACTGTACATCAAAAGAAATTCAATTATATTCGTGTGTTACTTCGTAAACAGCATTAGCATCATTTGGACATGTGATCTTACAGCAGGGAAAAAGTTTTCAAAGCGCTGTGGTTTTGCTTTCCCAGATCTGAAGTATGCATTACAGCCAAGAAGATATGGTCACTTGCTGATGTGGTTCCAACAATTGCAACAGAATTGTAAACAAAGCAGTATAAATGTCAATATAGGCTACAGTCCAGTCCACTCAATTTTGACTCAAAATTTATACTTAGAGTTTAAGCACCTTCAAGGCCCTTTTACAGTGCAGTGACTCTTTCTGTTACAGGGAACATGGGTGTTAGGTGCAATCCATCCCTAGGGATCTAATGCCTGGTTCAAACTAGTTCCCCCAGTTTTGTGAATGGGATCTCATGTCAGTTATCATTTTAGCAAGATTAAAAAAATGCAGTTCCTATCAATCATAGCTACATAAGGCAGCAGCTAATGAAGTAAAAAGATCTATCAAGGAATTTGTTTTATCAAGGATGTTGATGCAAAAGACTATATAGACATGCAAGTTGTTTGGAGTCCCTCCCACAATGACAGAAAAAATCAAAATCCTTTTCAAAAATGCGAAAAGCTCCAAGTGCCCACTGTCCATCTCCTTAAACCCACCAGCTTCCTCCAGTAACCTCTTCAAGGCAGCTACTGGGGGAGGGGATTCTGTCTCTTTACTCTCTTGAGACCCCACCTGGAATATTGCATCCAGCTCTGGGGTCCACAGCACAGGAAGGACATGGACCTGTCAGAGCGAGTTGAGGAAAGGGCTAGTAAGATGATTAGAGGGGTGGAGCACCTTTCCTATGAGGAAGGGCTGAAAGAATTTGGATTGTTCCACCTGAAGAAGAGAAGGCTTCTGAAAAAGAATAGATTTAGTTTAGATATTAGGAATAAATTCTTAACTGTGAGGGTAGTGAGGTATTGGAACAGATTGCTCAGAGAAGTTGTGGATGCCCCATCCCTGGAATTGTTCAAGGCCAGGTTGGATGGGGCTTTGAGCAAACTGGTCTAGTGAAAGGTGCCCCTACCCATGGTGGGGGGAGGGGGTGTGAAACTAGATTATCTCTAAGGTCCCTTCCAATCCAAACTATTCTGTAATTCTATGATTGTCAGTCCTGTCAAATGTCAGGCCTGAAAAAATAGGTGTCCTACTACATCTTGTGCAATTCCTTGCTAGGGGTGACACAGTTTTTCTTCTGATCCTGAGACACATTGATTTTCTCTCTGAGAAGCATTCTAGAGGAGGATTGCATCAGCCATTGCATATAGAGTGAGTTGAAAAACAACCCCGTGGTATGGTGCTGTCCCTTCACAGTCAGTTCCAGTATCTACTTCCTCTGGCACCCTACACAGGGTGCCCATCCTTGCCCTTCAGACAGCCCATTGTATGAAGCCTCAGACATCAAGTAAAACAGATTGATAAATGTGTTGTCACTGCAAAAATGTGGAAAGTCAGATGTAAAGTATGAAAATATACAGTTGTTTGAGTTTAATGTCAGTGTATGTAACATAGACAATGCTTCTCTGATTCACTTATTTTATATTACTGCATTCAGTAAATCTCTCTTTTAATGACAACTGTAAAGGACTTCCAGATGACCAGCCTTCTGAACAGAAGAATGGGCTGAATCTCAGACCTTTGCAGAGGAATTCAGGTTTATCTGTTGCAGAAGACACAGGCCCTTTTCCATAAACTTGTCCTGATGACGTGCTGGGACAAAATACAATATAAAATGCAAGTATCAGCCCCTGACTGGACAAATGTTCTAGCATTTACATATAATTAAGGGTGTGGCTTGGGATGGTAGAGGTAATCAGGCACTGAACATGGATAAAAGAATTAATCCTTTGCTAAAGTCATGTAAACCATTTGCGTAGCCTCACTGGTATTGTAGTAAAAACACATCACAGCATTGTTAAAGATCTTAATTCTTTGCCCCCAACAGTGTAAAACAGTTTGTGGGTCATAGAGTTTCGAGGAATATTTTTCAAATATAATATAAAAGAAAAAGAAAAGGATTGTACCTCAGCTTAATTTATCTGAGTTCCTTTCTGAAATACTCAGTTTAAGATGTAATAGGAGATTCACCATGGGCCTACTTCTTTTCTTACTTTCTAGACAGCTGTTTTTACATTAAAGCTGCAATCACAGTGAACTCAAAGGAACAGAGGTACAATATGAAGATCATAAATGAAGAGACACCCATATACATTAGTATCTAGACCTCTTGAAGAAATATGATGCTTTCCACAATTTTCACTGATTTAAATAAGTAAGCCTTATTTAGACCCATAAACATCATTGGTAAACTAGATAAGGTGAGATCCACAAACTTCAGGTTTTTGTATATATCAGGCAGTCACCTAAGATTCCCTTTATAAGCAAAAGAAAGAAAAAGGTACATTAAGGATAAGAGTCATTTGACCTATTTTCATCATCTATTTTAGGATGAGATGAATCATACTCTAGAAGTACTTATTTTATTTCAGGGAGCATAAATGAAAGCACAGAGAGACTACATCTACAATATGATTTATGGTGATACTGATGTCTATATTCGGCCAAATAATTCCCAATCACATCGGCTTTTGTTGGTTTTCAAGTAAGCACAATAAAAAAGTTCATTTGAGAGAATGTCTTACATCCCATGCAAAAGAAACTGGGAAAAATAAGAAATAAGTGAGACTAAGATCTAATCAGGTGCCTGTTATGGTTTACATGCAGAGTAATTTGTTGGATTAGTAATGGGCCTGAAATAATAGAAGCAAGTCTGATGGCAAATTCTTCCATCCATGAGAAATTTTCCTTCAAAAGCGAGATACAAATATATGTGAACATATGAATTAATTGTTTATGTAGGCAAAAACGTATCATGTGATGTGATTTGGGGTTTGTTAAAGGGGAGAATGCAGAGCAAGAAGCTCTTCTAGCCTTATTGATATAGTCCAATGTCAAAATATAAATTATTTGATGACTGCACGGGAATCTATGTCTTACACTGGTATAACAGTAAACAGAGGAAGTGTGGTATGTGAGTTGTATTTAGAGCTATATATAAACACACAATATAAATATATTTATGAAACAATCTAGAAAGATCAAACAATTAGTCTGTGGAGAGTCATAGTTTCACTTCCTTTCTTGAGAATTTCTGTTTTGAGAAACAGGTGGATTCTGTACATGAGTAGTACTATTTTAAGAACATATGTATGTGGCAGTGTGTATGCATATTTATGAAAATAAAAAAAGAGCATATCATCTACCATATAAAAAATAAACTGTTATGTCCCACATTGCTGGTTAGAAATTTGAAGTTCAGATGGCTGTAACTGTTAGTTATTTAATGCTTAGGTATTATTATGTTTATTTTGTAAAATGCTATTCATCAGGCACCAAGTATAATTAACTTACTCTTCCCGCCTGCTCCCTTTTCATTATCTGAAGTCCTTGGAAAGTTTCCCACATCCATACTTTGCAGTCTTCCAGATTGGTACCTTGGCATTGAGACTTATATCTTACACTTATTTCCTCTATAATCCTCATGTATCAGGGAGAATATGAAACTTACAAAGGTTTGGTTTTTTTCAGTTGTGGAGGTTTTTGTGGGGATTTCTGTTTGATTGGTTTGGTTTGGGATTTTTTTTTTTTTGAGTAATAGTACATTGTTAGCAACATTGTATTGCTAGCAACATAACATTCTAAAAATGCATTCATGCCTGAGACATCCAAGTATTATATAGGTGTAAGGCCAGACACATTAAGCTCCTTTCTTCCCTCAGGAATAACCTCTGATCTGCAGTGAGCAGGCATCCAAGTGGTCATTTACAGCCACATTGGAAGAAAGTGAATTTCATTTTCATCAGGAGCTCTATTAGTAGGCGATAATATTGGTGGGCTCTGAATCACCAGGCACCCACCTCTGTGTCAGCCTCTCTCTTCCCTTTCCCCTACGCTTCTGGATTTCATCACTAAGACCCACAGAGGGGGCTTTTCCCCCTTATACCTATACTGTTTCCTCCTCCAAGGCATTGATGGTGCTGTTGGCTGCATGCTGGGGTGCAGCCAGTGCAATGGTGTGCATGTGGCAGCAGGTGGTTTGATGTCACAAACCTTTTCTTCCTGGCCCAATGGATTCAGCACAACTTCCCCCACCGTGACACTGTCATTACTTTAACTCTTGTAATTAATGTTGCAAAACATACTTGGCTCAGTATCCAACCCCCACACTGTTGGCCTGCCTCCTTAAGATTCCTCCTTAAAGCCCCACTTTCAGCAGCTACCTTTCTGTCAATATGCTCTAGGTTGGCCCCAACCACTTCTCTTCACACCTGTGATTGTATCAGGAAAAAAAGACCAAAATAAATATTTACAGTGTACATGCAAGAAGAAAAGGGCTGTTTTCGCTTTTCTGTCATTGATTTCCTCAGTTCCTCAGTTACTGGTCCTGCTCTATTTATTTATGATACTGTGTCTGACTTGGACTGTATTTCACGGGAAGAAGTCCCTGTTTCTTTGCTGTGGTTGTTTGTGCTAGTCTTGCATATGATAGCAAAGAACAGAAAAAAATCCATGGAGAACACTCTAGATGAAAGCAGCAGTAAACTCACAAAAATTGTCTGAAAAGAGTCAGAAGATAGTCAATGAAATGACTGTTAACTCCATTTTAAAATCTATTACATTTCACATTCATAGTGCCTTCTTAGAATGGCATGTTCTATCTTTTAACCTACTAGACCTGACAAAAAAACCCAAAACAAACCTAACCCATGGGAGTTTATAGAAAATACCTGATTAAAACTAGGTTTGTTTCCTTCTAAATGCTAAAAATGTAAGAGCAGACTTTTATTGCTCTTAACAGAGTTTCACATTTTTCTCCTAAGTGATTGCAGAATGGGGGTTATGCATAAAAACCCCAGAAGCAATGGCAAAAAGCATTTCAAAATGAAAAATTCTCTCTTTCTTACACTTGGAAATACATGAAAATTTTCAGACCAGTTTGGATTACCTCTGCTATCTTCTACATGCTCTAGAAAGCTGGATAAAAGAAATCAGGCAGAACTTGATCCTCTCCTCATTTGGAGACCAATAAACCTTCTATTTATAGAGAACTTCTATGTCCCCAAATCTCCTGGATACCCATAGTTCCTTACCAACAAGAATAGATTTTACAAGAGACCCTATTGATGAGTTCAGAATTGAGTAACAGTGATCAGGAAATAAAACGATGCTAAAAAGCTGAATCACTTATGTGCTATAAAATTATGTTTGGTTCAGTTGTGTTTGTTTATACTCTGAAATATCCTAAACTGACATGTTTACAAGATGGATGTATTTCAAATGTGGGATAGTCCCATACATTATTGACAGCATAGATGCTGTGTCTAGCAAATAAAGTCTGTAAACTGCTGATTGCCAGAAGCCAGGAGGGCACAAGGGGAAGACTTTCTCTCTGCTTGCATTCCTTACCTCTTTTTTTACCAGCAAAAAAACCACAAAACCAAAAACATACTGGGATAAACAGACATTAATGTATGACTGGTCCAATATTCAACATTTTAATTACAAGACATGGAAACCTTTGAAAGCTAATGACTTGCTCTGTCTTAAAGGAAACCTTTCCTGATTGGGGTGAGCTACATCTTTCTGCCTTTACTTTTATTTACTCTGGGGCTAATGGAAGACATCGGTTTCCTGTTCTGTCAATCTTGCATGTCAAGCAGACACTGAATTCACTAATTAAAGCCACAAACTTTTAACAAGACATACACAGGAGTTTCAGCATGTCTCCCTTGCTTGTAGATATGTACTTTACCTTTTGAAATATCAGCTGTTCACATTGTGTGAGGGCCAGATGCTGAGAAGGTGAAACCCTCTTATTCCACCAACTTCAATAATCATGCTGATTTGTACCAGCTGAGCCTCCACTCTGCAACTTACATTTTCAAGCCTCTCATGCATATACATCTACAAGTGCAGAAATAAAGTCAAACTTCTGATTTTCTTCCACTGAAACTAATAAATATGCTTCCAAGGTATTATTTTAAAGTAAAGGTTTGCTTGCTGCTTCTCTCAGAACAACTTTCTATCACTGCTGACTTATTTTCTTTCTTATATATATTTTTTAAAAAAATTTTAAACTTGTTCCTGATTATTGGCATCATATTTTAATATTAAAAAAAGAAGAGAGATCCACTTGTTTGGATAGAACTCAATCAGACACTGAATTACTTGGAATTCTATCTATTTGGGATATTGCCAGTACGACCAGCAGTGGAGGACATAAATAATGATGGCAAACAAATCTGAATGTAAGAAGGCAGATGAAATGTTGGCCCTACTCACAGTGACACTGCTACCTTTAAAATGCCAGAATTGAAAGACTTAAGTCACTAAGCTTCATATGCTCCATGTTTTAGGGCAATTAGTCATTCTAACTCTAAAGTACGACACAAATAAGATCTCTTAAGACCTTGGGCACTTGTAACTTGAGTATCTTGCATGTCCTATGGCTTAATTCTTTATAGATTACTTACAAAGATCAGACAGTGTAAAGAAATTGAGAAAAAAACATGTTCACTTTCATACTGTTTTCATACCAAGTGAGGAAAATAGAAGTTTCCTCTTTGAAAACCACATGAGCAGACTATAGGTTGCCCGTGTTATAAAAACAGGGGAAGTTGTATTGCAAAGTCTTCCAAAAAAGAGCTTATTATTTTACCCTTTTTTAAAATTTGACTTTTAAATTCCTATGTCTCTGTTCAGAGAAAAAAAACAAAACAAAACAAGGAGAAAACCCCCCTAAAATGTTTTACATTTACTTAGAGGAAAAGCTACAATAGAAGCTAACAGATGGATGAAAAGGCTTTGAAGAACTTTTTGAGACCTATAACACTTAATATTCTTTCATTGAATAACAGTAATGGTTAAAAGTACAGACCACAAATGCTGTCCTACACTGGACAAAAAAAAGTGCATGAAAGTATATTTCTATTCCCTTTTTCAATGTAATATTCAAAGTAATCATAGATTCAACCACAAGTTTTGTTACTCCTGATTGAGCAAAAGCAAATACACTTGCCTCCTCCAATTTATCGGGAGTCAATGTTGCATATTAAGCAGACATATAAAATAAATATCCGGTCAAATGGAAGAGATGGGAATTGTTCTGCCAATTAGTGTATTATTCAGTGCTGGTAATGTTGCAGCAATTCAACTGTTGCTAATTGCCCAGCTATATTTACTGAATACCAGGAAGAAAATAAATAGATAAAAGATGCTCTGAATCACTCATATGTCTGAATCAAACCATCAAAGTATGCTGTGTGTTTGAGTTAGTTTCTCTGGAAGTATAAAAATCCTCTTGCTGGAAACTTTGATGGTAGATGGTAAGGGCTTCTGTTCTCCAAATGCTTACATACATATGTACATTTGCTCAAGTAAATAGTCTATGAGACTATACCCATGAATAATGTGACAGATATAGAAAAGTATAGGTCTGTCTGACTCCTTTAATGCTTACAAAAATCTTAATGTCTTGAAATCTGATGTTAAAATGTAGACAACATTTTATATTTCTCACATTAAATCTAATGTCACTCCATGTTCTGTCGCTGAAATGGACATTGAACATTTCATGCAAAATAAAACAATGCAGTCTGTACCTTTGTTCATATTCATATTTCCTGAATGTTAAGGCTTTAAGCAATATTCATATGGATTTGTTTCTGTGTAGATGATTTCAAAATCTTTTTTAAAAAACGTAAACTGAATAAAAGACATACAAAATATAAATACTAGACCAGCATTCACCTATGCCAGACATCTAATCTGTCTGATGAAATTTAATATTTTTATTTCTTTTTCTTTTTACTTAGTTTTCTTTTTACTTTTCATTTTGAAAAATAGAGCATCCCAACATTCTCCTTTGCTGATTTTATAGATTTTTTTGTAGTCAATGCTTCCTTGTTCTCATTCTACTTCTCCTTCCCTGCCCTCCACATCTACTCCTTTACCCTGTCTTAGGTTGTTATGAATGCCAATCTCATGCTTTGCTTCCTTGAGGGAACTCAAATTTTTTCTTTAGCAAGTGAGGCTGCAGGTACCTGACTTCAAAATGAAGCGATGGAGCTGTGAGGTGGCACTAGGAAGGAGTTCAGGGAAGGGGCACCATGAATGTGCTGGATGGGGTCAAGCCAAATTTTATTCACTGGGAATCAGTTAATCTTATTTTGATTGTCCTTAAGTACATTGCTTTTTTTGCCTTTTTTTTTTTCCTTGTTCCCCCCAGCACACTCACATTTTTCCTGAACTTATTTCAGTTAAGAAGATCTCATCTGAAGGCATCTGATCTCTTCAACAGGAACATGGGCTAAGAGCAGTGTTAGGTTCGTGAAGGCAAAATTTCCCTGCTTTACTCAATACTTACAAGTCTTTCTATCACAAGGGAACAGTCACTCCACTGAATGTTTTAGAGTATTGCCTTGTCACAGCTGCGTGCAACAGTTAAAACCCTTCCTCCCATGGTACTGAAATGGCTAATATAAAGCCATGAAACAGTACCAGTGCCTTAGATAGTAATGGTACACAAGAAACATTTTAGTCCTAGGTAACCAGTTCAAATCCAGCCTGAGCTGAACATGAGTCTTGTAAAGAGGCTGTTTAATTGGGTTTGTGAAGTGATGGAAGAAGGTAGTGTCACATTGATTCTCAGAGGAAAGATGCCTGTGTGGTGGGACAATGGATATTACTTGGCATTCTTTCTGATGGTCTCAACAGGCAGCCCCGGGACTAAAATGGTGAACTCCTCAGTGTGATGTTACCGAGTTAAAACGTGCCAACAGGGTGATGTGAGGAAGCATATGTGGGTTTGCTTTATGCTGTATTTCTGCAAAGCTTCTTCTAGCTGTAATCACATACCTCCCATGAATCCTAGAGAAGAATAAAAGAAACCAGATTGTGCAGCTGAGTGAGAGTCTCCTCCCTTTGTGCCTTCATTAAGACAGTAGAGTTCATTTGAAATAGGTTGACTTACATGCAAATCAGTAACGCACAAGATAATCATATAACACAAGGAATGGAAGTAGAAGAACAAAATTGGGTTTGGATCCAATATTTCATTTAAATCTAAATTAATCTTGGTGATCTTTTAGTACACAATATACCCAGAAAGTCAAAGAGTTTATTAAATTACCTACAGACACTCCACAGCCATAAAATGTTTGGAAGAAAGTACTCCTTATGACATTTCAACTTATTTCTTCACTGGCGCCATTAAGAATATAAAAAAGTAGAATACAAATGCCTGACAATGAAATCTTTGATAGCATTTAGTTAAATAATAAGGGACACAAGCCAAGGGAAATATTACAGCACAACATCACAACAAATTAGTCCAGTATTTAACATTACTTTGACATGAGAGAGAAACGTATCAGGGGAAGAATTTTTCCAAAGCACCTTTTCACTTTTGATTTAAATTTAGGATGCTTAAACCTAGTGTTCTAAGGAAACTCCTACGGACATGGAGCTTGTCTTGCACTTCTAGTTAATAAGGATCAGATGCCTATCAGTAGCACTATTCTGGTGTGAAAGTTTGCAAGATTGAACCTTTGGTCCATAGTTATTTAAAACAATTCTTTACACAGTTTCTATTCAGGGTTGAATCAAAATGGCACTGAAAATATAATCAAGAACAAATGTGGTTCACACTAGTCATCCTCTCCTATTTTTTGTTCAAAACTTGCATGGACGTTAATGCCATGTATGACGAGTTGTGTAAGGCCCTTTCTGACAAATACGTGTAATTTCTAACTGTGTGTAGTCAGCTGTACAAAAAACATTTCATGTTTTTATTTGATTTATGTCTTCCTCTTGTCTATTTGTTCCTGTACTGACTCATAAATTTTTTAACAGGAACAAATATGATAAGAGTAATAGGCAAGTGTGTGTATATACATATGTTCCCTCTATATATACATGCAGTATATAGACTCACTGAGACTATTGTGACTGATGGACAACTGTCTGTGTTATTAATTAGGCATTACATTGATTTTGATTTACATTGCATTCTTATTCTGGAAGGATAATTCGTTGTTAGACATCAGACTTGTATTCACAGAAAGGCATAATGGCTTTCTTGACTGTAGTAAGTTATCAAAGTGCAACAGAGAAGATAAATTATGTGCACAAACTGTGATTATATTTCTCATGTTCTAAGGGCTATTTATGTGCTTACCCTTTTTCATAAGAATAAGTACTTTTAAGGGACAACTGTGTCTATACATGTGTTTAATTTTACTTTCTGCTGTGTTTTGGGACCTATTTAAATGAATAATGATGGAAACTATCCAAAGCCCACTGTTATTAATAGGATGACTAATACCAACCAATTCAGGAGAAAAATTCACCAGCTGGAAGTAGGAAGGGTAGAAGGAGAGGAAAGACTCCATTGTAATTGCACTGTGCTCTTAAAATGTTGAAGAATTGTCCATGACAGCAAGGTGGCCAGGTAGCTACACAGCCCTTTTCTATGTCCCTTTTCTCTTTCTGATCAGTGTTCCAACAAACTGCTGTTATTGTAGCCAAATGACTCCTGATTACAGTCTTCAGAGTGGCCTTGTGTACATCTCATTTAAAAAGGGTGCTAATGAGACTGATTTTTTAAACTGACTTTACACAGTTAAATTTTGAAATATGCAGGAATTGTGAACATTCGGCATTTCTGGTAATCAGGCTTGATGGACTGCAAGTACCTTGAAGAAAAAATTTTAATTTTGACGTCATAAAATTAAAATTCCTCTGTGATCTCTAGGTAATAATTTAGATTAGGAAACATCTCTCTACCTGCAGTATTGGTTCCTACATCTGACCTACATATCTAAGGCTCCTTTGACTGTCAACAAGCAAACATTCTCAGACAGTGATTCTGCTGACCTATTTTAGATATAATTATTTTAAGGTAAATAAAGTTAGGTGAGGTTGATCCCACTTGTAGTTTTCCAGGTCAGGGAAAATTGCTTCCTTTTTTTTAACTAAAAATGGCCAGCCTTTCTTTCATTTCACTTTTGTTATTTCCATTTGCTTACTACTGTAATACTCAGATTGTGGTTAGTGTCACACAAACACACAAGAATTGGCCTTCTTCCCCCTAAAGGTTGCACTTTCTCTAAAAAACTAAGCAGACAATACTTCATACACCATCTACTGTATGCTGATATGAACTGGAGTCTGTGGAGTAGTGGAGAGAGCAAGACAGAATAACAATTATTTATCACAAGTTAGTATTGTATGAAACCTCTTGATTTATCATCCAAATAATTAATTTCAACTACAAATAACTTCTTGCACAACGACTGGCTTTAAGTCCTAGGAATGTGTATGTACGCTATGAGATAAAAGGAATTATTATGATATTAACTGTAGAAGAAAAAATATCAAAAAATACCATCATGACACTTCCTGAATTAGAACTATGCTTTACCTCAAAGAGACACCCCAACTGTCCTGAAAATGTAATGAACAATACTTAAGGTGATATTTATATTAACATTGGTTTCTCTTTACTAGTTCTTTATAAACTTAAATAAAAAAAATTTCCTTCAGTAAATGCCTAAAAAATTTCAATATTCTCCATATAATTTGTAGCTGATTTCTTTTTTCAATCCAGTTATCAAGTTTGCATGCAGTTTCCTCAAAAGCTGTGTGTTTCATCTTTTTTGTAAGAGCAGCGAGGTCTGAGGATGAAGCAAAGCTATTCAAAAAGTTCTCTTTACTGTGATTGTTACATTGAAGCATCTTTATACCTTTCTAATATGCAACCAAAATGATGTGAGTGGAACTGGAATTATAGCAACCCACTAAAAATAAAAAACAATGTCCCCATTTCTTTCTGGTTCCTGGGAAATATCAGAATGATATCTGGTTCATGCAAATATCAGAATGACTGCACCCAGCCAATACTAAATAAAATACTTTAATAAGTTTGACAGTATGCTACTTCTAAATGAATAAATACTAATTTGCCCTTGTAAATGGTCTTCGCTCTCCTAAACAGCTATATGTTATTCTTTCAAATCTGCCCACAGGTGGTTCATTAGCTCAATGATTACTGTTCAAATGAATTGTTGTGTTCTGCCCTTTCTTGTCAGCCAGACAGTTTGAAAGAAGTATATAATTCATGTGTAGGCCTACAACCGTACAGTCCTTTAAAAAAGAAGTGTGGTGGCAAAGGATTACATTGGTTGGGACAGAAATCTTTTTAGAAAGCAGCACTTTCAGTGCCTGGGGACAAGCACCCCACTGAGCCTCTGGACACCGCAACTGTTCCAGTTTTCCCTTGCTTTGGCCCCATTGCAACCAATCTTTTCCTAAGGTTCAAACATATGGAAGAGAACAGTTTTTTACGGTCTACTTGCAGCTGTTTGGAAATATGTATCTAGTTATTATTGTCCTTTTTTTTTTTTTTTTTTTTTTTGGTGCTATAATGAAAAGTTTAGCCTCCTTTGTGCATCCCAGGAGTTAGTCCAGAATCACTGACACAAGAGTCCTTGGTTTGGGACATCAGTTCCACAGAACAAGGTTGCAGCAAGGAACACAGAACTGGTGACTACTGAAACGTGCAGATGGGTGCAGAACAGGTGACTGAAACAGAATCCAGACAAGACACATGTGGTGGGAAGAGGACAATATTAAAAAGAAAAGGGAAAAAAGCCACAAACATTACCTCTTCATAACATCAAAGTGGTTCTCCACTTTTGCTTCTTTTTGTACTCGTTATTGTTTCCAGATATCCATTCTTGGTCTCTGTTCTACACAGAGTCTTTCCTAGCTGTTGTGATCTGTACTCTCTGTCACCTCTGCACTTTTTCCTCAGTGGAGTCTACCCAGGGAAGGGGAGGAGTGTCACTGACAAGTTCTAGGTTTTCTGATGTGTGGTGTAGTGTACAGCAACACAAAACACAATGATAGCCTTCTTCACCACTGATGCTGGTGTTCAGTGTCCAGACACCACAGAAGATGTCTCTGGCTCTGGAAAGCATGTTGCATTTACCTAAGTGATAGGTGGAGGGTTACTGCTCCATAGAGATAGAAGACGAAGAAGCAAAATGTCCTCTCCATATTCATCTCAAATATATTACAGCCTGATTTTAAAAAACACATTCTTTCCTTTCTTCCAACTCCCTGTTCCACAGAAAAGTGATTTTTTTTTTTTCCTTTTTCATGAGCACTCTGATGTGTCAGGAAAGAAAAGCAGGTAGAGAGTTCTGGCTTATCTAGCTGAGAGAGAAAACACATCTCTCCTCTTGGATAGGAAGGTAAAGGAAAAATAAGAGGGAATCTTATGACTGTTGAGATGAAAGAAACAAAGCAGCGCAGAAAAAAAACTTCTCTTATTACACAGATGAAAGAATAACTTTAAGAGGAGGAAAGTTACTTTAACATTAGGGCCTCTCTCCAGTGACAAGAGATCAGCTATCACATTCCTTACCTATCAAATGTACTGAATTGATTTGAATCAATGAAACCTTCAAATTCTGATTGATCAACTCAGATTCCTGTTGTTTGTTTATTCATTTTTAATGTCAGTCATTAGGTTATTTTGAGGGAAGAAATGCACTTTATGTTTTCCTCTCACAAAAACTTTCATACAGGCATAGACATAATGCTGGAGGTCTTCCTCACTCTTAATCCAATTTCTTTTCTTTACAAATACCTTTCCACTCTTCTTCTTTGTATTTTCTTTTTGTAAGAGGAAGGAAATATTCAAAATATGAAGATCTCAATAAAATTGATGAAAGAGGATTTTTTTTTAAGACTTCAACATTCCTACTCATCTAATTTTAGGAGAGGAGGCTTTCTGCCATTTAAATTGATAGCTGTAACACAACATATTTTTGATTTCTTGATGTGAGCTAGAATCAGTACAATACAATGATACAAAATGTCATAATGAATAATCAATAAAATTTTCTCCATTAAGAAGTACGTGCTCTGTCACTGGCACATAATCCCCTACACCATAAAATTACATAAAAGCAGGTGGGAAGCAGAGTTGTCTATTCTCTACCTGGTTGAACATCCATGAGCTTATGAACTGGTTTTGTCTTTTGATGCAATATAACTAATGCAGGTTTACTGTTGATCTTTCTCATTATGTCCACATAGTTGCTTTTTGAAGAGAGCTGTACCATGGTATAAGCAAAATGTACTTCAAAATGTGTATTTGTGGGAATTCAAAATTGTTGTTGCTGTTCCACAGTAGACTAGATTAAAAAAATAAATCCAAATGTCAAGTTATTTCATACAAATTCTTACTCAAACCAAAGGTTTCTATGCTACTATAAATTAAAAAGTTTGTGTCTTTGCAACCAATTATCATATATTTTTTTTCCAGATAGACTTCACATCATAATCTTAGGAATTCTCAGATATGTTTGAGTTTCTAGATAGGTATGGAAGCCCAGGCACTCAGAACATGTTGAAGAAAGGATATTTTAGTCTCTAAATGTTCAATCAGTCATGCATGTTTGACTGTAAATGCTCAAAGAGGATCCTCCATTTTGCTAAGACTATCCAAGTGCTTACATTCGTATATATGTGTTAGTACTTGCAGGATCAGAGCTGAATTTTTGCTGCTGAAAGGCATAGGGAAAGAAGGATCTAGGTCTAGTCACTCAGCAGCCCTCAATAATCAATTGAGAAAAACAGCTACCTTTATTGGGCAATTCTTTCCGTCAGTCTTAGTCACTGGTCTTAAGAAGGGATGATCTGCCCTTTGGAGATGTCTATCACTTCCCTTTGTAGACA
This sequence comes from Myiotriccus ornatus, assembly GCA_036023395.1. NCBI lineage: Eukaryota > Metazoa > Chordata > Aves > Passeriformes > Tyrannidae > Myiotriccus > Myiotriccus ornatus. The sequence goes on along the minus strand of JAYRBT010000001.1, from coordinate 69,333,300 downwards.
TAAAAAGCCTAAAATAATTGAACTCAGACATGATAGCTTATTTCAGTTGACATGAACTCTATCCTTAGCCATTCTGACTCCATTGCTTTAAATGTGCAATTCTTTCTGTGATTGTCTTATCTTTATTACTTACCCAACTAATTAAGACAATTGGTGGTGGAGCTGGTAAACAACTGCTCATCAAAACCCTGTGTTTCTAAGGACATGGTATGTCAAATGCATGTGGCATGATATGATTTCCTTTTGGACTGCTGATTCAAGATATCCAGTTTTGTACACTGCCCTGCATTTTATTCAGTTTCTCTTAAGAAATCTGTGACTAACAAAGGGCAGCGTATACGTGTTGAGAACATGTCCTTGTCATTCTTTGTAAAGCTATATCATGAACTATGATAGGAACAAATACTTTATGTTTTGTATAATGTAAAGATACCCTTGCTCTATAACAATGACCATGTTTGACTATGTATATAAAATAAACAAATTACCTCTTTCCAATTTATCTGAAAAAAACCCTTTGCTATGTGCTTATTCAAAATACAGTAAAACATTGTCTTCCTTTGTTTGTCTCATGACACACAAATTAGATTTAGACCATCAGAGTGATAATACTCTTACCACAGGAAGAATGTATCAAAGCGAATTTTGCACATACATTGTATGCTTAGGAGTATACTGAAATGTGCTCTGCAAAAGTGGCAAGTAAATATAACAAAACAGTTCAGAGGAGTCAAAGACAATGCTATGTACAACTCAAAAGGGTACAGACAGGCCCTTGAGAATGTTTAAAATACATTTCACAAAAAAAAAAAAAAAAGGAAAAAAGCCCGTTTTTATTGAATTTCTAAATTGAAGTCAGTTAAAGCACTCACTTGGTGTCCCTGCCCATGCTGGGGGGGTTAGAACTAGATGATCTTTAAGGTCCCTTCCAACCCAAACCATTACAGGATTCTACAGTATGACTTGCACCAGCGGTTGGATGTAGGCAGGCAACAAGTAGCTTTGGGCTCATGCTGGTGCTGACCACAACCTGACCTGTGGCCTCAGATAAGTTACCTTCTGTGATCTATTTTTATTCCGCCCTTAGTAAAATGGGGTATAATTTAGATTTGCCTATTTGCATAGTCTTGCAAGGTCAGAATATCATTTGAACACTGAAAGATAAAGTGAGCCATTTACACAGGGCTCAGTTTTGGAAGGTGGACATTTTTATGTCCAGGGAGGGTTTGAAGGTGTGAGGGAAGCTGGATAATGCAGATAATGTAAAACTGCTTCTTTAATTTTCTGTTCTGAAAGACAGTCTAAAGTTCTTTCTTCATGTTAAGGCTATGCAATCAAGCATAAAACATGACTCAGCCATCTGTCAGTATAAAATATTTCTGTCCAGAGGAAATTCTGATGCTTTTTAGATGGTGAGGCATCCTGCTGTCAGGAAGGTGAAGAATTCTTCCTCTGCTGGTGTGCTGCACTGCCAGGCTTGGTGTTAGCATACGCTGACACCCAGCACATGGGCAAATTAAGACTCAGGAACCTTTTACTTATGGTTATGGAAGTCTGGTTGGAATGTGTCCCCGCACCCCCATGGCAAAACCCATCCCTGTTGCTGCTGGGTTGGCCTCGCTAGAGCTGCCTTTGTGGACTTCATGATCTTCATATTTCAAGATTCTTCAGTGCATGTTTCCACTGTAACTACAAATTATCGGGTTCTTATTTTGAAGAGAAATATTTTATGGCAGTCATCAGATAATGTTAACACCCTGTTTTTTGCTAGTGCTAAAAGTAAGGGAGGCTATTAAGTAAGGACCACTTTTCTCTGTTGTCCTGGGGATCATCTGTATATAAGGGGGATTGTCTGCATGGTTGCGAACAAGTACAGACAAGTACAGACCAAGGCAGATCACTTCACCCAAAAATTATTTTCTAAACCAGACCATGAATCCAAACAGCAGTGGAGAAAAAAAACCCAAAAACCAAAAAGCAGAACCAAACAAAAACCCAAACCAAAACCAAAACCAAACAAACAAATAATTAAAAAAACCCACCTAAGGCTAGTTAGGACTTATCTGGTTTTAGAAAGAGGATTATTTATAAATAAAAGAATTCTTTAAAAGGAAAGAGAATGATGTCATATGCAGTTTAAGAGATATAACTAAGAAAAAAGTGAAAGAGAGAAGGGTCTTCCTTTACCTAATGAAAAGAGATAACTTTTTTTTCCCTAGATGATTAAAAGGCACAGTAGATTTCTGTATAAGAACACAATGAAGAGAAATCTCTGTCATTTTACCACCAGAAAATCTTGCTGAGGTCAGCTCCTGGCCAAGGTGCAGGACTGACCTCAGCAAGTTTACTTTGTGGTAAAACTAACAGGCTTTGATCTTTACTTTGTCTTCACCTCGGGACAGCTCCTGCTTCTTAGTTACCTGAAGGTAAAAATCACACTTTCTTTTATCACCGAAGCAAAGTCTATGAAGTAAACAGACCAGGAATAAGAAAAAATGAGAGCTGATATGTGTCATATAAACATCAAAGGAGGGGATGCAGGGCTTATTATGCTTCATCAAGAGGAAAAAGGAAATTTGCGAATGAGATATGAGGCAGAATATATAGTAGGAATGGTAAGTATGATTGAATAGTATGCACAGTAACTTCACAGTAGTGTTTTAGACAAAAAAGACAAGGGGAAGGACAGAGGAGGAATTAGGTAGGAAAGCAAGGAAATAAAGGGTGCAGTAATGGTGTGGAGCTAACCAATGCAGAGACAATCTTTTGGTGGGACTTAGAGAAATAGGAAACTGTAGGGAAAAACGTGAGATGGACTGCATTTGGAAGCGCACTGGGTGGTGAAGCTAAAAGAGCAAGCATGAGCAACGAGCCCAAGACTGTCCTAGGATAGCAAGATGGGATTACACCACACAAAGGATGGACTAATTTTGACCTCAGAAAATCCAATGCAGTGTGTAACCCAGCTCCCAGGGGAGCAGCACGTGGTAGCACAGGACATTGAGGACTGCTTTCTACAGCGATAAGTTTGGCCAACTAGTCTGTTTCATTAGGGAGGAGGTCACAGAAGATTGAGGAAAGGAAGGATAGCAGGAATCTGTGATAGGACCTAGGGAAGGCAGGAATCTAGAAGACAGAGAACACAGGAGCACTGCTTAGTCTTTTTCTACTTTTGGCCATGGCTTCATGCACTCAACAAAATGTTTGTCATGTAATATCTGATGAACTTCTATAATTTCTCTGGTGTTGCAGACTGCTGTATCTATTTCAATACTACCAGATAAATAATTAAGATTTTTCTAGTTTTGGGGTTTGGAGATTTTTTGGTTGTTTGGTTCCTGTTTTAATCAAGATCATACATCTGTGAGCCCTAATTTAGTCAGGTTATATATTTCAGAGCAAACAGCTTGCTTTGCCTAAGTGCTTCTGTGAACTGAACACTCTGCCCTGAGGCAAGCAAATCCAAAGCCAAAGAGGGATGCACCCTTCATATTCCACTAATTGATTGAAAGGGCAAATGATCTATAGGAAAAGTTGCATCATTAACTTAATTGAGGGCAAAGCCTAATTAGAGGGGAAATGAAGTAGACAGAGCCAGAGACACAGCAGGCCTTCATGTGAGATGTCAACAAACAGACATTGTAACTAAAACCAGACAGAAACCGAAGCACTTCATTTACATCTTTAATTTCAGTGTGAAAACATTTACAGTGACTGTGATGTGTTTGTGAGATATCAGAGGAATGCAAAAATTTAACAAGGCTAAACTGAAATCAACAGGTTTTAGAGTTGCAGAAAAAAAATCAACTGGATAAAGTTGCTTTAAAAAATCCTGAGCAAACTGACTAAAGTTACTTAAGACTGCATTTGTACTTCTCCAGTACATTTGAGCTCTACATTCCTGAGGAAATCCAGCAAGAACTGCACCAGGAATTATACAGTAGTGAGTAAATAAACCAAGTAAATTGTGGTGGACCATATTGCCTCAGTTTGTCTCTACAGGATTCCTGAGTGAAGAGATAAAATGTCATTTTTGCATGTTTGTTTTTAAAATGGTTATTCTGTGCAGCTACTTTTCTGGCATCTTCTTCCTTGCACAGGGGGGCTTTCCTCCTCAGAATCAGGAGTTCCTGAGCTGTAAACTGTCTATGTTAAATTCTAGAGGCTTGTTAAGCTTTTTAAACATTAGTTTAATATCTGAACTAGAACAGGTGGCAGCAGTCTTTTCAGGACCTTTTCCACTGTGTTTTAGGGGCTTTTTTTTGGCATGGAGCTCCCTTTTTTACCAATGGCAGGAATACAAACAAAACCTTCTCATAAGAAAAGCCACTTAAGTGAAATGAGGAATGCAAGCAGACATGTTTTGGCTATAGTGCAAGTCTTTAAAGTATATAGGCATTATTATACAATTCAGCTGCAGTCATATGGGTATCAAGCATTCTTTAAAAATCTGGGCCCTGAGCCTGCTCCCAAATATGCACCAAATTTCTGTGAGTATATATAATTAAATAGTGTATAGATATGTTAATAAATGGAAAGGGAAAATTAATTTCATTGTGAAAAGCAAGCCTACACAGAGCCAGAAAAATCATCACACACTAATTAACCAAAACATTTTTGAGCTGACCTCTTTTGTATTGTAAGGAAAATTATAAACAGTTTTCAGCTTCACAAACCTCATGTTTTATTAATCAGTGTAATTGCTTACCAAACAACAGTCATCCCTGTGTTTACAGTAACTGGACATTAAATAGATGCTTCTGTATGTCCATTTTATTCTCCATGCTTTTTGTCCTCTCTAGCTACGCAACCACCCTCATGTCCCATCTCCTTCCATACAGATCAGCATTTAGCTTCAAAACTTGGTCCTAGATCTGCTGATGTAGTTCTGAAACAAGAAAACTCCCAATGACCTCTTGAAAGATTTTATGTGTGTTGAATCCCCGTTTCATTGTCAAATCAATTTAAGAGTTTTTCCTCAAGACAAGACAAGGGAGAGCCCCTGACCCAACCAAGATAACAACCTGGCTCCCTTGTAATTCAAATTCTCCCATACAAAGCTTGAAAACACTGACTTTAGAGAGAAGACAGGAAGAGGCTCCACTGAGTACAGTATTAGTAATTATGCATGTTGTGTGACAAGCAACACTAAATACACCTAAAGTAAGCCTAAACAAATGCATATTGTGGCATTCTTGCAGCTAAAGACCTTCAGGGCAATTCTTCTTTTAGTTGTCTTAAAGGACATTAGCTCAAAACTCATTTTGATGGAAAATGGAATTTATAAAATTATGGGTTTGAAGACAGCAAAAATCACAGCAGTCTACAGATCACCACAGCAGTCTTGCTTATTTCTGCTGTATAGTAAAGTTTATTGTAAACTAGGTAATAAGAGGAAATCCTGCTTGTATCATACTGGAGTACAATAGTTGAATGTTAACACATTTATTATCACCTGTCACATCCCTATGAATGCATCATTGTGAACATTCATTTGGATCTAGGACAGCATCATTAATCATTGTTCAAAAAAACCCCACAGTAGTTAATTATTTGTCTCAACATATTGCATTTAAATCATCCTCCTCATTAAATCAATTATGAAACAATGAAAGTATCCTAATTGAGCTACTAAGCACTAGAACTTTGCCAGAGAATAGAAATGGAAAGAAACTACCAAATAATCATGTCCTCATTTTCAAGTACATAAAGTCTATTTCTTTTATTCTTTAGCAGAAATCATAAAGCTTGGGAATTAAATCAGGAAACCCTTCCAGACTGTATTAGCTGGGGTTTGGCAATGTTCTACGTTTGTCATGTGGCTTTTTACAGCTTGGAACATAAGCAGAACCTACTCATATGTGCTCTTACTATAGACTGTAAACATATCTTATGATGCAAAGTTTTTAACACTTCTCATTGTTCTCTATGAAATATAGAAAACAATGGAAGCTACTGAAACCCCGTATGTTTTTGAAAACATGGTTCAAATGTATATCTAAGTCATTTTCTCAAGAATGGCATTCACTGAAGCAAATATTGACTTGTATATATCTGCATTACCTGCCCCAGGCTGCCCTTACATTAAGCAGAGGGAAAAAAACAGTTTCAAGGCTTAATTCATCCAACTGCTTTTAAGTAGCTGCTTTGGGATAAGATGAATCACATCCTAGAAGTACCTCTTTTTTTTTTAACATTGACCCAAGAGGGGGTCCAGGACTTCTAAGTGTCAAGATGAGGATGTCTGCACTTCAGTAATCCATCAGACTGGTGGATAACACAATACAGACAACATGAACTTGAAAGCTCAAAACGGAAGAATGAAAAGATGCAGGCCTTTGTTTATTTACACCTGGAGCATCATAGAAGACATGAAAGTATACAAAGGATTTGATTGTAAAGAGTGGTGGGACACAGCCTAGCAAACAGATAGAGATGATAAAGTGACCTGGAAAATACACAGTAAACTGTTCTATAGATGTAAATATTCTTATAGAGAACAACAACAACTGACTTTGTGGAAAGTATATTCCTTCCAAATGCTAATAATTTCTGTAGCTTTTAAATTTTCTTTTGCTTTGACAAGGTCCCCATAAAAATATAGATACTTCAGCTGCTGTTCTTTTCAGTTGTTGGCCTTATTGCAGTAAAATTCTATTGTGATCTCTCTTATTTCATCAATTACATGAAATAACTCTAACCATTTTGAAGTCTCAAATTTTTTGTCAGCTGGGGCCTGATTTGACTTCAGCATTTTAGAAAAATGTTTTATTACCCTCCTCACTCTTTCAGAAAGGAAAGATACATCACTTGATTTGTTTTGAGGTAAAAACACTAATGATGATTCACTTCAGCAACAAATCAGTCCCACCTTCAGTACTAACTTGAGCTGTATTTGCTTCTTTTTCAGTCAGGTTCCCCACAGGCCTGTCTCTTTTTCGAGGAGTGAGTGAAATCCGGTCTGAATGGTGCCCAGGCCAGTTTTCTGGTCCTATTGATTCTTGGGTTTATGATAGGGCCACCTTTCCATATAGGCAACTTTAACTTGATAACCTTCTGCTCTGGAACAAACAAATAGTCCCTACAAAATGTAGACCTGCACAGTGTGGGAAAGCCCATCAATTTTTACCTGTCTCTTTCACATCATGGTACATCAGCAACATGGCAAATATCTTTATCTTTGGAAATGAAAATCTTATTCTGAACACCACCCTTCATGGAATAAGAACTGCTTCCATCATCTTTTCCTGCTCCATGGTTATTGGTAGATTCCTTTCTCTTCTCTCTGACAAGTTGTAATAGGAGTACCTATATAATTTTTCATCTTTTGTAACTTCCAGAGTAAAATTTAACACTTTACAGATTTCTAAGTTTTTGTTTGTTTTTGTTGGCTTTTTGTTTGTTTGTTTTTATTAGTGTTTGGGTTTTTGTTGTTTGGTTGGTTTTTGTTTTGCTATGTCTTCTAAAACAGCCCTTTGTCAAATGAACTGCAATCAATAGCTGCTTTGTTTGTTTTTTTCCAGTGAAATTTAAAAATAAGTAGGGAAGAAGGTAAAGTCCAAAAAATAATGCTTCCTTTCATAGGAAAAATAATCGATGTTAATTTAAAAATATATTTTCTGTACATCCATTGAAAATTCTGTCTTCCAAGGTTTCTATCAAAGCTAACATTTGTCAACAATTACCATTTGGTGCTATATAACACTTCTTTCAAAATATTTGGAGATACCTACTGTGCACTAACTATGGGCAAATGTTGATTGTTAATAGCTTTTATTATACCTGGTCTTGTTACTGGTGAAAACACGATGAATTTTAAGAATAATTTCATGCTAAATCACAACTAATTTTATTTTTAACAGCATTGTAAATAGTTACATTAAACTTGCAAAACAAAACTAAATCCCAGGAAGGAATAAACTGTGAAGAATTAATTGACTTGCAAATGGTTTCTTTTCCTCACTATCTGCACACACTAAAACTCCACTGTGCAATTAATTAGTCAGATACAATTACAGGACATAGATGGTTAATTAGGAACTTAACCTTACTTTTCACAAAAGACTGACATCCCCTTTTCACATAAAATATGCAAACTAATATTTTGTGTAAATAAATGTGGAATTTTGTGGACATGGTAACAGAGCAAATTTGTCAGTTTTATCCCGTTTACCAAACTGTCAGGTTGCTTTTGGATTTAGGAGGTACAGACTCTTTGTGAGCTTCCCACAAACAAAGGCACACTGATTCTCAACCCACTGACAGCAACAGAGCAAGTTGCTGCTGTCTTCAGTGCAAGGAAGATTCAGCTCAGAAGGCAGAAACCTTGGCTAACATGAAGGAATAGGGGCAGCCTTGTTAGCAGGGCTCTTTCCCAGGAAGTCAGAAGCTGATCAGCTCTAGGCTCAGCAGGAGATGTCAACAAAGTCTATAGAAATTATGATGGGCGCTTCAGATTACACGAAGAAATTGTGACTTACCCAGAAAGGTCATATGTAAAACATTCTCCTTAAATACATTCTCTTCCAAGTAGATCAGCAGTTTACACGTTTTAGGCATTGCTTCTTAACAAGTAACTGAAAAAAAATCTGTAAAAGATACTTTAGGAGGAAAAAAGAAGAAAAAACAAGTAAAAAAAAAAAAGAGTAAAAATCTTAAAACTCAAACAGCTCAAAAACAAAAGAAAAGAAAAGAAAAAAAAAGAGAACTCCCCATTCTCTCTCTGCTGGGAGCTGGGCTTTGCCCACAGCAGAACTCTTGCGGATATTATAGTGGTGGCAACAGCCAAAGCATTTTCACTACTTTTTTGTGGCACTGGAGGGGAAAAGAAAAAAGGCAAGGAACCTCTCCTGCTGCCTGAGGCATGCTCTTGAGCAAAGCTCAGCTCTTCAGGCTTGGGTCAGGGAAGACAGGATTTGGCTCAACAGGACGTATGAGTGGATTAACATGACAAATTAACTGTTAATCCAAGTAGTAGCCAACTATTAATAAACTCCTCATGAACACTACCTTAATGGTTTGAACTCCTAGTTCCTGGTTTGTTTTGAGTTTGGAGGGTGAATATGAACTAGTCCCCAGTCTAAAGGCACATGGAGTTTCATCTGGGTGAACAACTACAGATAAGTCTGTCCCACAGCCTCCATAAAGATGTTGTGTTTAGTATGAACATGGACAAGGCACTTCAGACTTTGGATCTGAAAGAAAGAAGCTGTTTTGGTAGGGGGAATGAGTTGGAGGGAGGTGCTCAAAGCCTGCCACTTTATCCATATTGGCATATGTATCTGCTACCTATTAATGGTTTTCCTATGGAGAGCTCTAACTAGCTTTTTGTTAAAAAAAAAACTATTACCCTATTATTTGTTAGCAATCAGTTGTCAGATTGGTACAAAAGTGTTTTAGATATCATTGGAAGATTTCCCTCACTCCTTTGGAAATAAGAACTAGTGTGACAATTCCCTGCATCTAGCTCTATTTCATTTGTTTGCAAGTTTGGTTTTACTTTTCTTTTAGTCAGTGGAAAAATCTCTGGGAATATAATAGAGAAAAAGGGATTTCAAACACCCTCATTTAAGTTCATATATTCCAATTTATATTGGTATGAGGCGGAAAAAGATTACAAATAATAATTTAATAATAAGTTTTAGTTCCAAGGGCTTATATAATTTAAATAATTAAATTTAAATTTAAATGAAAAAGAACAACAGGTATGTGACTGAAGTGCCAACAAAACAGGTACCTAGCTTGGACATAATTATGCAAGTAGATCTACTTGATCTGATACTGATACTGAATGCTTGGCTTTATCACTTTAAAGACAATTTCATTCTCACTCATGACTACAGGACTAGGTCCTCTATCTGTAATAATATGTTTCAGTCTTACAGATAGTTTTCATCCCTGCATCTCTATATATTTATATTAGCAAGCTTTTATTGTCCAATAAAAAGTATGTTAAATTTTGCCTGAAAACATTAAGTATAAAATACTCCAGAGAAATAGGCAGCCAGTTTGCTTTTGATATGGAGTTTTTAATCTGTACAGTAGCTGGTTGTAAGTTTTACTTTTCAGCAAACTATTCTTTAAATTATGCTTTAAACTATGAATACTTATAAGGGATGACCTTTGCTTATTTTTTAAACACAAAAGGATTCAAGAATTACACTGTTCGCAGGACTTCAAGCATTTGTTTTGTTTCCCATGATGTAGGAGATCTCGGTCATTATTTGTAATTAAAGAATTTAATTTTTTTTTTTTAGGAAAATCAAAAAGACTAAAAATAAAAGAAAGAAGATGCCTTATTAAAGAGAAAAAAGAGAACACCCAAATCAAAACCTAAAACTCTACAGGGTTGCGAGAGGAGAAGAAAAGGAGTAAAAGATCATTTCAACATAGTGATTTATAGGGAAAGGCTCAGCAGCTTACATAAAACCAAAAGGGGAAGTGGTTGAACATTGGGTCAAATCTCCATTCACATGTTTTGTAATAAAAGACTGACTGCAGCCTTTGAGCCTTGCTTCCAGTCACAGACAATGGCAATTGCAGAGCAAGACTAATAACAGGATTTAGCATAAATCCACCACAGGAAGTGAACAGTTGTACTGGCAAATAATTAGCCAGCGAACTTTTTATGGCAACATCAGGATGCTCTCTGTGTTTTAAAGCATTGTCTGCAATTGTGAACATGGAAAAAAAAAAAAAAAAGAATAGTCACTTCTCCCTCTTTGTATGACTTTAAAATGTTTTTACAGCATTTTAATAATTTTTCTCCTTAGTCTAATTTTGTAACAATACTGTAAGTATTGAATTTGCATTCAAAAGGTTTTTAAAAACATTCTTTTTTTTTTTTCCCCTCACTGATGCTTTTTATTGCAAGGTGGATTGTGTTTATTTTGCATGGCTAACAAGTGGGTTCAAAGCAACACTTTGATCTTGAACCCCTGCCAGATTCCAAGAGCTGAAAGCCCCCCTGTGCAGTAAAGTAGACCTGTACTCAAAAAGCCTGGCTAATTTGCAAAGGAATGTCAAATTTACTGGCACAGCTGACTACTGGGGTGCAGTACAGTCTATAGTTTTTCTAATGAATGGAGATCTGCTTTTCTCCATATGTTTACTTGTCACTTCTTAGAAGATTAAGTGTTGACTTATCTAGGCAAGAAATTTCTGTCATTGCATTAAAACAAACAAGCAAACAAATTAAACAAAACAAAACAAAACCAGACCAGCTACTGTGAAATTTTTACCTTTCCTAAGAGATAATTTTCTGGTAGGCAATGAAATTAGATCTGAAGAAAGCAGTCTATCTGTTCTTTTGCATTTTACAAAAACGACAAAGAATTCAAAGAATTTTTGCTGTGTAAGAATATAGAGGTTATATGCGAGAGCTCTGAATTTCTACACCTTCAGTCTTTATCAGTTCTGCCTAGTGAGGAACTTCATGAAGTGACATACATTAATGAAACTCTCTAAATAAAACTCTTATCTCATTGCCATTGCCTTTGTATACCTGCTTCCTAGACACTGGAAAAAAACCCCCAAGACAAAAATCCAAACAAACAAAAGACCCCCCACAAAAAAAGCAAGCAAGCAAACAAAAACCCTAACCAAATCACCTGTGAGGAGACTGTTTCCTTGGTGTATCCTCTCAAAATTCAAGAATCTAGAGGTATTTAAGATAGGGTAGAAATTTCACACTAAATCCTTTGGTTTGTGCATCAACAGTCTTCAGTGAAGAAAAGCAATGACATTTGTTTTCACAATGTAGCTAGAGAAACAGATGTCCAGAACGGTGGTTATCTATAAACCTGAATCTGGCTCTATAGAGGCCAAGGAGACAGCAAGGTACCTCAAACCTTCTGAGGACTGCAAATCATCAGCTGGATGCCCAGCCTGGACCATGGGGTATATGAAAGAAAGAAAATACCTACAAAATTTACATGCCTTTCAGGATTTAGAGTGTATCTGTTGAACTGCTAGTGAAGCTGTAGTGTGTTGCTGAATAGATGCTAGCCTAAGCTCTGCCAGAAACAGGAAAAACATAGGAACAACAGCTTTCCAGCAGCATTGGAAACAGGAGCATAAACTTCACTTTGCCATGAGGACAAGGGTGCCCAGAGCTCGTTCTCTCTTAACACGCATGCGTTAAGACAATTAAGTATACACAGGGCTTTTTTCTTCTCTTGTGTGTGCAAACAGACAAGATTGACAAAGGGCTAGAGAAAGGAAGTAATATTAGCTATAATGTCACAACTGAGGCACAGAAAAATTACCCACAGGATTTTCAGAAGGATTAAAGCAGCATGATTTTATTGGCTGTGCTGAATTAACATCAAACCCAGTTTGACTTTCAGTGATTTCTTCAAAGTAAGACTGGAAGCAGAACAGGAACCAAACCCAGGTCAATACTCAACCCAAAAAAACATAATTACTTTCCTTATTTCTTTTCTATATTTAGGGGGGAAAAAAAGAAAAGTACATGTGCCTGTAGGGTGACCTGTCATGCTGCAAAGTCTCTACTTATACAACTCCAGTCCCTCTCATTTTAACTAACTCTAATTTTGAATGCTGTCTTTGGCATTCTGCCTTGGACTTCTCACAAGGCGCTTTTTTTTTTTTTTTTTTTTTTTTTTTTTTTTTTTTTTTTTTGTTTTTTTTTTGTTTTTTTTTTTTTTTTTTTTTTTTTTTTTTTTTTTGTTTTGTTTTGTTTTGTTTTGTGTTTTGTTTTCATACTTCAGCTAGCAGAGAGCTGCAGCATACAAAATATCAGTGTGAAAACTTGGGTCCTAACTGTGTCCTTACATACCTGAATAAACCCACTG
>JAYRBT010000001.1:69295606-69320385 GCA_036023395.1 Myiotriccus ornatus | reverse complement strand
TTTTTTTTTTTTTTTTTTTTTTTTTTTTTTTTTTTTTGTGGGATTATTTTTTCTTTATTTTCTTCCTCTTTTGAGAAGGGAGATAGTAAATGTGAACAATTATTTTTCCATGAAGACCAGATCTTTTGTAGCCAAGTTTGGCATCACTGCCATTTCTTATTTTTTTTAAGTTTTGACTAAACCCATGATATTTATACTGTGAAAATCCCTAAAAGGTTCCAAATGAATCATTCATCTAAGCTTCCAGCAAGAGGTTATATTTTTTTAATGTTCTGTTTATAGGAGCTGATTTCAGTGTAGTTTGGTTTGCATTCTTGGAGAATTATGTTCCAAACACTAAAACTGGTCATTTTTTTAATGGTTCATACAAAAGATGTAGATCAAACTGGTCATCAAACAAAAAAAATAAAAAAAGATAAATTTGTTTCAGGATACAGTTGCAGAAACGTAATATCCATTTAAGAGGAATGTGCATAGTGTACAAGTTCTGGTATGCAGTATATCTTATGTCTACATATTTAGAATGGAAGAAAACAGAGAGAAATCATTCAAGGAATGAAGAATGGGGTCAGATTTAAAAAGAAAAAATCACAGACCAGATTGCAGCTACAGTAATAAGTGGATCAATAATGCTGCAGCTATTTTTTATGGCTAGCAATGTCTGTGAAGTTTAAAGTGCAGCTTTCTTCTGTTAAATGCAATTACATGTACTAAAGAACATTTTCCTTAGCATGTAAGTTTTATGTCTATAAATTCAGAGTTATATTTACCTGCCTAATGTAATGACAATAGCAATAACAATAAAAATAACAATAATAATATCTTAGTATACATTTGTAACTGAATGCTACAAAGTCAGCATAATTGTGTTAGAAAATGCATCAGTATCAGGAAAGTGATAGTATATTAGCAAACAAAATTGTTACTGACAGTGGCTTGTGTGTGTAGAAAACAATTTTTGGACTGTCTCAGTTTTCCCAAGGTAAGTCTGCTTGGTTGTTGGGACATTTGCCCCATGATGAATGTTGGTATAGCTGGTTGCCCCCAGCTATATGTTGGTATGGCTTTCTTTAACTGCCACGTGGTTTTAATCTATTTTCAGTATGAGAAGTTACCCGATATCCAGGTAGCCTAAGCCACGCACCGTGAGCTGAACCTAACAAAGTACTGAAAATTAGTATATCTCATGCTTTTGTTATTCAGATTTTTCTTTTATATGTCAAATTATAGAAAAAATTGGCACATCAAATGCAGAAAGACTGTTATGTTGGTCATTTTATTAGCAGTAATGAATTAATTTTTAATGTATGTAGGCTGAAGTTTTCTGAAGTGACTTTGTTGGGAAAAAAATGGGAAGTACCCTGAAAAAAGAACTTTTTTTCACCATAATTTCTTCCATAATTAAATGCAACTGTGATAAAAAATTATCATGGAGAATTTTAAAAATGAGATTCCACAGAAACTGTCTATGATATAGCACTAAATATTTTTATAATATTTAGTAAGAAGAAGTTAGATATTTGCTAATAAAGTTTGTAGGTGACAAAAAAAAAGCTGACAGAATGGTAAATGTCAGTTCACCAAAAGTGTCACCTGCACCCTTTGATAAGTCAAGCAGAAATAATATATATTATAAAATATAAGGACAAACAACTCAGGCTACACTTTAAGGATGAGAATTATTTCAGTCATTGTCATCTAAGAAAGGACCACAGTAAGAAAAAAATTACTCCCATTAAGCTAGTCCTGTTAGTCTGTGACTGAAAAGACCTAAAATGATTCAGGGATTTATAAGCAGGAAAATATGAAGTAGGTGTAAGAGGATCATATGACCTCTGATGCAACTATTAGTGCGACACCGAGTCCAGACCCCGTACCCACACCTGAAGAATGTGTTATTGCACTGGAGGGAGCGTGCACTGGAGATGAGACAAATACAGAAGAAACAAGTTAGTAAGAACTGGAAAATGGGTATTATTGCTAAAGGTTTGATGAGGTCACCTCTCTGTGCAGCAGAGAGATTTTCAGTCTGGTGTTCAAGCACTGTATGAAAATGAAAGGTCGACCAGACACAGCCTTGAAATCAAGCAAGTTGTTCAAAAGCAATGGTAATTATCTGCTGAGACAAAGTTCACTAACAGTTGCAATACACAGCATATGTAACTCAAGATTTCACATTTTTCATAGCGGACTGAAAGAAGGTCTCAGCTCATGAGGACCAGTGAAGAGGCCAAATGGATTATCACACCAGACCATGAGCCCAGTGCAGCCAGCTGAAGTGCATGTATGTGCTCAAAGCAATAGTCTGTGCAAAAACTGAAGGACAAAGACTCCTCTGTGAAGTCTTGTCTCTATTCCCATGGAAAAAAAGGATCATTGCATCCTTGACACAGGATTGAGTCTCAGGTACATTAAGCAGGATCTCCACTGGCTTTAATCACCTTGTCTAATTGTCAGTGTAAAGGAACAAGGATCTCAACAGAGAAATTTATCCCATTCTGGTAAGTGTCAAAGCTAGACAAGAATGCTTCACTCAGGTATTGTCTTACCACAGAAAAGAAGGGTGAATGAGTTGTGTAAATAATGAGTAAGAGTTATATAAGTCCAGCTGCTGACATACACAATGAAGAGAGAAATAAACACTTTTTAGACTCAATTCATCTGACCTGCTTTAGATACCTTCTCTAAAACAAAATGAGCCATGTGAAAGAATTATACAAATAAAGACTTGAAAAATGTATATAATTGCATTTTATCAGATGACCTTCACATTAGATGTCTTAAATTTAAAATACTAAATGTAAAAAATACAAATCCTACTACACATGACATTAATTTTACTCTTAGGTCTTCAGGGTATGGGTGGTGGTAAAGAGAAAACAGAGGATAAAACTCACGGAAGAAGGGGAGGGAAACCACAGAAGGGTGGCTTTACCTCTGTAAAAGAAGAGAGAGAATGACAAGACAGAATGACACAGAAGGTAGAAAAGAAAAGAAATAAAATTCTTCATGTGAACCCCCACTCCAAGACAGATCAAGATTAATATGTGTCTTTGACAATCTGTGCATGCACTGACAATTGTCAGGATGAATTGACAAGAATTAAGATTTGTGAATTGGCACTGAGCCCTGAATTACACAAAGAAGGAAAAATAGTTAAACATTTTAAAGAAATTATGTTGAAAACAAAAGATAAAATTGTCAAAACTAAGAGGAAAAGGAAAATGGAAAATTGCTGTATTTCTTTTGAAACTATTATAGTGAGATCCATTACATGTTTTGACATGCACTTAATTTGAGGTTTGTAAGTAATCTCGTGGTTTGGTCTTACACACAAACTTAGTTTTGAAACTCATTGAGTGAATGATGAGAAAACAGATCAGCATTATAAAAAAAATCCACCTTGAAAATTTACTTAGTATTGAAAAACAGTATGGCTGCAGTTCTGAGCCCACAAGTTCCTTAAATTATCAGTATGAAATGCAGTATTAGAGCCCAGTGTTCTTAACAATCACTACCATGGAAGTTGTTACTTCCATACACGCTGCTGATTTCAGCATGGAGTGATTGGACTGGGTCTAAGAGTAAGATAAGTCACGTGAATAAATGTTGCTTGGTCAAGATCATTCAGCTGTGACCTTGTTCCAGGCAGAGCGAACAAAAATTAAATGCTGTGGCTGCTATGTTTGTGGAAGGAGGGGATAGGGAGAGGGGAAGACTAAAGTTGTGTATTTATCTATATCTTTATATATATAATATATTTTAAATAGAAACACTGTTTATGCAAGGAATACATTTTGAAAGGGTAAGGAACACAAATCATAGGGAAAGCAAAGACTAAGGCTTGTATTTCAGCTAGTAGATTCCTTGGCCACTGAATTGGTTCCCTTGAGACATTGTTCTGTAGATTAATAATCCTCACAATTAGAAAGCGTTTTTCTGATAATTCATTTGATTATACCCATCCATAATCTCTTCCCGAAAACCTCTCCTCATTTTACCTCTTTGGCATACTCTAAACAGGTCTTTTCTTTCACCTTGGTCTTTCAGCTAAACAAGCTCAGTAGATGGCTATGTGATACCCCATATAAATGGAATCCAAATCTGCAAATTTCATTAATTTATAAAAGGCAGTGAAGGTTCTTACCCTCTCACAACTTAATGTCCAGCATTAATAAAAATGTATGCATTTAAAATAAACAAAAAAATCAGCCTTACTATGCATGTAAAATATCTAAATACATAGCTTGGTTTCTTCCCAGCACTCTCTTATTCCAAGAAAGCAGAGAATTACACTTTTGGTAATAATTATTATAAAATATTTCCTTTCAGGAAAGTCTGTGTCAATGTTGTGTATATTCTGGAAAGAATATAATTTACTCTGATAATTTTCTGGGAAGATGGAAACTTTCATTTTAGATGTTCAAAAATAAATCTCACTAATACGTATGTGCCCAATTCTGTGAGGGGTGAATGACACAAATGCTGGGATAGATTCTTATGTATTTAATACACATTAAATACTCTTACTTCAGCAATACACTAAAGCTGCAGTATCTTGAAAAAAAGTGTCTCTAATTTTCTTAGGTGTTGTTCAGCCATCACTAAATGCCCTTTTCTCCTGTTTCTATTATACTGCCTGTACTAGGGAATAAAGCTGTTCCCAGTGAAGGACTTAGGGTACGTTGCTTTTCAATTCTTTTTAGATATCTAAAGAGAAAAGACTGTAGACTATCATTCTGGGGTATGGGGGCACAATCACTTATTGCCTCAAAAGGATAAGCCGTAAGTTTTGAAAGGAAAACCCAACAGCTAAAAATAAAGGCACTTGTACATATACGTACTTTAAAATTCTTAGATTTCTTCTCTTCTGTAGACTTTTGCAAAGCTACATAAGAGGACTGCTCCTTGTGTCAGCCAGAATATCTTCTGGAGTCTCCTGATTGAGAGCTGTGAAGTCAGTGTTCATCGTAAAACTAGTATTCATGTGATTAAGGACATAGAAAATGCTTCCGAGATTGTCACTATTGCCAGACCAAAGGTTAGAAGCCTCTAAAGTTTTTAGGAGTCTGTTGATGGGAAAGTTGAAAGACCTTTCACATGACTCAGACCTCTATCAGATGGATCCCAAACCACTTAGGAACTTGGAAACGCTTAGTGTAAGTACATGATCAACTCAGTGGTGTTCTATATATCCAGGGCTGACACAAAAAGTGGGAGAAAACTCAGGTGACAGAGCCTGCCAGTGGGACTATTGAAGACAGTCAAAGCTGACTGAGTAGAAATGTAGCAGGATCACATGGGTGGCTGAGTAACAAAACAGCAGGTGAAATTCAATCTGAGTAAGCAGAAAGAAACATAGAAGGAGAAAAATAAACCTAACTAAATATACCCTACGAACTACGTATTATCACCCAGGAAAGAGAGACTAGAGTCATTACAGGTAGATTTTAAAAAAAAACATTTAATTCCTAAGCAATTATAAAAATGCAATTTTAATGTTAGAAAATCCTAGAAAAATAGTAAAAAGCAAAATAAAAACACCCTTATGCTGTGTTATAAGTAACATCATAATCCCATTTGGACATTTTTTTTCTGAATCTAGTCGCCTACCTCATAAACAACATAGCAGCCAGAAAATTAAAATAAATTCAGTCCTTTGCCTTTGCTTTCCCTCTCCCTCTCCTTCTCCCTCTCCCTGCCTCTCTCCTTCTCTTCTCCTTTCCTCTTATTGCAAGACTGCCTTTCCAATGCGTTCTTCTTCCAGATGAGCAGATCCTGGACACCAGCCCCCACCCCAGGTAGCTGAGGGCCTTCTTTATCTTTCTTTACTAACAGGGCTATCTCAGCTGTCCACAGGTTCAGCCACTCAGTGGCAAGAATAACAAAGATTGATTTGGGCAGTAAGAAACAAAGAAAAACATTAAAACTCTTTTCTTCATCCCTCTCCCAGACTCGGCATCAGTCCTTCACTCAAGACTCCTCTATCCACCCTGAATGTCACATGGCTCAGGGTAGAGGTGGCCCATTATGTAGTAGTTTTACTCTTCTGCTCCTTCCGACTCACCTTCCTTCCCTGCTCCACTGTAGGCTCTCCATGCGCTGGGGTGAATGAGGCACATCCTCCTATCAACCTTGAGCTGAGAGAAACATAAATTGCATATGTTTGAAAGAAAGACATCACTAAATTACCATATATATATATAAAGCCAATATTGTCTATAAATAAAATAGGAGGGTTTTATGTTTTTTTCCACATAGAGTTCTTGCCCTAAAAATGATTATCCTACTAAGTTTTCATCAGTGTCTATATTAACCTTTCTTCACAAAATAAGAAGCTGTTCTATCGACAAAGCAGGGAGAAAAGGTAATGTGTCCTTTTGAGGCAAGTCTTCTAATCTGACTGCTGGATCATTTAAGCCACCTGTTATTTGATCCCTGACCTTGCCATGAGAAATTGCTTAGTAGTAGGTTGCAGACTTCCATTGGCAAACATGCTGAAAAAGTGTACTTAGAGAGTGGTTGTTGATTAATTATGCATACTTCATGTCAGTGCGATCTCTGAGCATGTCAGAGGGCTGGAGACAGAAGGAGGTGTATTGTTTCTGATTTTGTCTACTACATAACATTCTCACTTTGCACAAACAGAAGGGTCAATGCACCTTGCTGTTTTTAACAAAACTCGCACATGATATTTTTCTAGCTGAAAGAACTAAAGGCTTATGTGAAATTATTGATTAGAAGTAGGTAACAGGAATGTTAATTGCACATTATTTGTGAACTGTTACCTGTGCAAGAGAAAACTGAACTGTATAAGGAGAAGGTGTAATTCACCTGTAGAAGCTTTGTTTATTTTAATTTTTTTTCTTGTATGGAAGTACAGCTGTGATCCAAGAAGGGATCCGGAATACTGTGAGCCCAAAACTTAGTTACCCAGTAACCAGAATGGAAATCAAACCGGTGAATTAGACACCCTAACATCTCCACGACCATGGGTGGACAAGGTATTCTCAATATACAGCATGATTTTCTAGGACTGAGCAAGGTATTAAAGAGAGTGTCTCAAGCCCTTCCTATCACTCTGGAAGACAGGAGTTTATTCTGAGGCTACATTTTGGCAACTCTTTTCCAGATGGTTTACAGAAAGATAGTCTTAAACACAAATGAAGGAATGGTGCAGCCTCACCTTGAATATTGTGTGCAGTTTTGGGCACCACAATATAAGAAAGATAGTAAGCTCTTAGAGAGTGTCCAAAGGAGGGCAATGAAAACAGTGAAGAGCCTTGAGGGGAAGCCGTATGAGGAGTGGCTGAGATCACTTGGTGTGTTCAGCCTGGAGGAGACTGAGGGGAGACCGCATTGCAGTCTACAACTTCCTTGTGAGGGGAAGAGGAGGGGCAGGCACTGATCTCTTCTCTATGGTGACCAGTGACAGAACCCAAGGGAATGGCCTGATGTTGTGTCAGAGGAGTTTTAGGGTGGATATTAAAAATGTTTCTTCACCAGAGGATGGTTTGGCACTGGAACAGGCTGCCCAGGGCAGTGGTCACAGCACCAAGCCTGACAGAGCTCAAGGAGTGTTTGGGTAATACTCTCAGGCACATGGGGTGTCAAATAACTATCTAAAAGGAGAGGTCTGCAGCCAGAGGTGTTCGAATAGAGCCGTGCCCCAGGTACCCTCAGAATCTGAACTAATAGGATTTTGTGTGACACCATCATTACCTCCTGAAGCTGGTCAGTACTCCTAGGAATGTACAAGTCATGGGGCCAGAAAGGCAGTAGGTAGGAAAGAGCTTGACTGTGGAACGTTGTTTTTTGGGGAAACAAAATTAAAGGGAAGTGCTGTGTTATCTAGTTACTCATAATTAAAATGTTTATGTTTTATTTTACCTTAAGCTGCTACTGGATATAAAACATGAAACCACCTATATATGTGTAGGAAAATGCAACAAAAAAGGCTACCCCAAACCATCCCACTGCCGCACATCAAAGCAGCAATTGGAACCACAGAAATAGTTTGTAATAGACAGAACTCTTTTCGGTAACCTAGAATTAATTGAATTTACAGACTACTAGTCTATTCAGCAGTATGTCACATCCTAGTTCTTTCCATTTCAATTTTTCACCCCCTTAACCCAACTTCCACCCCCCTTCCCTCATTTGTTTAAAAGAGTCAAACAGATATTGCATACTGTGCTCATATGCTGCCTACTAGGACATCATCAACTCTTCTGGAAACATGCAAACTTTAAGGTCTTAACAACTGTTCATTTCTCCAGAAAGTGCATAGTTAGATTTCTTTTTAATTTATATTTTCTGCAGCTTTGTTGCTTATACTGGAGTGATTAGAGCTCCCCATATTTCTGCACAGCATCTACCTGTCTTAAGTAACTTAAACAACACTGAGTTACCAGCAAATTCTGCTGTTTTACTGGTTTTTTTTCTGCAAATAGGACTGAGAGCAAGAGAAATGACTTTAGAAAATGGATCCAACATTGTTTGTTGTTGCAGACATGAAGTTGTGTGTAAACACTGAGGTAACTATGCCCAGTAGCCTTTGGCTAAATGCAAATGAGCAACATCAACATTTCTGTTCCATATGAAACCTTCCAATACTGAGTTTTAAAGTATTTTTCTAAAGAAAATATTAGAAGCTTACAAATAAGCAAGCAAGCAAACAAATAAATAGAAGTGGCTCTCAAATAGGGAGGAAAAAAAATAATGTACAGCTGTTGCATTTCTTCAGCATCCCATGCAAAAGTACAAGTAAATGTTTAAGGATGATCTTGAATATAGGACACCAAAAGTTAAAGGTCTGCAGGTGATAAACAGACCTTTAATATTTTAGCTTCCATCATTATGACAGTCAGGATAGGCTGACAAAAGAAGGTCTAGTTGGAGTAAAATGGAAATTGTCTGGGGGGATAAAAAAACACAAACCCCAAACTGAAAGGGAAGGCATGGGTGAGGGGACCAGTGGGTAAATACTGTAATGAAATGGACACGGAGACTGTGGGAGGGGGGAGTAATCTGTCTAGGTAAGGCAGAAAGTAACAAAATGAGAAAAAATCCCAAGGTTAGGAAGATAGCTGGGAGGTATGGGGCAAAAAATTCTGCACACACTCCTGAAACAGAGGTTAACATCCCAGAATCTTAGCAAATCTTGGGCAGAAACCACTGACCACCAGTAAAACCATCCTCTGGCTGGTTTGTCTGGTCTTACCAATCCTCTACAACAGTGACTCACTGAGGAGGTGCTCTGCCCTTAAGCTGTTGGTTACTGATCTTCTGCAGGCAGGGCTGGCAAAATGGGACACCACTCTCAATCCACGCCTCACTGTCTGTATTGGATCTGGCTGAGCTGGAGTTCATTTCCCCACAGTAGCCCTCACAGTGCTGTGCTTTGCACTGGTAGCTAGAAGGGTGTTGATAACACACCGGTGTTTTGGCTACTGCTGAGCATCAGCACTGCAACATTCCTTCTTCAGCTGAGGGCAAGATCCTGGGAAGGGACCCAAGTAGGTCAGTTGACCCAAACTGACCAAAGGGATATTCCAGGCCATATGACGTCAGCTCAGATATAAAAGCTGAGGCAAGGAGCAGGAAGGCAGGCATTCATTGTCTCCAGTGGCTGCCTGTGAGGAACCATCACACATGCTGCTTCTCGGAAGTGGCTGACCATCGCTGCTCGTGGGAAGTAGAGAATAAACTCTTTCACTTTGCTTTTGTGCACACAAGCTTCCACTTTACTTTTTGCTTTAAATAAAGTGCTTTATCCCAACCCATGAGTTGGTTTTTCCACCTTACTCTCTCCCCTGTCTGGCTGGGAAGGGGAGTGATAGAGCAGCTGGGTGGGCACCTATCCTCCAGCCAAGTTCAACCCACCACATCATCTTAATATCAAATCCACTTTCCCAGTTAAAACATTGTAAATGGTGACTGGAAAAGAAAGCAAAGCAAACCCTGTTCCACCAGCTTGTCTATCAGAAGGTAACACACAGCAAGCAGTGGGACAGGCTGCCAGAGGAGCGAATGAGATGTTTCCAGCAGTCTAGGTAGGCATATCTCAAGTTGATTGCTTGTGAAGTTCAAAATATAGGTCTTCTGTTTCCCCCTAGCCTGACTTCTGCACTGGTGTGGTCAAAGAATTAGATAATAAGGCTTTTAATGCAAAAATAAAATTGTATTTCACTTCTAGAAAATTTTACTTTCTTCCTCTGCCCACCCCCTCTCTCTTGGCTATGTGGATTCCTCATTGCTTGTAGAATTCAGTAAGCAAATTTACTTTACAGACTTTAGAGAAATCTATTTTTTTCCTAAGTGTTTTATAGCATTTAAAAATGTTTTGGTATTTACACTTAAATAGAATCTATCTGTTTTTCCCCCAAATGATTAGTAAAGTATGCTTACTAACAATAAAATAAACTCTTCTTATAACTACAGTGCAGATTTTCTCCTTTAACTCTATTAAATCTCAGTTTAGTGTTGTTTCTTTAAACTGACCCTGCCCAAAACAACTGCAGTATTATTGATCAGGTTCTGATTTTCTGATCTCATCAAGTATCACATTTTGCTTTCGTGCAACCACAGAGCTGCAGAATGGAAAAATACCTCGTTAAGTGCTTCTCTCCATGCCTGCAGTTAAAGTCTGTCTACTCCTTTTGATTGATATCTCCATCACAGAGCAAATCCTCTAAAAATCATATAGAATGTGTGCAGCTACTTTCTAATGTGCTGAGTTTTCTGAAAAATATTCCTGAGACACGTGAAAATATATGTCCTTTGTGCCCTTTGGAACAAAATAAAAGTTTAAGGAAGTGGTGAAACAGATTTTAAAGTTTTCCTGCTAAACATGAATTTGTGTGAAGAAAGTTTAATAATGCATTTAATGAATGTTTTTTCCAACTTTAGTTTTTGAAGAGATGCTGAAATTGTCGGTTATTGCTAGAGATGGAGGCATGTTTTTGCATGTGGCTATTGCAAACAAAAATATGGTAACCAGCTGTGAACAGTGCAACTCAGTGGGCAAAACCTTCTCCAGAGAGTTTGTTGCCCTATTCCTTGCTTTACAACCACAGAGTACTCTGAAACAAAGCCTAATTTGTCCCAGCTTTACTCTACCTAATCTTACCCAGAGCCAACATGAAAGTGCAAATGGAAAATGCATCTCTACATTAACATTCAACTGCATAATGCACTTATTGTTAATTTAGCTGGTTATTTTTATTTGTTGATGTCATTAGAGGCCCACGTTTTTTACTATGGAACTGGACAGACAGGATTAGTCCAGAGTTGCATGAATTGGTTGTAATGAAATCCAAACCAGTGCAAAACTCTCTTGAACTTCTTGTGAACTTGACGTGCAGCCTGTGCAGAAGACTTTTTCAAAGAACAACCTCCTCTCCCAAAATTTTTGATAGTGAGACCAGGAGTAAACAGGCAGTATTGTTGAGCAGAAGTAAGGGGAAAGCTTTTATCTGTCTGGACTTTCATATTAGCCACATCCCCATGAACTCTCTAAAGACCTAGATCATATTAACTGTGGGAACACGCAGAGCAGTCCTGGCTGCAGGCCAGTCAGGAGTTTCAGAAACAGCTACCAGTTAGTTGAAACAGGTGCATGTAATAAAGAAGCCTGAAATAAAGAACCAGAACAACTGGGCTGTGTCAAGCTGAAGTTACTATTACATAGGGTTGTGCAAAATTTTCACAACAAGTTTCAGAAACTTCCGAATCTATGCATTGCTTTTTTACTTTTGAAAATTAATTCATTGAAAGGGAACAAAATCAATGTATTTTCCACTTGCAAATGGTCCTAATATCAGGCAAAACCTTTGCATTTTTTCAAAACCTGTGCTGTTTGAATTGTTACTATTCTATAAATCTGGCCAGTCTAGAAACAAATACAGAAGAAAAATATCTGTTTTAAAAAATGAAGGAAGACTGTAGACATCCGACTGCTTAATCAAGAACAGAAACAAAACTCGTGTGCAGTCTTCCGTACAGGTCTATCCCACGTGTTTGTGGAAAGCTTTTTTTTATATGTAGGTGAAGGAAAAAAGGAGTCAAAGGGCCATTGTGAATTCAGGAACATCTTCCTAACTCTGACCAGACATTGTCTCTGGACCGTGCTCTACTTGCCACTCCAAGGATCTGAAAAAAAAAAGCAACAGGTTCATCAGGGAGTCAGACTACACTGTCTGAATATTGTAGCATGTATTTTCCCCAGTATAACTTTCTAGATCCTGACTTTGTCTGGAGAATGAAAGCCCATGACATCTCTGTCCCCTGAATTGATATGCCAATAGTACTAGCAGTGTATGAATCCATGCACACGCAGATCAAGTCAAAAGCAATATCCAAAGTGCAAAGAAGGCCAAATTTTTACCAGCCCTTCCACATAAATATTAGGTGTAAGAAATACCAACAGTTTCCATCACTAAGATGTGTACCTGGGAAACAGTAAAAAAAATGTTCTTTGGGCAAAGTACTACTTAAGAGCATGAAGTCAGTCATATAAGGAAGGATGCTGTGGTGAGTTAAAGTTGTTCATTAGCATACAAATTATCAGCTGTCAGAAAAAGTACATCAGTTGTATTTTGATATCCTGGTGCTTTTTCTGCTTTAGAGAATCAATACACATATCCTTGAAGGTTTTAAAAAAAAAACCAAAACATTTGAAACTGGTATTAAGTACTTCCTAGAAATATGTACCAGTTCCCTGGAACTGCAGTATGAATAGCAATAAAAATTGGGTCTGGCAAAATCACTGGAGTGCTATTGGACTTTTCCTCAGTATAGAAGATGAAAGTTAAAGAAGTTTATGGATTAACTGTATCGTATTTTTGTATGAGATTTAATGTAGTGTATTTTCTGCCAAAGTTTTCAACATATGGAATTCATGTTATAAAGTTAATGGTCCTGGTGACATAAAACCATGGGTTATAGAAAACAAAAGCAAAATTCCTACAGAACCTTCTAGTTATGAATGTACATCAAGTTGTGCAAATTGGAGCTGTAAACATTGTAGTTTATTACTTACACAACATAGTTCCTCGCTGAAAAGTTGTCACTGAGAGAATTCTATATCCGTGTATTTTATAATTGCATTAAAAAAAGAAAAATCCCATTTAAGTCACCAATATAAAAAAATCTACCACGTAGACAACAGAAGTTTTGATAATTTTCATGCCATCACCTTTGACAAAAGAAGGTGAACCCGATGGCTTTCATGTGTCCAACACATGCATCTGGTTTTGTTGCTTTTTGGCATTTTTTTTTAATATCCCGGGACAAAAAAACAGCGGCAACAACAAAAGACACCAATAAACATCTAAAGATATCTAAGTATTTTTAAAAATCTTTGAAATGCACTCTGTGTGGGTACCCTGCACAGTGGAGAAACAGCACAACACCAAATGCTTATACTGATATTCCTGTACAAGCAGAATACTTTGACACTACAGACAATTTTTTTGTGTACTAATAAAGAAAAACCCTCTATCTTCTTGGACTGCTTAAACCAAACAGGTGAAAGAATGGTGATTGAATAAAATGCAGTCCATTTGCACTCACTTTGGGGTTTTAGAAACAGGACAAAAGTTTAAGCTCACTAAAAGAGGAACCCAGCAAGCCGAGAAACTCAGTTTTGGTAGAAATAAGAGAGGCCCTACAAAAGGCCTTCCAGAAGTTATCAGAAAGCCAAGATTTTAAGAGCATCTTTATGGACGGTGACAGATATAGCAGGAAGTATAAAATGTCCTATAAGAGGATGTTTCAGGAACAAAATAATACTGGCTTCAGCAACAAAAGCCATAAGTCAATGAAAGAAATGGACAGCTGTAATACTGAAACACTTATATGAAACAAAAGGTGATAGCTAGGAACTGTCAGAAAGCAATTAAAAAGTACTAAACCCAGTCATTATGCATAAAGAGAGGCAAAACGTTTAGGAGGGATGGGAAGCATCATTACTTATAACTACCTCAATTACTTTCTTAGGGACATCAACTCTATGATTGTAATATAGAACTTCTGATAAAGTAACAACCCCTCTTCTACACAGGCTTCCTATGTGCTCTTAGGAAGGCAACTAATGTGTACCCACTAGATGCCACTCTGTAATGTGGGAGAAGTTCTTCCCAGCCTATAAAAACTTGCTTTGGCTGAAATCCAACACAGAGTGGGAAACTTAGCCATAGAAAACACAAAAAAACAAACCCCAGAAAAAGGTAGATGGAGGCAAAGGAAATAGATATAAAAAGGAGTCTGCATGAAGCAATTTAAACTGTTTCCAACCTAATTACAGTGTGTCCTTGCAGCTTATGGACAACCCAATTATACCATGGTGATGGAAGTTCTTTCAACTCTTTCCACACTTCCCTTCTCCACACATGAATCTCCCAGTCAGAAGGTACTGTACCTTCTTGTGGAGCTGTGGCTCCAGGGGCACCTCTACCTGAAAAATATCCCAAGAAAGAAGTAGGGTATATTTGCCAAAACTTTGACCCACAGAACATAGTTGACAGTTTCCCATATTCAAGGAGGAAAAAGTCTACATTCGTGCATTAATATGATGAACCAGGGAACCAGCAAAAGGTTAAGAGTTGAACATATGCAAGTGGCAGTACAGGCTTTTTGATTGCCAACATCCTGCAAGTCAGACCATTCATAACAAGAATTTCAGATTCCTTGCTCTTACTCTCTGTCATGATGTATATACCTACAGGAATGCCATAACTTCGGTTTCAACTGGGTGAGAATGTCCTCTGTAAACCTTTGGGGACTCTGGAGTGCTCAGCTCCCTGACTGAACTGCTGCAGCACCATGCAGCCCCATGGAGGCCAGGGTGAAGAGCACTGTTATTAAATATACCAAGCAAAGTGTCCTTCTGCAGCATGGAAAACGACAGGATGAGCAATGGTTCTTTCCCATTTTCCACTTCATTGTCATATTTTTCTTGTTATTTACAAAAAGGATAGTAAGATTTAACTTGAACATGAGAGCAACACTGATGTAGAAAAAAAAATTTGTACTAGACAAAACGTTGAAAACAGCCTCAGACTGCAGTAACAGCCAGTTCTCTTAGGCTTGGAGGAAACAAAAATATCTGAGTTCTTGGTGTAAATATTCATCATAAAGAATAGAGAGTACCCCAAGAGTGGGTACCCAGAGTCAGTGTGCTGTGGTTGAACCCCAGTGCTTCATGATGATGTGATTACATCACACAATAGTATTCCTGTGCCTCAAAACTGAGCATGCACGTGTGGGTGGGCACAGACTACCTGCAGCAGGAACTGGCCTTGCACACCAATAAAATTTTCAAATTCTTTACCAGTGCCTTGGACTGTAACACTGAATACTTAACTATGATAATGACAGGTTGATCTGTACACTTGATAAAAACAAATATTTGATTTATTTAAAAAGTGGTTTTATACGTGCTTTGGAACAAAAAAAAAAAAAAAAAAAAAAAAAAAAAGAACGCTAACCTGACTCATCTCAAAAGTCTCCGGGAGAGACAGCAGAGAAGTAATTTCAACCTTCAGCGGTCTGGCACAGCACTGCAAGTGTAATTCTTATTTGACAGGGTTACCTAAAAAGTCTACGGCAAGCATCAAAGTTGTAAACATCTGAGTTGATAAGTTTATGCTACTGATAAAAAATAAACCTTGAATGCTATAGATTTCCTACAGATGCCTAGCTAATCCCTGTTATTCAAAGTAGCAAATAAAATTTTAATTGATACTTGCTTGCAAAAATTTAAATAAATTAAAGTAATAATCTCATCTAATTCAAACAGTCATGACTGAAAACCAATTACTTAAATTAAAGATGACTTTTCATAATCCAGAAAAGCCAAAATGTATAATCAGGATCATAGACACCAAAACCAGACTCAGTGAAAAGACTGGCATAGTGAGCTTCAGAATGGGAATGCAGTCAAGATGAAGAGAAGTGATATGATAAAGATATGCAAATAAACTTCATAAGCAAATTATACCAACCACTTCACTTCTTTTTTTTTTGTTTGTTTGTTTGGGGTTTTTTTGATAATACAGGTGAAGGTGTCGTATATAAAAAAAAAGGTACCTTAGAAGGCAGAAGCTCCACATTATTCATGAAAGGACAGGGCAAAAACCTTACCTTATACTATGCAGTTTAAATTGTTCTGTTGAAAAGCATAAGACATACCTGTTATACTGAAGGATTCCAAACATCTTGTCTCTACAGGCAAGTTATTCCATAGCTATCTTGCACATTCATTTGAGGATGATAACAATACAGTTTAATACAGGAAACTGATTACTTTAATTAATCCTGACAATTTCCAACAACATTCTTTTTTTTTAATGAACACATGAAAAGTGAGTTTATTTTCCACCTTTTTTTAAGGAAGTTATAATAGTTGTCTTCTGAGACATTTGAAATTTAAGTTTATAAACTTCAGATAATCTGTATACCATCTGAGTTACAGCTGCAGTGAGTCACATGTTAGGCGAATCATGTCTTTGTTATACTGAGAAGAAAGTATTTTCATAGTTGAAGAAAGTTAACTGACAAAATTTTGTTTAAAAATGAGATCACATGAGTCACATTGATCCCAACATCTACAAATGATTCACTTTAAGGAAACAGTAAGCTTGATATGATTTGGATATTTTAAAAAATGTGACAAAATACCTATGTTATAGATATTATATTCTATATAATAATATATTCGTTTATGCTTTTAAGAGAAACATTAAAGGACTGATATTTTATTGGGTAACGTACATTGAAACACCTTTATATCTTATACTACAAATTCATTCTACCCAACTTTAACCACATAATTCAAGTACCTAAGTTAGGATCACACTTGTCCTAGGTAACATACATAGTTAGTAGAGAGAAA
This sequence comes from Myiotriccus ornatus, assembly GCA_036023395.1. Lineage (NCBI taxonomy): Eukaryota > Metazoa > Chordata > Aves > Passeriformes > Tyrannidae > Myiotriccus > Myiotriccus ornatus. The sequence continues at coordinate 69,303,488 of JAYRBT010000001.1, read as the reverse complement.
TTTTTTTGAGTGCAATTCAATTAGGATGAAACTTAAATCATGCCTTGAGGATTTGATTTCTACTCTTACATCTTGGGGTCTACATGTATATATAGATGGGATGAACATGAGACCAGGTGTCTAAAAAGGGGCAATGGTCTCTGCCTTTCACAGCTTCTTATATCCCATTCAGCATTTATATGCCATTGAAAATCAAATTCAGTGTTCAGGTGTCCATAGCCCTTCACTGAACAACAGTAATCTTCCACATATGCCTGACTAAACCAAATTTGGGCTAAATATCACAGAGTAATGGGAATTGGTAGAATAGAAAGATGACTGCTGTGTGCTTTTATTTTCAGGAACATACACTGGTGATTGCCATAAAAAAGTCACAGAATCACAGAATATGCCAAGTTGGAAGGGACCCACAAAGATCATCGAATCCAACTCCTGGCCCTGCACAGGACCATCCCCAAGAGTCACACCATGTGCCTGAGAGTATTGTCCAAATGCTTCTTGCTGCATTCCTCCTGTAAAACTCTGTGTGTGTGTCTCAGGAGTTTTAAACACTGCATGAAAGGCAATGAAATACGAACATAAGCCTTCTTCCCTGCCCTTCAGAAGGAAATTCCTGAGAAGGACAAATGATGTTTTGTAGGATCTGGCTCCACCAAAATCACAAAAGTGCATCTCTGGGTTGACTCATGTTCAATCCAGACCTAGAAATGGTGGAGATGTAGTTCAGTAACTTGTACACAACTTGTCATAGCGATGACCTCAGTCTCTCTGCACTCATCTTGTGCAACACACACGTTTGCAAGACCCAGTGTGCCGTGTTTGGTGAATTATCTGTCAGTCTGGGGGTCTTGGAGAGTCAAAGAGGAGATTCACAGGTTTCTGGAAAATAGTACAACTCAGAGCCATGCTCTGTGGTCCATGAAGCACTACAAGGGATATTCCTTCTATAAGAAAGAGAATGCTAGAATCAGATAAGAGTTTGTACTATGCAGTTTTTGGTTTGGTTTTTTTTTTTTTTTTAGTGAGTTCATTCAGGCCTATCTGAATGAAAAACAAGGAAAGAGAGTACCACATGGTGACTGCGTATATCTAGACATTTTTTTTCCATCAGTCTTTATAACAAGTTAGGTAGGAATTGCCCTGTCACAGCTGAAACATGACCAAACTAACACCATGACACTGGTGAACATTTAGAAGTTTCATCTTGTGCAGAGATGGCAGAGACCCAGTGTGCCATGAAAAATGGAAATGCACACAAAAATCCATACGTGCCTAGATGGGTGAACTGTAGGGCTCTAAAGCTCTCCAGCATTTTCTCGGAGTTACTTCCAGAAGTACAGGGTTATTTTGCAAGTGAGTTCTTAAACACAATTTTGGAAAATGTTTTAAAGGAATAAAAAAAGTTTTTTTTTTTCTTCTTCCCCTCTTATTTTAGCTTTAAAGAGAATAAAAACAATTCAGGAAAGCTGATAACGATAATTTGTTTTAGGACTTTAGAGACAGACAGTACTTGAAAAAGAAACAAGCAGCATATTTGACATGTTTATAGGAAAAAAATACAGACTAAAATGTAATTTGTCACACAAAGTATTCCTTGGTAGGTTAGATAAATAGCTTATGAAGAATATTGAACATGAGTATGCCAAAAGCAATGACAGTTACTGTGAAAGCTATGATACTGTACAAGGTATAACCAACAGCTACACTACAGAAGACCTACAGTACTGTACATGTACGGAACTGTGCAAAGCTGCCAGGTTTTGCTTCACTGAATTCAGCAAACCCAGAAAATCTTGCCTGTAGGGCCAGGACTCTTAAACATGGAGACATAAGCACACAAATGCCTAAAAGGTGCAAACACTGTAGAGTGAAAAAAATTATTTAGAAATACAGACACATCTTTGAGTACTGAAGAATAAAATAAGGACAGGGAAAATGGCCTTAGTGTAAAGCATTTTAAAGCAACATACTTTTCACTCTAGAAGAAACACCAAAAGAGTGGCAGCTATATTACTTGTAAAATTTTGGTGATGCACAATGACTGCACTGTTACCTTGACTAGAATAAATTAAGTCTGCTCGCAAGACTCCTGCCAAGTATTGATAATGGTTACAGACTAAATGGAATATTAGGTGACTTTGGTGAATTTCTGTACTAGTGATCATGTAGTCAGTCAGACAGGAGATCTCAGCATGGGTAACTTAATGTTTCTTTACAGTGTACATTGTAGCTTGACTTCTAATACTCGCTGAAAGAATATTTCTGGCACAGTTTTTGCAAGTGAATCTGTGAGAGTCCAGTACTTAGCACAATTTGAAGTAAAAATCTTGGTTTCTGACAAAGCTGACAGCCTCAAATACTGGAACCAAAGGTCACTAAGCATATTTTGTTGGAAAAAAAAGCAACACGAACTGTAACTCCATAAATAGGAGAATAAAATTCTAGGTTTGTGTTGCACACTAAATAACAATAACAACTTCTTGCCCTAAGGAACAATCTAGTGCTTGGAGATGTCTAGTGCTTCTTTTTTATGAACCTGACAGGTATTTAAAATGCTCTAACACACAAAATTAATAAAGAAACAGTTTTCTTGTCATGAATGATGCAAGTGAAAATCACCTCATCTAGACATCCATTTGGAGCCTATGGGTTCTGCATTTTTACAGTATCAGGTCTACATAACGAAACAGAGATTTATAAACATTTAATGCTGTGCTACTGGGATTGAAGAACTGTTATTTTCTCAGTCAAAAACCCCACATCACCATCATTACTCTTTTATTTCTATCTTTTGCATGGTTCTGGGGACACTGGAAATGTGCACATACATTACTGAGCTCTGCTGCATGTATGCATATCCATGACCTCACCACAGAGCCACACCTGGGCACACAAACAGTCTTTGCATGGCCAAAGTCACCATCAACCCTCTGAAATAATTTACAGTAAATAGAAATATCTCTGAGCACTGAGTCCATTCTGTTTAGTGTTTACCTGTGACATGTAAGGCAATGGTGTTCATCCTGTCCCCACTTGGCATGCATGCAGAGATAAGAAAACCACCCAAGATAGGAAGAATTGATTTTTTTCTCCCTTAAGAAAAGGACTAGTTCTGTTCTGCCTATAAAATACATTAAGCAAATTGGCTTTTGCACTGGATCAAGTCAGTAATCCATGGAAGAAACAGTGCTCAAAGACATCAATGAAATCATTGTGCTGCAGCCTGTGGATATTGTGCTGCCTCTCTTTCTGGTACCAATCTCCTGGGTTGAATTGAAACCTGTAAGAGCTCTCCCCATTATTCCCAGCTGGCATCTGACCTAAGGACTGTGATGCCTGGTTCACAGGGAGGTGGACTCCTAAAAGAAAAAAGATCCTCATTTTCTTTGTTCACGAGTTGAGTGACCTGGAATAAACAACAGTACCTTCCAGTACTGCCAAAAGATGTAACAGCATGAGATATGGAGGGGGTAATAAAAATGTATGCTGCGTTCTTCTAAGAATCAAAGCATATCCAAATACGACCTCAGTATTCTGGAAAGGCTCTAGTAGGAACTGGATTTTTATTTCAGTGACTCTAGATCTGATTCTTCTCCCTACACCCCTGTTAGATGCAAAATTTAGGGCCATCTAAAAAAAAAAAAATTGGAATCTGAAAAGGCTAAAGTGAAACCAAATTGCCTAAATGAAGGAAACATTGTCATTCAACAAGAGCATTTCAAATGTGCATACTCCTTCCTTTGGCATGCAATGCTATGCCTTACTAAATACCCAGAACAGCACCATTCTTGGCATGGCAAAGTAGCTCACTGCCCATTTTGTCAGGATCCTAGGCTAGGATCCAGAAAAAAAGACATCTCATCCTTCCTAAAAACCGTTGGAGAGCTTATCCAAGGAGCATTTTCAGAACAATTGTAACACACACATATGCTTCTGTTGACCCCAAGTCACAAGTGAAAGTTTATGCATGAATGTGGCTCACTGATTTTACTAAGGTGTTTCATATACATATACGAAGTGAAGTGTGAAGGTACATCAGAGATCAGATTTAGAGCTGTTAAATGCTTTTACAAACTTACCAGTTACCAGCCCCTGACTTACTGCTCAAACACAGCTGAGTTAAGCAGATGCAGGAAATTCAGTGCATCCTGGACACACTGGATTCACACTTCTCCATGAATTGACAGGGCCTGAATATCACGTTTGGTGCAGTGTCAGATCCCCATGGTGATATGCACCCTTGCCACACGTGGTCCCTCCAATGTTCAGCACAAACTGGTCTTCCCAGACATGTACAATTTAGTCCACAGATGTAAAGCAGGTCTCATATGTTCTAGATATTTTCGAGCTATTGCACATACTCAGTTTATTTATATATGCAAAGTCATTGTTACCTGAGGATAATGGAAGTTCCCAGCAACCTAACCCAGGCAGAGGAGAGGCTACAGCAGAAAGCACGAGCTGTGAAAGACTAGTTGGAGGCTTGAAGCCCTGACAACACTTATGATATGTAGGTGAATCAATTAGACAAACAGCAACAGATTCAACCAAAGGAAAAAACAGTTCAAATTAAACTGTATTAAAGCTCAATATATGCGTGTAAAAATAAGGACCAGTAAGTATTATTTTGCTATTTTAAGCATTCTGATCATAGTCAAAGCCTTTCTGATCTGGGAGGAAGGGCACTCCTGGTAAGTGACAGTCTGTTCCCTGAGGGGCTAAGAAGGCAGGGATGGGGACAGAAGAAAGAAAGAATTGTTATCCACATTTTACAAACAGAGCACAGCAATACAGAGAGATTAAATGCTTGGCTCAAGGTCACACAGGATGTCCAGGGCAGACCCCTGGAAACAAATCTACATCTCAAGGTGCACATTCTTGTTTGTCACCCAGACAGGTTTAATTCATATAGATAATTAAAAAAAAAAAAAAAAAAAAGGAATTAAAAATCAGCCACTTCCCAAGAAGACTTACACAGGCTTCCAGTCTAGCATTTCCATCTAACTTCTCAGTCTAGCAGCTAAAGTTTCATTACATCTTTGAAAACATAACCATAACTGTTTTGCCTCATGATGTAATATGCATACTGCCAAAAGCAATCCCTAATGCTGTAATGCTTTGCTCTGTTAGAGGTGTCATGCTGCCAGCAAGCAGAAAGTTTACTGAATAAGACTGCAACCACTGAACAGTATCTTCTCTGTAGCTGTATGTCTTTTGGCCTAAATAAAGTAAATACATAGCATTAAGGGCCTGATTCTACTACCACTTAAGTCAATGGCAAAATTCCCACTGACTCTGATGGAAGAAGAAGCAAGTCCTAAAAGAACTGGTAATTTTTTCCTTTCTTAAATTTCTAGCAGATCAATTCATGTGCAATTTGCAGTACCAATATATTGTTTGAGAAATGGTGTGTCCGTAAATAATTTTAAAATAATAAAGATGAAATCAATTTCAATTCTGTAATGATAGTGTAAAAAGATGTAATAAACCCTACACTAAGAGAGAAAAGCAGGTCTTCCTAGACAGTGTTGAAGAGAAGAAGAAGGATTTCTGCTATGGAAAGTAGATGTTAAGGCATGTTCCTTTATCTCATGACATATCTTATGGATCCAAATATAAGGGTTTAAGTTCTTCTCGTTTTAGCATGGTTCATACACAAGAAAAAACAAACCAAAACAAAACAAAAAATAACAGAGAAAAGCATTGAAATAAACCATAGATGAATCATGGATAAAGTGTTGTCCTTCAATATATATATGATTTTATTGACATTAGAGTATTCTGCCTTGCATCTTTGAACAAAATTTGGAACTCATTGCTTTCATTTTACTACTCTCTCTTAGGCAAGTGCATCCAAGTAGTCTTTAAATATGTTTTATTTATGAAGCTATATTTAGAATTCACCTTTTTAGATGTTACTTATTTCGTATCCCAAGTCAAATCACACCTTCTTTCCCACTTGCTTTCCTTATCATCTTTTCTTCCATGATTCCTAGCAGAGATCATGAGCTCATCATATTTTTTCCTTCCATTTGGTTTACGATATTTATGTTGGGCTGCCAGGGCACTTGGTGCCATGTACAACTCGTAGATTGTGACTCCTTCTTTTTTGCCAGGACACTTATAGTATCATATTGCTGAAAATTTCTCCCAACACTACTTAAGGCATTTTTAGCTGAAATAAATGTCAGCGGAATACACGGCCACTGTGTGGACTCAAAGTTCTCTTCTTTTCCTAGATAACCTCAAATGGTAGCTAGACTAACAATTGCTAAAAATATTAACCTCCCCTGTGGTTTACTGACAGAAATAACTCTTTTGATAATATGAAAGCATGGCAGAACCAAATTTTGCAAACATGAATGGCAGGATACAGTTCTGATGTGAGCAGCTCAAGTACACTACTCTGTCCTAAAAGAAAGAATTTTAGATCTAGACAGAACTGTCAATGAACAATCCTCCAGCAGCTACTCAATCAGGAAAGGAAGCAGAACATATATAGAACTCTGAGGAATCAAGTCCTGTCAGGGATTGCCTTCCATGGAAGAGATAAAAGTCATAGTAAAGACCTTAGTGGTAGGAACAGTAGCATAAAATACTAGTAAGGTTCACAGTTCCAAGCTGTGTAATAACGTCAGGAGCTGAAGGCATATGAGTCCAGGATAGCAAAATAGTTCAACTGGCTGTCTCCAGCAGGAAATCAAAATATTGGGCAGATGGTGAACATTTATAGCTAATAAGTTAGGCTGTGCCTTCTTGACTGTAGGCTGTCTCCACCACTTGCAGAGAAGACTCTGCACCACTGCCTATCATATTCTCTTATTGTAAACAATAGTTCCAACATAGTAAGTGAAGAAAAAGTGCAAACAGGTATTCATGACTGCAAGGAGGCAGATCTGCTGAACAAAGAGGGTCAGTCAAACACATTTCTCCCTGAGAATCAGATGCAGCTAGAGGAAATTTTGGATTCCCAAAACAAAGGCTAAGCCTGTGCAGATCCAGACATTATTTAGAAACAGGCAAGCAGATAAACAGAGTAGATAGAAAAGTGCCTTTTAAAAACTAATAGATAATGATGGCACAAGCAAAAATTAGCATAAACTATTTGTAGACAAGAAGAAAACCCAGGGGATTTCTAAGTATCAGAGAAGTAAATTAATGAATAACTTTCAGTGGTAGTCATGGGTCAGGAGAAAAAAATTCAAAAATGTAGGCAACTAGCACAAACAGCATAACTTAGGGACTTAGGGCTGTATCTAAGTAGGACTTAGGGCTGTATCCTAAGTAGGATTTATCCATCCTGTTTTTTGGAAGAGAATCAATTTAGCCACATGGACAAAGGACTGTATGTGATTTTTTTTCTGCTCAACAAAGCATATTTTCATATTTTGAAGGTGTAAGTCAGTTTCCACTCAATAAGTTCCAAATATAGAAGGTGTCTGGAAGAAGCATGCAGAGAATTATTTTAGCCATTGCAAGAGTATATATAGTCCACACCTATGAAAAAAATGAGGTAGTTAGTGGAGTTTTTGGCTGCAATGAAAGAAAATTAATTTTTTTGAGAGAACGTTATTCTTTCAAGAAACTCAGTTGTGGACTCACTGCCAAGTTGCTGTTTTGACTGAATTAATCATCGGTACAGAAAACAGGTGCTGCTTGAGGAATCTAAGGGGAAATTTTAAGAGGGTAATGTTTGTCTGATCAATTGCAAAACACCGAAAGATGCATACTTCATTTTGAATGTAAGTTTAGGAAATTATTTTAGTTTGTAATTGATGATAATATGCTAGTATCTTCACACTAAATAATATATATGTGTGCCTTGAAATACATATGAAAAAGAAATTCACTAATTACCTGGTCTTAACTGTGTTGTAGTGAG
>JAYRBT010000001.1:69278268-69295506 GCA_036023395.1 Myiotriccus ornatus | reverse complement strand
GGTAGTTAGTGGAGTTTTTGGCTGCAATGAAAGAAAATTAATTTTTTTGAGAGAACGTTATTCTTTCAAGAAACTCAATTGTGGACTCACTCCCAAGTTGCTGTTTTGACTGAATTAATCATCGGTACAGAAAACAGGGGCTGCTTGAGGAATCTAAGGGGAAATTTTAAGAGGGTAATGTTTGTCTGATCAATTGCAAAACACCGAAAGATGCGTACTTCATTTTGAATGTAAGTTTAGGAAATTATTTTAGTTTGTAATTGTTGATAATATGCTAGTATCTTCACACTAAGTAATATATATGTGTGCCTTGAAATACATATGAAAAAGAAATTCACTAATTACCTGGTCTTAACTGTGTTGTAGTGAGCTCATGGTAAAATCTAGAATGCACATCTCCTTTAAAACTTGCCATTAACTAAAGAACATATTCTTGTAAAAATCCAAAATATTCTGATTTTACAATTCATTTATTTTAAACCTGCAGGTCAAAGGCGAGTGCTGTCTCTGTGAGCTCCTACTGAGGTATAGAAATCTCAGCTGAAGTTTTGCTCCTCCTGTATCTTCTCAGAAGTCCAAAGCCTTAAGAGTTGAGCTGCATCAGGAATAGCAGCATCTCCATGTCAAAGTCCAAGACAAACATATACTTAATGAACCTTCAATCTCCCTAAGCTCATTTCTCAGTCTCTGACTTCCAGGGCAGACTTCAACTTAAACAGACAATTTGGACTCTTACCAGCAGGCTGTTTTTTAGAAATCAACTTAGTCCCCTGCAAAAGGCTTGATCTTCTCTGAGGAAGTTCTGCAAGGCCACAGTCCTAAGTCAGCATTAGTATCCTTATCGTTTCAAAGAGGCTTAATATTTCCCTTTACACCAGACACCTAGCCATGTGCAATGAGCTTGCTCTATCTGGTTGTAAGCACGTAAGCAATTGCATATATCTGGACATCTGGACATCAGTCAGAGATGGAATGAACCATTACTTCCTTCCTAGTTAACACACTGACATATATTTCCCCACAATCGTTTTTAACACAGAGAGTAACAAAACTAATTTCCCTGAACTTGGAAGGAGTATAAAGTTTCAGCAAGGTTAAAAGCTCCACTTGAGTATTCACATGTCTAAAAGTTGTATTACAAATTCACTCATTACTGTATTCCAGAAGGGCTATTTTTATCTTAGTCTGCTTTAGCTATATTTTATGCTAAACTCCTATTTCCTCCAAAGGAGGGAGATTTCTGACCATGTCATCCTGTTCTCAGTAGATCTGCCCTTTCACCCCTTTCTTTTTTTTTTTAATAAGAGCCATCCCAATAATTTCAGATGGGATTTAGTGTACTGTATTGTGAGCAGCAGGACTGGCTCACTGGAGCCCCTGACAAGCACAAATACAGCAAATTTTTCCTGTATTCAAACACTCCACAGGCTCTGGGCACAATGCTGTTTCCTCAGCCCAAAGCTTTTCCCCAAGGCCTACTGGCTCCAACACAAAATGCCTTGAAGATTATCTGTGCAAAATGCATGAGCTGTCCTGAATGACACCACCCTCACTGACCATTCTCCAATAATAAATAATGACCATTCTCAATTTTCATTAGAGAAATATGACCACACTCCTCAGCTGTGGCAGCCATGAAAAAACTCTTAAAGGTTTTTCCTCTGGCCTCAGGCATCTCAAGGTCTTGAAGCTCAGATGCTATGAAAGCACCAAATGGGTTTGGAGATGCTCTCCATCTCACAACCCCAGATCCTGAGCTCCTCTTTATTAGACAAAGAGTGGTTGTTCCTACATTTCCCTGCCCTGTCTCCATTTGAGCATACATTTTTGGGGCATAGTGATGCAGAAATATGTGGTCTTGGCAGATAGGAGCTGAAATGATTGGGTTAGTCAAGGCAGTGCTGCTTACAGCATGTATGCTACTGAAACATGAAGTACCCAGGCAAGTTTTGTAAGAAGTACTGTGGAGCCAGAGTGGACAGATGGGGTTCCTAAAGATTGCCCTTACAGTTAACTACTTTTGTGCTTCCTAATATATACAAATGCCTTTTTGTATTGGGATTGTGATTTACTGCTGGAGTCCTCAGAAGCAAATAGATAAGAATAACCCCTTGAGCTCCACAAAAATAATTTAAAAAAAAGTCTGTATAAAAACTTGGGAGTGTATGGCAGTAAGTTATTATAAAAGTATTACTTACATTTTAGAGCTGTAGGGTTTCTAATTTTCCAAAGGCATCAGATATCTTAAAAAGCTAAGCAAACCTGTTTTTCAGCTAGAGTTAATAAAACAAACCGAGGCATGAATAGGTCACATATGTCACAGCCACAGGGGCAAGATAGCAAACAGGATTTAGTAACGATATATATGCCCCATTTTTGAGACCATGGTGCTTGACATTTGCCTAAATCTTGAAGCGTTACAATATATGAGGGAAGAAAAAGGTATTGCTCACTTTTTCTATTACTTTGGATTTCTAACAAACCGCATGAGTCTGCCCTGCCAAATATTGTGTTAAACATATAAAGAATTACTGTAAAGCAATTTAATTTAATCATGCCACATCCCTTACAGAATAAACCCCAATCCTTTTTGAAGCATGAGCAAGAGGAATAAGACTTTTCCAGCCTGCTTTCTGTTGTCCTCAAAGGGGTTAAAGAAGCCTAATACAAAGGAGCTAAGCAATGCCTGAAACGGGGTAATAAATGTGACACTCTCTGACTATCAGTAGCAAATATTTGAGCTTATCAAATAATGGAGGAAGTAGTTTAGTTACAAATAAACCAATCTCTCATAAAGCAAGTCTTCACACAAGGCAATTTCATTGAACTGGAGACAGCTAAAGGTCACTAGCAGGCAGGACTCCCGGTCCCCGTGCACTCCCCAATGGCCCCGCCTGATTAATGGGGTGGCCGAGCCCAGGGATGCCGACCAGGGACAAGGGAGCCGGCCTTCATATCAGTGGAGCGGCAATAAATAAAGCATCGCAGAGCTGGTGTGAGGAAGTGACTCATCCTCCTGGAACACAGCGGGATTTGTGCTCTCCCCCGGCCGCCGCCCTCCCCCTCGTCCCCGTTTTCCTCCACTGCAGAGACCAGCGTGTCCCAGAGACTGTAGTAGATGTCACCGCTTGGCACTGGCTATGCAAAGAGAGGACAAATATGTGGGTGTGATGCAGATCTGAGACGATACTCTTAAAGCCACAGCGCTCACATCTGGGCTGAGGTAAGGGTAGCAAAGCCCGTTTCAAAGGACGGCTTCTTCACTGGAGGTAATTGGATGCTCCTTTTCTTCATGGCATCTAAGCAACACGGACGGTGAAAAAAGCAACTTTGGTAAACAGTAACAGACTTTCCTTCCAAAAGTTATGCAAAAACACAAGCGTAAAACCACAAGTATTTAAAAGACAGGGGAACTGAAGCAAAAAGAAGTGGATCTGAAGCCGAAGGAGTTGCAACATGCCCATCACTAGGCTGAGAACTATGGTTTGGCCACCAGGTTAGCACCGGTCAAACCATATAGTGCTTTCAGCAGGGCTGAGCCACACTCCTTTCTCTCCACAAGCTCCCACGCCCTTGCCAGCAGCTTCTTCTCAAGGGACATGACCCCGTGTCTGCACAACCATCAATGGAAGCACAAGTCTATTTGGGAAAGGATGGCAGGATTATTCTCCTGAGGCAGTGTACCTGTAGTGTCATTTTTAGGTTGGACTCCTGTTTTCTCCATCATAACAGTATGTGACCTCAATTTAAGCATGCAGGAAAACAATTCATACATCAAATAAATTAATTTTCTTCCTCTGACTAAACAGTAAGGTCCTGATGAATACCAGTAACAAAATTTATTTGACCACTTTTTGTTTTTTGAACCTAACATAGCTCTTATTTACTTCATAATTCATAGTACAGTAATGAAGCACACTTTTTTTTTTTAAACTCCGTATTCTTCTCTGTAAACTTGTGAAAAACCTTTGCAAGAGGTAACAAAGACTGATAGTCTTATTTCAGAATGCAATGAAAACTGTAAAAGGATTATAATATAGAAAGTAACACAGAAAATATTGCATACTGGTATTTGAGAATACAGTAAGAAATCGTTCATGTACATATATCTTGTATCAGTGCATCTTTTCTGTATCTATAAATTTGGATATGTTTATGTGTAGACATACAAGTTAAAATATGTGAGCATAAAAACAGATTCAAAACAGATCATGTAACTGCTGTAGTTTTTAAAGTAAACCTTGTCTACATTGCTGCCCTGTTTTTATTAATTATTAATTATAACACTGGAAAACTCCATTAGCACCTCAGTGTTCAGTCCTGAATGTGGGCTTATCTCTGCTGGCTAAAAGTCAAACAACATACAAACACTTCTCAAAGTAAATGTAAGTGCATCACTTGACACAACATGAAATCACCTGGTCAGCTACTGTTTTTTCTACTTTTTCTGTTTCTAGGATGAAACAGACTTTAATGCCTTTTAAAACAGTTTTGAATCATAGCAATGACAGACTTTAGTAAGCTCATCAGTGTAATCTGTGATTTCCAGGAGCAAAAGTATTTGAGAGATAGTTAACACTGTCTTAGCTGCTGGGACTACAGTGGTGTCAGAAAGCTCACTCTTGTTACTGCAGGTGGATTTTGCTGGGGCAGCTGAATAGCTGGGCAATCCCATCCACCTGTCTCACCCCCCATCTCACCCCCACAGGGTTCCTGCTCTTAAAGCCTTACATTCCAGAGAACAAAAAGAAATTCTGATCTTCCTTCCAGAGAGACATGTCACTAACTTGAATCCTGAAACAGTCCATGGAGAGCAGTAGGATTGATAGGTGTGTAGGTTGTAACTGGCTTGAAGTGGTAATAAAATAAATAAAATAAAAAAGTATACAAATCATATGCAATAAAAACATGGGAAAAGCAAAACAAATCCTTGTTACTCCACAGCCTGGTTAGGCTCAGATTCATCTACAAGGACCACCTCCCTTGTTCCCTTCATTTAAAATAAAAGAATTTCTAGGTAAAGGGTAAGGGAAGTATGAACAACTCTATAGACATACTGACGTTTCCTCTTCTTCCAATCCCCATACCATTACCTGTCTTTGCCCCCAATTAAAATATACAGTTTTAGTTACAGTTTATCCAATCCTTCAATAAACAACTGAAATACTCCTTAAAAATTCTGTCATAACTTGTCCTGACACATATCAGCCTTGACTGCACACTCACACAAGGTGGAGAAAGTGGGAATGAGAGATCTTACAAAATGTAATGTGAAGTATGTCATCTCTACTGGGATTCAGAGGCAGAGCCTGCAACAGAAACAGCCCTAACTTGCATCCCAAGGATTGAACGAGTATTGCAATTCAACACATAAGATCTGTGAAAGTCAAAACCAAATCCTCCACCTTCTACCCAGCTAACTAGATGAAAACTGCTTGCAACACAGTGATGGCGTGGAAAGAAAACATGCTTCCTGTTTTATCTCCCAAATACTGCTGGTGAAGCAATGCTTCAGCACAAGAGTTAAGGGCTCTCAGAGAGCCATGGTGCACTTTAGCTAGGGGCGGAGATGCAGCAGAATGGAGGCCTGTGCTGCTTTACCTGGGAAGCTTTTAGATTAGTGTGCTTTCAGCTGCATTTCCTTGAAAGTGATTTAGTTTCAGCCCATATCAGAGTCCTCTTACGGAGCTGTTCCTGTTCAAATTAAAGTGCTTTTAAAAAAGGCACTGCAATGGGGTTTAAAGTAATTCAAAAAGTATGGGTTGGCTTAGAATTTCTGTTACAGCTAAAAGGGCCAGGATTCAGGACAGCAGGATTACAAAAATTGTGCCTCCCTGTACATACTAAGCCTTTTTTGACCTAAGGCATTTACACAAAGAACAAGAGGCTTCACTACCTCTCCCAGGGCTTACAGTAAGGGTGGTACTTTCTTTTGTCCCATTAAGACTTGTTTCGTTATAAGATATCCCTCAAAATTATGCTGAATTAACTGTCTCTGGGAACACTGTCATTTCTCTTTGTTTTAAATACAGTTCTGGAAACACCGTCCCTTTCATTACTCCAAAAATGGTAGGTTTTTAAGACATGAGTGTTGTTTAAATAATGATTATTATTTTCAGTACCAAATGAAAAGTACAGCCATAAATCAAAGATCCAAAGTGTTCATGAGCACTACTTATCCTGTGAATGACAGCCAGACACATGTTCTTAGAGAATTATTTCTTTAAATGACAAGACTGCCAAGGGGCCAACCGAGAACAATTAAGAAAAAAGTCATTGTTCTGGGCACAGAGAGTAACAGAGGAGACATCTAGACTGCAGAGCCCAGGAGCCATTCCAAGTCCCCCACCCTGGGAGCAAACTCTGGCTGAGTCCTTGATCCCAGTGGATCTCAGCCCAGGCACCTGATCCAGGCAAATCTAGGACTGCTCTAAGGAGCATCAGGTGTGGGTGTTGTGGGGACATGAAGAGTGCCATGACACGCCCTTCCTGGTAAGTATGGGCATAGCAAGAGATTTATTATCTGAAAGAGAGCTGTGATCTAAGTAAACAAATTGGACAATGGGCTGGAGAGAAGTGATGGAATACATACTGAGCGACAGGACAGTTTGTATAAGTCTTCCCGGGTTTAAGGATATTTGGTTGTTTGTTCGTTCATTTTTCTCTATGCCGAAGTGGCACTTTCTTAAATTACTGGAGTGGGGTTTTGTTAGAGGGTGTTTTATGAAGCTAAAAGACAAAGGAAAGAAGGGAAATGGCATAAGAGGAAGAAGCTTGGAACAGAAGTGGAATGAATCTAAAACAAAAAAAGCATGCAAGAAAACACTACAGAAGGCTCCTGCACATCTTGACCACCAAAGTACAGTATGTAAAAATTCTTAGGGTGCGGTTAAAGAGATCTAATAGCAGTTCAGAAGCTGTGAGAGGATAAGCTGGTCCTGTCCCAACATCTTTTATAAAATCCACAATAATATTTTGAAAATGCAAATATTTTTATCCCACAACTTTTGTAGTAACCACCCTGTTGGAAAGGTCGCCACCAGATTGTGAGGGAAACTGACAGATCAGCTAGAATTTGCATGACTAAATGCCAAAAAACACTAGCACTTTTTGGAAGAATTTCACCTACTCTTATTCAAGTTGCAGAAGGAACATAGAAGGCCAGGAAACATTTTTAGGAACCTGTAAGCACTACTTGCTTTTCTAAGCTAGCCTAGAAAACAAATCTATTCCTAAAAACTAGAAGAACAAGACAGGTATTTACCACAATATCAGATCTACTGAAACAGAGTGACACAAGATCCTAAGTTCTGGCAAAGGAAGAGCAGAATGGGGGGCACTGACATGGGTTTTCAAAGACAGTTGAGGTATTTTTCATTTTACTTGGGAATATTCGTTTGTTCCTGATTGCTCACTTCCTTTTCCAGTTGCTTCAACTGAGTGTATCCTGCTAATCGGGATAGAAATATTTCATATGTATGGAGCATACAAGCAGATAGCTGAGAATTGTTCCTCCTTATTGTTGCTTCCATGGAATAATGCTGAACCTTGTCTACACATAGTTGGATTGTTGGGTTGCCCCCCCATACAGTACAACTACCAGCTTTAAAAGAAGCTATGGTTTCCGCTGATACAGCTCTTTCTTGTTCCATGTCACACTCTCTTCACCAGCCCAGTTGCAAATGATCTCACAGACATGACATTAACAGTTTCAGCATTTAGGGACACTCAGCAACTGGTATTAAACCTCGTTCTGAGTCTACAGCTTTCAACCTCACTCTACTTTAAAATCAGTTTGGAACTACATGTTTGGTGTGCCTTCATCCATTTTTTTCCTTTTTTCTTCAGGCTGAGTACATGGAAAAGATATGCAAATGCTTCACCTGGGAACCAGCTTGCAGCTCCAGTACAGGGGTCCTCTCAGACTTCAATAGGACTTCAAAGGAAAATGTTACACAGCTCTGTTGCATCAGTGCTGTGGAGTGGTGAGAGGCAGCAGTGAAGAGGTTAAAGATACACTAATAAGGTCCAGGTTTCTATTTTATACTTAAATTTGAAAGCAAGGTGGCTTGGAAGAAGCATAAGGGAAAAGGGATAGATTTGGGAGGTGAAAGGGAAAATAATTTTCTTTGGTTCTATAGCAAACATTTGGAAATAATTTCTTTTACACTCCAAAATGGCTATTATACCAACTGGCTTGGAGTACCCTCACAAGTATGTTCTTCCCCCAAGACAGACATTTCCTAAGGCGGGGGGAGTGCAGAAAGGAGGGAAGAAGGCGGGAGAATGGGGATATTCGATGTATTGTGGTATGTCTGGAATCCTCTTATCTGTAGCAAGACTGAGAACACCTGGACAACACTTGTCTTCCTCCCCCACCCACCTGTGCAAATTGCTAAGCACACTGAAGCTCAAAGCACTATGCCATATGCCAGTCACACCACAGAGATCCATTGTGACTTCTCCGTACATCAAAGAAAAGCCATTGCACATCTTCGAACAAGTACTGAGGGAGGCAGTTGTGAAGGGGTTAAAAGATCAAGTTCTGCTATAAAGATAACAGGAACTGGAGAACATGCAGCAGATGTTCCATGTGGAGACACTTAAGTTTACAGTCCCACCTGTGTCCATTTAATACCTTTAAAAGCAATCTCCTGTTCATTTGTGAGGGAGAAGAGAAAATCAGTGTTCCAATCTGAACATCTTCTCACAACATCCGCATCCCACATGAAGAAAGGGAGGAGGGGCTGGGATGAGCAGACAAGACAAGAGGGCTGAAGTTGAGATTTAAGGACATGAATATACAGAGATTTATGCAAACACACATCCCCATGTGGAAGGTCAGACATTCTTTCATGTGCAAGGCAACTCATGCTCTGTGCTGGGGAGCAGCAGCCTAACCTTAATGCTAGCATTTAGAATGTATTGAGAGCAGCATGAACATTAACTAGTCATGTCACAGAGTTTTACATTCTTCTTTTTGTTTCCTTCCTTCCTGCTCTCATTCCTATATCCCTTCCAAACATGTCTTCCATTACATGTGCTGAATGACTTCAAACAAAATACTTATGCTACAATTCTATGGAAATATGTAACCAGAGAAATAAAGGCTGAGGCTGAGTATGGTCCATAACACCACCAGACACCAGAGGGTCCACGTAGGAGAGGTTTGAGGAAGTTTCAGTCGGAAAGGAGTAAGCAAAGACTGAACTTTCTTATATAACAAAGTGTAATAGGGCACAAATATCACAGGGCACAAATTTACAAGGAAACAGACTTTAGTGTCTTAGTATTTTTCTTCCATATACATGTCTATGGTTTTAATAGATCTAGGGCTAGCAGAAAAAAAAATCCAGTTACAAAGAGCTGTTTGTTTTTGTTCATCCTGCACTATGGAGATGAAAACACAGCCTGTAGGCCATATCCAGGAACACCGGATATAAAATCCTGCTTCCTTTTTCTAGATTTGCTGGTTACAAAGAAAAGCTTCCAAGCATGACTCCACATAGCTGATAGATACATACCCATGATCACCAGCAGCCTGAAATGCTCCCAGGCTGATGAATCTCCCTGAACCCATTTCTGCATTGCTGCTGACTGTTTACAGCAAGCATCATGGAAGAGGCAGAAGTGCATCTCTTAAAGAACTGAAATTCAGAGTTGGTGGAAAGGGGAAATACAGAGCTTGACAGTTGTGAGGGAGCAAATTGTTCAGCTGAGTGATGCCGATCTCTCTGTGAACTTCCACTGACATCACTGGGATACTGTTGTGTTGGAAAGTATGCAATTTGTATATTTATACTATGACCCACGAACCATAATTTAATGTGGAATTCAACCCTCTGTGCTTAAATGACTTTGACACCCCGAGGCTACAGCAATTCAGAGAACAAAACAACTACTGTCTCCTCAGGCAGGCATGGTTCTTGAAAATATAATGTTACACAGAAAACAAAGGTAGAATAGTTTCACAACTATGTACAACACACCTTAGCGCCTTGTCTTATGCCAGATGTCTCCTTACTTCTGGCTACCTGCCATTTGCACCAGTCTCCCATTTCAGGTCTTGGCACAACCCAAGTCACTCCTCCTCATGACCCATCTGAAGGAGGAGTTATGACGAAGTAGTAGCTGGAGGGTAACCATGAGATATCTGCTTGCAAAAAAAACTGCCTCTCTAACTAGCACTCCATAAGTGTTTGTCCTATTTCTAGCTTTGCTACGTGTGACAATGGATCGTGTGTTTATCACTTTGCACTTACCTGTCTTCTGTTTTTTCCCTCACACAACCATCACTTAAAGAAAATGTTCATATTCAAAAACTGTGATTTCATCATCACAAGAAAGTGTTAGTACAGCAGTTGTTGCTCAGGAGCTGAGGTTGCAGTAGCAGAGAGGTGCTAGCAAACAAGAATATTTCTGGCTTTACCTGCACAACTAGGTGCACATACATAGGTACAAGCTACCTTGTTTTCAAGCATTATTCTATTTAACAAAAGCTTGGCACAATAGCTGCAATACATTATTAATACAGTTTCTTCACATTTCATATCACAGAGAAACTGGTTGCTACCCTCTCCCCCAAATCAGGCACATTTTCTGGAATACTTGAGGGTCTTGAAAGGAAATACTTGAAAGGAAACAAGTTCACCACAACGTATTTGCAGAGAGTTCAAAGCTCACCAGGAGAGAACATCATCTGGTTCAGCAGTAGCAACTGCAGTTCTGACTGTGAGAGCAGGCAACAACCTCATCACACAGCTGCTACATGCATAAGGATTCTAGTGGGTTGACTTTCACGTGCAGAAACCTGGTGAAGCCAGGAAGGCACAGTCATTTCCAATTTCAGATGAGCTGCCTCAAGAGCATGCTGCTTAGAAACGTGGCTGGGAAATACTGGGAAATTCCATTTATTTTTAGAAGGCGCTATTCATGCTGAACTGCTCCTGAGCCTGGCCACACTGTGAAGTCCTACAGAAGATGAAGAAGTGGGTTTATTTTTTTCCCCATTAATTTGCTCCATGCTAGCTTGCCCTCTGCTATCAGCTTTCTGGATGGGATAAGACCTTCCGGATACTTTGTAGGCAGTTCTGGGGCTGTACTCATTACTTGTTTGTGTACAGGAGACTTCTGCAACTCCATGAGAACACAATGGCTTTCCTAACAGTCTGACCAAGCCTCCTGTTCCCCCCATTCCCACCTTCAGATACAGTAATTTCAGTCTCTTATTTCTATTATATAATTATAACTTGCCTTTGTTTATTTTGCCTGTAACCCCGTCTCTCTCACATACCAGGCCTAATGGCTTAAACTAGGGAGTGCAGCCAGTGGTCCGAGCCTGTATTTTGGAGGAAAGCCTTTTGCACTGCACTGTCCCTGGAGCAGGGTGGAGGTGTGAGCTACAGCAACTTTCTCCCTCCACTTCCCCTGCCCCCCACCTCCAGAGCTTGAGGGGCCCATCACAGGACCCCTGCTGGGGTACCCATTACTGGCCCTACCCATGTTTCCCACCTTGTGTGAAAGGATTTTGGTAATGCAGAGTTCTAGTGGGCTATTTGCTTATTAAGCCTTTAGGGTTGAGAGACAGACCTCTTGAGGGCCAGGTGAGAGCTGAGGTGATACTCCAGAAGCTCCTTGCAGTGGCATTTGTCTCCCTGCTTGCACCCACCTCTTTGGTGCCTCTGGTACCCTGTGAACTGCACCATGCACCTTTGGGCAGGCAAAAGATCAGTGGTGGCCTGATGAGCTTAATTGGTCCTGAGGGCGTCAAGGCACCTGACAGGACTGCCATGAATAACATTTTCCCACAAATAGCTACCTACTAAAGCCTTCTCTACACACTTTTCCATCTCTTTTGACTCTGATGTAATGGCAAATAGATCTCCATTAGAGTAGGCAAAGAATATTCCTAGGCTAAAATCCTCCTGCTTCTGGTAAAAATAGCCCTGTGAGCACACAGAATCCTTTCGTGCTTTGTCTTTAAAGACCATTCCCCTCTCCCTACTCCTTTTTCTTTTTCACTGACTTGCTTCTTCCTGGCATGCAGGTTACCATAGAAAACTTTCTTAACTTGCTCTGTATCTGATACTTATTTATGTTTTCTTCTCAATTACTTTTAGCCAAAAAATAATTCTCTGCCTTATCTACAACTGAAACCAGAAAAAAGCAGAGAGCAGAGGCCATGGTCTCAGGGCTGTGAAGGGCTTTTTCTTTTTCTTTGCTGTGGTTATTATTTTTCTCTTTTTTTAAGATGGATAAAGATTACTGCAGCACTGAATTAAAACCTTTCTTATAGTGTAAAGTGTTAGGATTTTTAAAAGCAGAGAAAACTTATTAAATGCTTTAAGAAGCATTCTTCTCACTGACCACAAATGGAAACTCTTTGAATTTTGAATTCTCTTGGTAAAAAGTTGGGCTTTTGATGCTGGTCAGAAGGGGTCCTTTGATGCCTCTTGTTTATTTTTGAAAAGAAGAAGAACGGAAGGAAGCAGAATTTCTCAATATATTCCTGTTTATATTTCTGTTTTCTTTTGGGACAACATTTGAACAATTTGAAGTAGACTAACTCATTACCTTAAAGCAGAGTATCAGCTGGGAGAGCAAAAGGACAATATACGGAATGAGTCCAGTTCTAGACAGTTTTGCTGTCTAGATTTGCACTGAAGAGAGGTAGGTTTAGGAGTGGTGGAGAATGTAGTGGTTAGCTTTGCTGAGTGCAAGGCAGTCAGTGGTAGTATGGATGCCTACACAACAGTGGTTTCATACTTGCATATAGCATCTGGTTAATTACAGTTTTGCTGGGCATGGAAATGCCAGAATCCTGCAACATAGACAGAACTTCTCTGACTCTCTAAGGTTAAAATGAATAGTGATTGCCTCTGGCAGTACAGCATTTACAAAATCAAATGCACGTGTTCTATATATGTAGTGTTACACATGTACCACTGTTCTATAAAAGTGCATCTGTGCCTTATCTTGGATCAGATGTCATCATCATCTTTGTATGGCATTTACTGGCAGGATACCATTAGAAATTAAGAAAACATACACTTATTACTGCCCGGCATTTATCTGCATATCTATAATAAAACCCAGATTTGTAACATCTGAATTCCCTTAAACAGTATGAAGTAACATGTGGCCAAGTTGCTGGTTACCAGGCTGACCAGGGATTATTGTTGTTGTCTGCTGTTTTACAGCCGACTTTACCTGGCATACCATATGCCAGTGAATCATCAATTTGCATTCTAGAAGACAGAAGTCTGAAGTGGTAATGAGACTCTCCATTGCCTTGCAACTTTTGTTACTGTAGATATCCAGAGTCTGATTCTCCCTGCAGGTTGACAGTGAGCTGGGGTGAGCCATTAATTTCAACAAAGCTGCAGATTTCCACTTGTAAAGCAGAAGAGGACTGATGCTGTCAGTGGTAATGATAGAGACTGAAGAAAGAGAAATCTTTGTCCTCAAATTGGTTCCAGAAAACTGCAGCTCTAAATGTATACTCTGGACCTGAGATTGCAGTAGTTTATGGTTGTGTAAAGTTGCTTAAATATTTAAAACAGCCTCTGCCAAGCCAAACAAGATGCCTAAAAGACCCTATCTTGTTTCAGACGACTGGAATGTCTTTCTCCTCGGAGCTGTCTGTCTATTTGTTTGAAATAAAAAAACCTTGAAACAGCTAACAAGGAGAGAGAGTAGCCCAATAGGGAGACTTCTTCTTCCAGTTTAGATAAACTTGCAAAATGGGCTCTGACGGGATGAGGTACTAATTCTTCTTATTCTAGTTGCAAAGTATTTATTGTTTCCTCCTTTCTGTAAGCTGGGGCAACTGAAGATACAGAGGAGAGTTGACTGGGACTCTAAGGGAGAGATCAATATCACTCACATCAGAGGTTTTGAGATGTATATCTATCAATTCTACCTGCAGTTAACTTTTGTTTGCTGCAGAGTATTACATGCATTAGAGGCATCAGATTTTCACCAGTTGTTAGAGAAACTAGGACTAAATCTGGTTTGCAAAGTCAGCAAGAATGCCAGGGCCAACCTGGAAATAGAATTTCTTGGCAGAATGTATTCACTCATATTTGATAGGAAATTTTGTCATAAATGACCAGTGACTATTTTCCTTTATTTTTGCTATGATTCCACTGCATGGGAATCCGTACTTGAGATTGCTATCTTTAATATGCTACTGAGGCCTTTCTTGGAAGCAGGCACTTCAATGCAAAGGTATCTAACTCAAGTGATCCCACTTGTTAACGAGAATCTTAGGACACAACTACAAGGCACAGCAGGTGCTGATCTTGTACAGGCTGCTCTTGCACACAAAGCAAAGTAGTTGTGTTGGTTTTACACAGACTCTGTAATGATGAGGCCCGCTGAGAAGTGGGACATATCACTGAGGCTGCACAGTGACACTGGTAGGACTGTGCTGTAGGACTGTGCTGTTCTCAGGATCTAAGCCACCATCACTCCAACACCCTGCACTGTACAACAGGTGTACAATGGCCCACTGTGGGTTTTAGGGTTTGTAGCATTATTTGGCTGAAACACGTTGCCAAATTAGTAAGCCAAAATTTAAGGGCTGGAGTGGATGACTACAAAGTGATTTGAATGGAGCTTCAGTCTGAGACCCTGCGATGCTGAGTGAAAAGCCTTTCAGTGAAAAACCTTTTGACAACTCTTCTTTCTACCTCTCTCCTCCAACCAAATAGTGCCATCAGATTAAGGCATTCTTCAGCAAGATACAGGGTCTGACTTCCTTTAGTAGAGAAATGTATTGAACCAAGATCATTCACTCAATACTTGACACCTAAATAAAAAGAGGTGTCAAGTATTTTCCCACAAGAACTGTTTCCAGATCCAGGATGCCCAGAAGACAGAGCTACTTTGGTGTCACTCTAACTCAGAAGTGAAGGAAAGAAGTATCCCTGAGCTCTGTATTTTGTATTACCTAGCTGTAAATGGATGCACGCTCAGTATGATGATTGTAGTGGACCCCATATAGAAGTGCCCTGCAATCCCCAGCACTGCAGAGCAAGCTGACACAATTGACTCTCTACCACCTGTGCTAGTACTTTGTTTATGTTCTCTTTTTAATACCCTCTTAAACAGGTTGCTGAATATGCACTATGAATGAGGTCAAAAGACAAAGTGCGATGCATGATCTCGTAAGAGGTATGGGTGTGTGATAAAAATATATGCTCATCATCTAAAGTGTGTCTTTCAGAAAAGCATTCAGTCAGATCTGTTCTCTCTGAGTTATAATGCAATTTGGTTTTGATTTTGGTTTTTAATAGCTAAATTTGTATTCATGGAGATAGCAAAAACATGGAATATCAAGATATTTTCCCAGGTTTGATAGCAGCATATTTCTGTGATAGATAAACATTACAAATACACATGAAGGACATCCAGAAGTAATAATTAAGGACAAAAGACTAAGATGAGATCTCAAATTCTCTAAGCAGTGGAAAAGAAGGAAACACAGAACACACTGACCAATGCAGCTCAGATATTCACATCCAGTAGCTGTATAAAAACCCTTAAGCAACGGTACACTATTGAAGTACTTTAATGTCTGATTGGTGTCTGTGGAATAGGTCTTATAGGTACTGAGTGTGTAGAGAAATGTAGCTGCTTTTCAAGTGCAGCAAAGTCTAGTTTTGAAATGAGTAGCTAGATCTTCACATTTATAGATCCAGGCAGTAAAAACACCATGTTCAGGGAGTCATATGGAATTCTGCACA
Organism: Myiotriccus ornatus; assembly: GCA_036023395.1. Taxonomy (NCBI): domain Eukaryota; kingdom Metazoa; phylum Chordata; class Aves; order Passeriformes; family Tyrannidae; genus Myiotriccus; species Myiotriccus ornatus. The sequence goes on along the minus strand of JAYRBT010000001.1, from coordinate 69,279,757 downwards.
GCAGTCCCCGTCTGATAGTAATCAGAATATCATGAGCTTACATCTGTTTGAAACTAGGCCATTTGTCTACCTATCTTGATTTACTTTCCATCCTTTTATATCCCTCAAAACCTCACATTAGTAGCTAATGAATTCAAATACTGGCTTTTTTTCTCCTTGTTCTTTGTCTGGTGATAGCAACCTGTAGCCATTGAGTGACCAATAGGTTTATCAATAAAAGAAGCTTCTTCCTCATTTTTTGTAGAAGATATTTCATCATTAGTGTCATGTTGACAGGACACTGGGTATTACTGTTGTAGGGTCCCTTTTTTCAACCTGAAGTAAGAATTTGATATTAAATAAGTCCACTGTGAAGCCTGTTCCATAGTAAAATGTTTGGCAGTCCAGGGGGAAGATCCAGCTATTGGCTAAACTCTTCCTTTGCAAGCTATCAGAAAGAAGCCCTAATCAAGGACAGCTACCTGTGATGACAGTTCTCCGCCACAGTCATTTGCATGGTTCCAGACTTTTCTTTTTGTTCCCCCTTGGCACAAAGAAGAGAATCTTTTGAACTTCAAATTCTAATCAGACTCTGACAAACTCAGAGTAATATTTTCCATCTCATTCATTCCAAATCCAGAAAATGAAGAACCGTAATGGGCCTCTTTCACATCTCAGGTTAGTACCCTGTCGTGGTTTTGCTCCGGGTCAATTTGCTCACACTCCCCACACAATTACTATTAGTTGACAGAAGGTTTATGCAGACAAACCAGACCTGATTTAGGAAAATAACATGAACATTTATTACTAGCAAAATAAAACAACTAAAGAACTATATTTATAACAATTCTACTTAAGTAAAAGGTACTATATATTTACAGAAATACTCCTCCCTCCTTTATATCAGTCCAAGGAGGAGAAGCAGTTTCTTTCTCCATTCTCGGAGTTTCAGCTTTCTTCAATAACTCTGCAGCACTCTCGTTGCAGCTGGAACTCTGGGTCTACCCCCCTCCTGGGCTAAGACCGGAGGCTGGGGGTTACCCAGGCCCTGAAGGGTTTTTCATGGGCTTGCAAGGGGACACTTGCCTACCATGAATCTTCACCACAGGGTTACAGGAGATAATGGCTTTTGAGTCCACCCCTGTTGCCTGTGGGGGTCCCTCCCCACAGGAGAACAGTCTTTGATAGACCTCTCCGGCATGGGTCTAGCATGGATCCCTTACTCGGATTCCCACATCTCACCTGATCCGTTCTTGCTCCAGCGTGAGGTTCTCTCAGGGCCCCAAATCTTTAGCACCAGCATGGATCCTTTACTCGGATCCCAACATCCTACCCAGGCCGTCTCGCTCCAGCGTAGGTTTCCCTCAGGGTCACAAATCTTCAACAGGACTCTGCCTCATTTCAGTCCTTTCTCATGAAGTCTCGGCTTCCTTATGCATCAGCTTACTCCAGTGTAGGCTCCTTCACGAGCAACATGGGGTCTCCTCACCCCAACAAACTTCTACAGGTG
>JAYRBT010000001.1:69261290-69278168 GCA_036023395.1 Myiotriccus ornatus | reverse complement strand
CCCTGCTGAAGGGAGAAAGCGAAAGGGGGAGAAACAGCTCTTCCCCCTTCGAACCTTTCTTCTCTCTCAGGCTGCCAGCTTCGACCTTGGACACTTTGTTATCTCTTTGCTGGAATTCATTTGCAGTGGTCTCTCGTCCAAACACTCAGTCTTTTAAAGTTTTTTTTTCTCCACCCTCTTACATGAGAGAAGGGGGGCTTCAGTGCTACACCTGCCCCTGGCCCAGGCCAGGAGAGGAGGGGGCCTGGCCCTCCTCGGGCCCACCGCTTCTTCTACATGGCTGCTGCTCTTAATTTCAACTGCGCAATCCACCTTCTCTTCCGTTTTTCTTAAATACGTAATTAGCAAAGGCGTCACTAAGACTTTTGATTGGGTTTTTGTCCGGAAATCCACCTGGACAAAACCATCCACAGCCCCAGGGGCTGGTGGGCAAAACCACGACATACCCTTACTGTCTAGCTACAGAGTCTGTCCTTGTTTTCCTCCCTTGCTTTTTCCTCCCTGGAGCCACCTTTCCAGATGAAATTCAACTCTTTTGCAACACATCCTAGTGCATCTTCAAAGCCAAATGTTCCAGGCAACTTTAATAAAAAAGATGTGATAAATATAAATTGAACAGTTTTACCATCCAAAAAGCACCTTTCTAAAATTACTATTGTAAATTCAGTTACAAGGCAAAAAAAAAAAGATTGTGCCAACATAGTAGAGGTAAACTTTGGACCTCCCAGAATGCTGCCAGCCTATTTAATAAAAAATCAATCGAGTTGACATCTTAGATCTAAAAAACACCAGCAAATAAACACTTTTTATCACAATGAAATTGCCTCGTTGGCTTTGCTAAATTTTTGGGTGCAGGAAACAAGATCATTACTGAGTTTGATTTTCTTAGGAAGAGCTAAGTTAAAAAATGCAAAATTTGGAAATATACATTTAAACTGATGAAGGAAGACTGAGGCTTTTGCTTTGTAAGATATTTTGCATATCTGTTCACTGATACCATGTTTGTCTTACCTGTTCTTTTCACCTAGACACAATGCTGTAATTGGAAAATTGAGTTAGCAGCTGAGGCAGCATAAGAAACAAGCATCAAAAGCTGTTACTTTTTAATTAAATAAGCAATATAAAAATTTTAAATATTTATAATAATTTAATAAGTAATATATTTTAATAAATAGTATCTAATGGTTAAGATATGAGCTGTTAGTTGCTGACAGAATACTAGTGAGATTTTTTTTCTTGGAAATAGAATAACTAGAATAGTTGAAATACTAGTGGGAGAATAAAAACTAACTTGGAAAAATGTATGTTAACACATTCCATGAAATGAAAACATTAGATGGAACATTTTTTTCCTGAGTGTTTGGTTTGGGATTTTTTTGTCCTTCATTTCTGTTTTAGCTACAACAGGAAGGATGCAGTAAATGAATCCAATGAAAAATAAAACCATGGAAATAAGCAGAGGAATTTGCACGCAGAGATGAATTGAGATGGCAAAGATAAGTCTGTCCACCATCAGGAAATGAAATGGTTTGGATATACTGAGAAACAGTTGATCAGACAGATATAATGTTTACTCCAAATGTTGAAAGATAGTTTGCCAAAATGAAAACACAAGTATCTGAAATTGCTAATACGCATGCATATTCAACTAAAGTGAAGGGCCTTAAAAAGCTAACATTATGAACATTTAGTGACAGCTCGTATTTGGTATTATTATCCACTTTATTAATTAAAACAGTTATTTCAATCTGAAATGGATTTATTAAACCAAAGTACCTTCTGTATAGATGTATTTTTGGTTTGCTTTTTGCTTCAGCCCTTTTTTTTATTGAGGTAAGAACAATACTATAAAATGCCTTTAGAAGAAGCTTTAACATAAATGTCATTCATATGGAAATTCAGAGTATGAAGAAAGAGATGGCAAGGACAAGAGATGAAATCACATGATCACAGGGTAATTCACATGAGAAGGGACTCAGGAGGTCCCTCGTCCAACCTCTTGCTCAAAATCAGAGGTCAGATCAGGAAGTTCTGTGTTTCTTTCAGTTGGGTCTTGAAAATCTCAAAGAACAGAGAAGCACATGTTCTCTGGGCAACATACTCTGCCTCGTTGTCCGGTTATTTCAGCACACCTAGGTCCCTCTGAAAGACAGCCTTGCCCATCAGCACACTTACTGATTCCCTCAGTTTGGTACCAAGCTTGATGAAGGCATAGCCTGTCCCTTCCTCCATGCCACTGATAGTGACATTAAAAAGGACAGGTCTCAGCACACTTGTAACTGACCTCCAGGTAGAGTATGACCCATTAATTTCTATTCTTGGAGCATGATGATCCAGTGCTGAAGAATATTGTCCCATTTTGGTGTATTCTGACCCAGGTGGGAACAGAATCCTGAAAAAAAGGTGACTTACTTAAAAAAATTAATTCAAGTTATAATCTGAATAAGTAGAATGGGGAAAACACACTTGGTCTATTCTCATCCTGAAAACATTTTAAAAGGAAGTCTTTTAAAGTGTTCTCACTAGCAGGATGTGTCTCTGTCTCAGAGATGGTCTGTGTTATGAATGATTTCACAGAATAGTGCTATTGAGTGTGGTGAGAAACTTGATCTGGCTTTCTGGTAGCAAGATCCTTCCAGCAAAAGCATAAAAATAGCTAAAATTGTCAGCATCAAACTATAAAATATCTCCAGCAAGTTCTTGTAGAATAGATGCTACAGTTATTTGCCCAAGGAAAATAACTTACTCTAACATGTAATATAAATATTTTATATTAAAGTAACTATCACTACTTTTGCTAACCTAGATAAGTTCCATAGCATTTAAGACCACAGTTTTTTAGGGCTTTTTGTTTGGTTGGTTTTTTTGTTTGTTTGTGGGGTTTTGGGGTTTTTGGTGGTGGTTTTTTATTTGTTTGGGGGTTTTGTTTGTTTTTTTTGTTTTTTTGCTAAGTTCAATAAATTTTTGCTGCAAAGTACTTTTATTTTGCAAGTAATTACAAGAAAAATAAATGCTGTGGAAGAATATAATTATAGAAAAATAAATCAATATCAGCTATTATTTCTCTAAAGCACAGTTTTCCCCCTTTCTTTGTAATTTTGCTCAAAATTCTCTGCTTTTAGTCCACGATGACCTTGATACACAGAACGATTACTTTTTCTTCGTGATTTTCATAAGACAAAAAAGGTGTAGTACGATGTTGAAAAGATGAGCAGAATGCATAAATGCATGAATTTCCTAAGTGAAAAAAACTTCAGCTTTCTTCACTTTTTTCCTAAGTGCAAAAAGCATATTTTTTGTGATTGGATCCATATGTATGTAGTGCTGTAAATAAATAAAATGATGCATGGTTTGCTGTGAGAATGACAGAAAATAACTGCTGTATAGATTGCATTTTATACTCTCTTTGCCTGGAAACATAAACATGACTTTTTAAGTAAAGAGAGTTGTTATATTGCATTAAATTGACACTGATCAAAAAAGAAAAAAAAAGTCTTCAGAATCTGCTGACTGTATGGACTATATCTCTGTTGATTATAATAATTGTTTTAACAGCTTCAGCTGCCCAAATTCAAATATGTATCACTATTTCCAAAACTGAAGTGGATCCAAAACATTGACACAAGGCTGTGAAGCATGTAATGTTGCAAAAAAACCATCTTTTTCCATGAAAATTTTAGTTAACTGATGTCTTGGAGTCACTCAAATCAACAGTGAAGAAACATGTATTTTCAGTGAAGTGACAATAAAGAAAAGAAACTCAAATTACAGGTTTAGAAAGAAAAATTAAAGGTTCTTACCCTTACCTTTATATCATATAGATTGCTTACAGAATGAGCTTGGGACACTTTTCTGTTTATCAAAAAACAGTTTTGAAAAACATTTTCATAGTCAAAACATAAATATTTTCATAATTAAAACAAATCAATAAGTATTTGTAAAAGCAGTACGTTTTACTTAAGCAGCTGACTATCTTACAAATAGAATATTGGACAATGTTAAAAGTGCTATATAAACCCACTCTGCAGTGGTAATGAAGGGATTACTTCACACAGCCAGTGTAAACATCAGATGGAATAAAACAGTTCCTCTACAATGAACAGGCAGATAAAATGTCATCACCTAATATTTTGTTAAACATTAATATATTTTTGGTGAGAAAGGATGTCTGTCAGTCTTTTGGTCTTTCTTAAGGCATTTCTTAGATTCACAGACTCTTTCCATTTATTTAAGACATTTTGGCATACTACTAAGTGTGTCTTGCAGAAAGAAATAAATATCCAGCTTGAACTAACAGAAAGAGTTTTTGGAATATGAGGATGGCTTTCACAGTATCTGAAAACTTGGTTGCACAGTGGAGGAAGTATTTGATGTATGTCTGGCTGGATTATTGCAGCCTTAAGTATCTGTCAGGTTTTTTCAAACCATTTCTTGATTTCTCCTTGTCCTTTTCTGATTTCATGCCATGGATGTTTTTGCTTTATTTTCCTAGAGTCACTGAATCAGTGTTTTAAAATCATTTTTGTTTGTATGGAAGTACGATATGTATTAAGGGATATACTAATGATCTTCTGCTTTTTAGTATGCATTGATTTTGGAAGACCAGGGACATAATGAATGTCAACCAGAAGGGTTTTTTTCTCTCTCTGATGCCTGTCCCTGTAATTCTGCTAAAGCACAGAAAGAGTGAAAGTTTATTCTGGCCAAAATAGGAAAAGACTCCTTATGCCAGTGTAGCAAGTTTATTTCCCTTTCCACCAATCAAAAGACAAAGACTTGCATTTTCTGAAATTGCATTAAATCAGACAGGGGAGAAAAAAATATCTGAAAAAAAAGTAATGGGAAATGAAAAGGGAAAGAGAAGAGTGAGATATGAACAAAACTGAAAGCTATGTTATTTACTTTCAACAATTTTTTTTTAAACACATGAAGAAAATCCTGTCTAGCAGCTTATAACTAATGTGCAACAGCTGAACCATATTAATCTGTTCTTGAGACCTTACTAAAGTGGGAAGACTGTTGCCACTCCTCACATGAGGATGCTCATAAACAAACCAGGACACGCCAGGGAGAGATGATGTAACTGATTCCCCATAATTTCAGTGAGCACCATGGCACCAGAGCTCATTCTCTCCAGCCCAGCTTTCAGTGTCTGATGGCATGGGGTCATCCATGGCTCCCTTTGTAATGACTGGAGAAAGACTGTGACATCCAGAGGGCAATTGAGGTCTCCATAGCAAGATTTTTGTCTCTCTCTCACTATTCTCTCTCTCTAATCCACTATTGATTATGGAGGTCAACTGACACAACTGTATTCCTAATGGAGGCTCCTCATAGTTTCTACATATGTAATAAAACAGAAGTGAATCCTGTACTATCAGTGTTGAAAAAAAGGGACTGCCAAAGATTGGAAAGAAAAATTAACATCTTATGAGAGAGACAGAGAAAGATGGAAAGAAAGGTGAGTAAAAATTAAAATATCTTTGATCTTTAAGAAGGGTGAATGTAGAGATGTAGACAATTGTTTTGTCTTTTGCTGCCCACCAGCAAGTGGTCTACAGGAAAGAAAACATTATTTAAGTCAGAAAGCAAGTAAGGCTGAGCATTTCATTGTACTTCACGTCTGAAATGCCTGTGTCACAGAGGTCACAGCCTTTCACTTAGTACTAGTTGAATGTAGAGAACATACCACTGAGAAGACAGTAATTTTCTTTTTTTTTTTCCAGAGTATATATCTTGAATTTTACCAAAGATGATATTGCACTTAAGTATACAGTAATAAAAAATGCATCTATAAAACTTCCCTAGAAAACCATGCCTCCTCACTTTACTTCCTGGCTGAATTCTCCTAGAAGTTTTCAGAAATTCCTCTCAATTGCTGGATGTGTATTTTCTGTCCAGATCAGAAGATTATTTCATGTTTTTCTTCTCTCTTTACTCAATAATTGTGTTTCCCCTTTCTCTTATTTAAGCCTTGATATAAGGGAAAGGGAAGAGGAAAGGGACTGGTAAAGAAAAAGGGGACCTGTGTTAGAGCCATGCAGGGTAATGACTGGTTTCTGTCATGTCAGGAGGAGTGCAGTATCTAGTTTTGTAAAACTTCCTCACCATTACCACAGCTGTGCCCTGATCTATAGAAAGCTCTTTTCTATGTTGGTTAATGAATAAGGTGAATATATCAGTGGGGCTATTTAGTGCTGTTTTCCTCTAGTTTGATAAATCACCCTGTCATAAACAGTCTATTATAAAAGAAAAAAAAAATCACATTTTCATCTATCAGTGAAGACTTCTGTTAAATAGAGGAGATGAAATGACCAAAAAAAAGATATGAAATAAGATAATTATTTCTTAATGAAGGAATTTTGTTCTAAGTAGGAATGTTGATTGTTACAGCTGAAACAGGACTGGTAATCATTCTGCTAGGATCTGATATGACATGTCTTCCTTTGTATGCTGATAGCCTGGATCAAAGCATGCACTTAGGGGCAGATTACATGGAAGTGAAGAGCCCAAACTACAAAACATCATAAAACATACTCAAAAATACTTTAGCTCACTGATTTTTTTTTTCTTGGGAATAAATAATTCACTATTTTCTTCTGCATTCAGCATCTACATTTATCAGTCCTACCCATGAGAACATAACCAGGGCCATGACTGTACTTAGGGAGTCAGCATCAGTAGTTTCCCAGCTACATTGCACAGTAGGGAAAAAAATATAAGAGTAAGGCCAAAACTAAGAGAGAAATTTTTTTGCTGTGCTTCCTTTACATCCCATCTTTTTAGAGGCAGTCACCATTTCAGTATTTACAGTCTAAATCAGCCCAAATCTGATTAAGTTGTCTATCTATATTTTCAGGTTTTCAGGTGTTGTGGTTTAGGAGTGGTACTCCCCAGTTTAGCTCTCCCACTGAAACTCTCCAAATGATGCTGCTGCTCACTCACAAGCTCCTTCCCACCCTCATGGGTGGCCCGAGAGGAGAACTGGAGGCACAAAAGGTTGAGATAAGATCAATTTACTGTAAACATCAATGAGATAAGAAAACAAACAGTAACAGCTATAATATTAACAACAGAAGTGTATGAAAGAGAGAGTGATTCACATGCAAAATGCTCACTGAGCCTGACCCCATGCCATGGCAGCCAGTGGCACCCCACCCCAACCACTCCATCTGCCACAGTTGCCTGACCTGAAGGAACCCCTTCTCCCTGGAAGGTAGTCCCTTTCCCCTGCCCTCAGCAATGATATGAGGCAGTGCAGAATAGCCTCCAGGTCCTAGCCATGCTCCTTCCCAGCTACTGCAAAAACTAACCCTGTCCTGGCTAGAACCAGGACAACAAGACAGGCCTTGTCTTTGCTTCTCGACATGAAATCCATACTAGGCAGTGTTTGCATCACAGATAATAATGCTGTGTTTTGGCTTCTGGTTATATACGTGTATATTTATCCACTGTCTCACGTGTCATAGCCACAGAAGCTCTAAACTTTGTGCTGGTTTGTGAGACTCTCGTGCATGCATCATATAGGAAAAAAAAACCCCCAAACTGATTACTAGATTAGTTGAGTTTTTTATTTATAGAAATCTTCATTTTATATCCTTAGAAGACAATGAGAAATTGCCCTCTGACAACACAGAGCAAGATCAAATCCCTGGCAAATTCTTTTCTCTTAATAAGAGGCTGATCTGTTATATACAATATCTAGTTTTTATTATTATTTAGAGCTTATTTTCTTCCCATTATACAAACAGTACCAGACCCATATTCTTTGATATATTAAAAAAGTCTACATTTCCTGTCACTGAAGAACACTTGAAAGCTGAGATGACTGTCTTCAAATTCTATTATTACCATTATTCTACTAATACTCTATTAAAAATATTGAACCAAGCAACTAGACAGTCTGCTCATTATGACAAAAGTTTACCACTCCAGGACTGGTTTATTGTGGGATATATTATTTACTTAATCTGCCAACTGAAGTTCAATGACTGAACAGTAAAGACACCAATATAGCAAGCAACCTAACAGAAATAGATTATTAAAACATTACTCTTCTTTTTAAAAGTCATTTACCCTCTTTAGGACAATTTATAATTTTCATTTACTGGAAAGAATTTAGGCACCAATAGTTTAGGCAGTCATTCCTCTTGCGAAAGGCTTTCTCACATTTACTTTTCAGAAAGTAAACTCATATTCACTTCTTTCTTTGTTTAAACAGAAACTTGGCAACACATCCAATTTCTGTAGGACAGATTAACTAACCTGCTTAGAGGAATGCCTTGCAAAATCAAAACAGACCTAAAAATATAAAGGGCAAAAATATCTCCTGGCAGAGAATTATATCTCTCTGCAGGAAAGACCCCCAGTTTTTTTCACAGTGGTATCATGACATAAGATTTCTTAGCTCTAGAAACAATAGTTCAACAGCAAGGAATGTATGTCTACCAGCAAGCAGAAATGACGTTTTGCAACCCCGAGGTTTCATTCAGGGGTTTTTGCACCCTTCTCTATAAACATTGTCACACTTCTAACACTATAAAATATTGTATGGGAAGATGAAATATGCAGAAAGAAGAAAACACTTCTTTTCAATGTGCAAAAGGAATCTTTCTAAGAGAAGTCATTATTCAATCTATGGACAATGCTGATACATGCGGAAGCACATTATTAAGAGAGCAAAAGTACTGGCTCTACTCTTCTCAACAACTGCAAAATTAGATTAACTTTGAAAAGCTTTACAGTTTCAAAAGACATGTAGCTCTTTCAATTTTATTGAATGTACCTGTGTTCCTGTATGACAGCATGGAATAAACATAACAAATTGAATTGAATTTTTAAATTGCTGTTGATTTCCAGAACCTCCTGTTTTTCAAATGAAGTTATTATGTGGAACCTCAGTAATTATTACCTCTAGGGGTGGGCACTTCTGAATGAAATATTATTAAGTTGTTTTATATTTTTACTGTATGGGAAAAGAAATACATAAAGTAGCATTACTATAACAGTAGTCATGATGATTTTTGATGTGGAATAGGAAAATAATGTTGTGCTAAAAAATATCTTTTATAAAACTGACTGGAAGAAACAAACTTTCAGACAAGCCTGCAGTTCTAAGGAGAAGCAAATTTCACTGCTAAATAGAGTTTCAGCATGAATAATTAGTTAATCTAATTATCTGAGAAAAAAACCCACATATTTGGTACCCCTATTGCAAAAAAAAAGATTATCTAAAGCCATGAAATAACACTTTTGAAGTGCTTAGTTGGAGGAGAGAAAGCAATGTGTATGACAAAACAAATATATCCATTTAGTCTACGATTTTAATGTCTGGACTCCTCTTAGAAAATTATTCTGTATGCACTGAAGTTCAGGACTGAGACATTAGTGGTGGAATTTCATGGAAAATATTTTCCTTCTGGGAGAATGAATGGGGTCTGAATGTCTCCATTCTTTAGCAAGTGCTTGAGCACAGTCATTCTGGTTCATGACGGTTGATTTGTTTCATCTCTATAGTTTGTATGAGAGGGTTTGTTACCATGGGAGAAATATGTTACATTATGAGAAAGATTTGTAGAAGGCCCAAGAATTTTGATGGGTCTGGTCTTGAAAGCCTTTACTGTGTGCATCACAGAGGTGCTAGCAAGTCTCTCACATGGCATATACTGGTCCACACTAAGTTTGTCGCTGATATTGTGACTTGCAGAGCTGGGGTCTGTTTGAAGACAAAGAAGAGGAATTTGGGAAAAAAGTTTTCAGCAGGATCCTAGGTATAGGACCTTATACCCATGTGTATTGTAATTAGGGCTGTGAAAATAAGGGCATGTAGGGGTGTGATGATTATCCTGATAAGAAAGGAGGGGCACAGCAGAGCCTCTAAACCCCCAAAAGAGGAAAATTGACAGATGCAGAAGGCAGTGGGGATCTGTATGTGGATTTTTTTCTTTTAGCAGAATCATCTGCCTATATTGGGATATGTGTTAAATTCATTGAACTTTGAATAAATCTTGGGAAATTAAATCAAAGGATCAAACTGCTTTTCTTTACAACTTTTGGTTTAAAACACATTTCTGCAATTGCAAAATTCCTCCCCACCCCCAGACTTCTACTTTGGATTATTTGATGCATAGCTATAGTCACTCATTTTCATTTAAGACAGATTTTGCTGGATGTGCTCTGATTTAACAAAGAAATATTTCCATTCCTTTCATGAATCAGCAGCTGTTGCCGTCCCTGACAGCTGGCTTAGTCAGGCTGAAGCACAAGCATGTGTTCATTGGATGATACTTCACTTATTAAATCACTTGACTAGTCATATTGATGAGTAATATCTCACATCCATAAAAAATAAAATCAGCAAACAAACTGACAGTGGCAGTGCAAGAAATGAGTTGGATCCACTAAAGCCGATTACAGGAAATGTGAGATGCCAGCTCTGAGCATGACTGGGATGCTGAGATAGGGAGCAAGAAGGGCACCAAAACCAAGGATCTGTATTTGAAATTGACTGCTACAAATTCAGTGCACAAGCAATGCTTAACTTACACTGAAGCTTCAATTTATCTTCTTGGGGTTTTTTCCTTCTTCTTCTTCCCCCTCTTCCCCTTACTGAAAAATCTTTTATTCTGAAATTTTCTATAGTTCTGCTTCAGTGAAAGGAAACATTCAGGGTTCACAAAAACAGGTGCTGAGGCAGTTACAGAAAATGTGAGCAATATAGTTCTACAGAAACCTACTGGATAGGGCCAGGAGGAAAAATGACTCATTAGCTGGACAGAGGACATCACTTTATTTATACACAGTGCCTTTGATCCCTCTCCCGCTATTCTTCTGTGCAGGTGTCCAACAGTACACACGAGCCACCTGAAGAACTCACAAGCCCTCATTAGGTCCACATGGAATTAAAAAGCCCTGCTTTAGCTTGAAAATCTTGGGCAACATGTTAAGTGATCCCTAAATGTTTTTCCTGGCTTCCTAAAGAATGGAAGACATGCTGCCCTCAGTGTTTGTGATAGATATGCTTTTCCTCTCTTCTGCCTGCCATTTTAGAAGACATTGGCTGAAATAAATTATTCTCCTAAATTTCATGAAGACATTAGATCTGGCAGCACAGTCTTTATTAGATAAAATAGATTCCATCCATGCAAGAACTGTATGATTACAGATGAAGACTCTCACCTTACTGTAGAAGTATCAAAGGATGACACATAAATTCCACAAAAAGGGAGGCTTCCTCAGCTTTTACACTCATGAAAACTACACTTTTTAATCTGGAGGTTAGCTGAAGTCGAAAATTCTGAACACAGCAAGCAGATTTAAATGCTGAATATTAAAAACCCAGAAGTAATGGGATTTTCAAGAGTTCTAAACATTAAAAATTTCCTATCAGCTGCAGTAGGATTAAGTCAGTGTAAAATGCCTCTGAATCCCTAACTCAGACTGCTTTGCCCAGCTAAAGTTGTACATTGCAGGTCTTGGAAGTGAATGAAGAAAACTTTTTTTCTGTAGGTATCTCCACCCACCTTAGTCATGCAGTATGAGTAAAGACACCTGCAGCAGAATGTAAATAAGGCCATCTGATAAGGCTACATGTGACAGGAATTTTTAAACACCTGAATGCTGGCCTCATAACATCGCTCTGCAGAGTTGAACTTCGGTGTTTACAGCCACAGTTTCACTGTGTTATATCGCCTTCTGGATTGTGAGAAGTAACACGCTTGCCAAAATATTTCTGGCCGACACCTCCAGCTTGGCAGCTTGCAGTGGGTGAAATTCAACTGTCTTTCCTCAGACAGAGCTCTCTCCACCTGGAGCAGCAGAAATGATCCATAAATTATTAGTCTACATTTCCATGCATTTTGTGCAAATCTTGCATTTTCAGAATCTATAGCTATCAGATGAAACCAGTCACAAGTTGCTGGGAAAGGGGCAAATAGTATGTACCTGTCAGATCAACCAGTAGTGTAGGAAAATCACTCTGCTTCCCTCTAGGTTTGTGAAGCACAGGCAGACACAAAGCAAACGCTTCCTTATTCTTCCTGGGCAAGCATGTCCAGTCTTAGATTTAATCAAAAGTGTTAATCCTCGGAGATTTACACAGTAAGATATTGTATTCAGCTTTGAACATGAAACTACTAAGTGGCACAAATACCCATTGCCAGTAATATGTTCCCCAGGGATCCTCAAAGAAGCATAGACTGCAGAATGAATGGGCTACTTGTTGCCCTTGGTCACACCTGTGCGAGCCCTGCTAATTCAGATAACAGCATCTTAAACCAGGGGCACCAGGAGTGAGAGTGGATGGAAAAGGTTAATGAGGCTGATAACATTACCAATATTTAAAAGAAAAGTCTCTTGTTTGGAGTGCTCAAGAATTTGGAGCTCTTCCTCCCTCCTTTTGACAGATGCTTGCCACAATAAAATTTGCTAAAAAAAAAAAAAAAAAATCAGTGGTCATTAATGGTAACAGATAGAAGTTATTATTTGTAAACAGGATTTATATAAAATCACAAAACTGTTAAGGTTGAAAAGATGTCTAAGATCACCGTGTCCAACCATTAACCTAGCACTGCCATGTTCACAACTAAGCTGTTACCAAGTGTCACAGCTACACATTTTTTGAACATTTCCACGGATGGTGATTCCACCACTTCCCGGGGCAGCCTGTTCCAATGCCTGATCACATTTTCACTGAAGGAATTTTTCCTAATGTGCAAGACCCACTTACCCACATGGTGGCAAAAAATAACCATGCACAATGCACTTCATCTTAAGATGAAGGGAACACATCTCTTGATAAAATGCAGACCAAGTCCTGCATCCCATTCAGAGTTTGCCCCATGGTGTTTCATAGTGCTGGCTGAAAGTAATGTCCTCAGATGATCTCTGCTGACTACTCAGTGGTATGACTTCGTCTGTTTACATGTGGATTGCTTTTCCTGAGTTGTGTTGGAGCAGGACCTATGCTTCTTTCAGCCCTTGATCTATATATGAAATGGTTTCTACGGATTGATGGCATGGTAGAAGGAAAAGTGCCCATCATCTGACACAGGGAGTGCTGGGGTCCGTTAATTCTGCTTAAGGCATCCAGAAGACTTTTTAGTTGAGAACAACTTACCAGATAACTTTCCACTGTCATATTCCCCCTAATCTATTTTCCCTGGAAAGGCTAAGAAAGACTAGAAAGACTAAGAAAAACTAGAAAGAGTCTTTCCTTGAAAGACTGAGAGAAACTACAAAATATGGAAATTGAGTATCAGACAAAATATGGAGCCATGGACATCATGGACACCATGCACATCATGGACAAAAACTTCCATGAGTAGGTAAAAATCTCACATGCCTCAGAACATACTGTAACTGGAAGCAGGAGGTAAGAAGAGGTGGTTTTGGTCACATTGTTGATCTCTGTGATGTAGTCACTCACTTCTCTTCTAGGAACAACAGTTTTGAAAAACATTACCTGTTACTTGTTACGCAAGAGTGTAGTATAGTTTATTCATATCCCCAAACTGCTTCCTAGTGAAGTATGGGTTACAGACACGTATGTTTTTTTGAAACTTAATAGCCACAACTATATTGCTTTGGGTATTGAAATTATGAATGCTACTCCAAATTAAGAACACTTGTAATTGTTTTAAAGAAAGTAATATAATTTTAGTTTGTTTATTAAACTGTTCTTTCTTTTAGTTTCTTGATACTAATAGCACTCCAGCCCTTTAAAGAATTTTGCTGTTGTTGCTGACTTTTAATGTAAACCATCAAACATTCTGTCTGACTCTATATAGCTCCCTGTACCAATGTCCTTACTCATAAAGGTAAATTTTCAAAAGTCACTAAAGCTATGTCTCTGCTAATCAATAATGAAGATTCAAGGCCAAGCTGGATGGGACTTTGAGCAACTTGGTTTAGTCAAAAGCGCCATGCCCATTTCAGGGGGGATAGAACTAGATGATCCTTCAGGTCCCTTCCAACACAAATCATTCTATGTTTCTATGAGATCTTGGTCTCAGGTTGGAGCACTGATTTGTAATCAGCCATGCTGCTTACCATGTCCCTTGGACAGTTTGGCTTCTGACAGCTAGCAGAGGAGCTGTACAGAGGCAAGCTGTGTGTGCCGTACTACTTGGCCCTGGGGCCAGACATCAGTTCCCTGTACTGTTTTATTTGCTCGTGTCAATGCAGCCTGGAATTGCATCCTTCATTTGTGTCTTTTGATTTGCATGGAATGTTTTTCATTTGCATATGGAAAACAGAGTCTGAATAGGGGCTTTCTGATCATCTCAACCACTATGACTATTTTGTCGCACTAATAAAATTTTTCATTTGCATACCTATGTATTTTGAATACTTTGAATTCCTCAGAACATTATGAAGAAACAAAGAGACAAAGAAAAATTCTTAAACTGAAACATTTAACTCCAGATTTCATTGTGTGTATAACACTAATAACCTGCTAGTTTAGCACTGAATATGTACTCCATATTCATTTACATGATGAAACACTACCAGAAGTCTACATTTCTGTAGAATGCTATCTCCTCTCAAAGAAAATTCTCAAAGTAAAAATGTTTTGTAGAAGCAAACTTACTTAACTGAAATTTCGGTTATATGTCAGATGCTAATTAGAATATTAGGAGTAATTATTTTGATTTTGCATTTCAGAATGTTATTTTCTCTATTATGCATACACATACATATACAAAAGTGATAATAATAACAAAAAAAATAAGCAAAACATAATTCACTTGGAAACATTTGTTTCAAAGCTGCAAAGTAATTTGTTTTTATTCTAATACAAAGTCAAAATAATTTTGAATTGTGAGATTTTCTCATGGGATAGAAATGTTCAGGTTTGACCAGCCATTCTATGAATTTCAGAATTAGAGAGGAAAATGTTAAAATTATCATTTTAAAGGGAAACTGTGTGATAAGTTTTCAAACCTCTATTGTATTCTAAAAAAAAATGAACCAAAAAGTCTCCTTAATAGGTACAGCTCACAAAGAACTATATGTAATATGTCTCCTAATTTTCAGGGCTCTGGAGAAGCAACGTTTTTTACAGCTGTAGCCAGGTGTGGTTACTGATGGACAGTTTCTGGTTTTTCACACAGAAATGCAAAGACCAGAATTAATGACTACTTTGAAAAGTATGATCTGAATAATTAAAAAAGTGATGGTATTTTTCTCAATGTGCTGCTGAGTGTCTCCTCCTCAGCTTCCAGAGATGTCAAGCCAGTCTCCCAAACTGTCAAATCAAATCCTGCTGACTGGTTACTGTGCCAGAAATTAACAGCTTAATTATAGCAACTAAACTTAGTACGTGCCTAGGGAAACACACACTTTCAGACCTTGACATATGATCCACAGAAAACAATAAATAATGCCAAACATATGCCTTCTATTTGTCGGTAATAAAAGAAATTGTTGTTGCAATCCAGACATCAAATGACAGTGCCAAAACCCCCTTCAGTAATACGTATACGTTCTCCAAACACTTTAAAGCTACACTAGCAAACATGCCCAATGTTACCACCAGTATGCAGTTTACTAACTAGGTGATGCTTCAATATTCTTTCTGTATTCTTTCCTTTTTGTTTTTTTTTTGTTTTGTTGTGGGTTTTTTTTGTTTTGTTTTTTAAAGAAAAGAGCTGGAGTTTCAAAATGCAATCAGCATTTCCTTTAGCACTCTGTTAAAAATGAATAAGCCAATTTATTCTTTGGTAGAACTTCACTGACTGTGGTGAATTTAAATCCAAGATGATGTTGGCCCACCAAGGAGAGTGGAAAATATTTTCAGTAGAACTTGAGAAACACACATACATCTGATTCACTTCTGTTACTGCTCACTCTTTGGTCAGTTATCACTGGAAGGTTCATTGCAATTTTCAGAAAAAAAACCCCAATGATTAAACCAAGTTCCAAACAGACCTGAGCCAATTCATTTTTTCAGCCTGTTTCAGGTGAAGTTAATTTGAGATACTAATTAAACACTGTTGAAACAATGAACAGTAAGGCCATCTTCTCATTTCAATGGTAGACACATTAATTAATAAAGGTGACATTTCCTTAATGTTACATAACGACTTTTTTTACCCCTTTAGCTATACACTGTCCTGTGTAAATCTTATCGACTTTTCTCTGAAACATGATATTGACTGCATGTCCACATTGTAAAAAAAAAAGTGTTTCCAGCTCAGCAGCTCAAATTTAGGTGATGAAAGTGAGCTCAAACACCAGGTCAGGAAGAGGAAGCGATAGATATCTTTCTTCCTGCACTCAATGAAATAGTTTGGGTTATGAAGAGATAACACGTAAGTCCCATCTCTTCCTAAATAAATAGTGGATGTCCTTTTCACTGTTGTGAGAGATTCAGCAGGGGCTGTTTTCTCCTGGAGCTCTGCAGCCAGCTGCATAAGCTCTACACTTACGACAAACCAAGCTCGTACACACCAACAGAATGTGAAATTAACGCAGTCTTTCTCTTGAATTTTGCATCCTTTGAGTTGAATTAATTATTATGGACTACTCTGTTGTGTTGGCTTTCATAATATAATGTTTCAGATAAGGCCTTGTATGTGTAAAGTAAATGAGTCATAGTTCTTCTCACTAGTAGTGAACATGCCTGAGAGAAGAATTTGTCTCAGGCCTCATGTCTGAGTATGGAAAAAGCACACATTGGTGAGGCTTCAACCATGGTGTGAAAGAGTTTTGAACCATGAAGGCTGGTTTTTTACTAGCAAGGCAATCCAGCATTAAATGTACAGGAAGGGGACAGCCCAAGTTTGCTCCTGGGTTTATCAGCTGTGGGGGAGCCCAGCTGGCCCTGGGCTCTCTGTAAGCTAGGATACTGAAGATGGAACTTTACACCTGGCAGAG
>JAYRBT010000001.1:69222308-69261190 GCA_036023395.1 Myiotriccus ornatus | reverse complement strand
CATGTACATGTGTGACACCCAGAAGTGTATAAGTAGAAGCACTGTTGTAATAAGGGGGGCTGGTATCCCTGGTCACCGTGTCGTCCTCCCGCCCCGACCGGACGACAACAATCAGCTTATGTTTTATTCAAGAGTTGACACTGCCACAAGGAGAAAGATGCAAGAAATTTAGTGGGCAAGATCAGAGCAGAAGAAAGGGGCTAGGGCTTGGTTTGGGGAAAGCAGGGTGAAGAGGAGGAGGAAGTAGCAGAAGAAGGCCTGAAAAATGCCTGGAAACCCCTTCATTAGAGGAAATCTGATACTCTTCATTTCTTCATAGGTGGTAAAAACTAATATGACTACCGTTTAGTTGTTCTTATTAAAAATAATTTAGAGAACAACCAAACTTAGTATGGCCCTCAAATAGGACCATGTAAACACAGAAGGAAACATTAACAGCTGTACTGACTGCACAAAAGTCTAAAATGAAAATGCCTAACTCAGGACCAAAATGAGGGATGGGTTGCACCTCAGGAACTGAAGTTCTATGGTTTGCACAGAAATTGGAATTCATTAAAAGCCTTGCAGAAAATGAGGTATTTATCATGCTAAGCAGTGTCTACAGATGGAAATCAGTTCTTCAAATACTTACTATGCTGAATTCTCATAGAGATCAATGAAATTGACTTGGCAGCCAATTGGATGAGGAGGGGGCAGTGCGTTCAAGCTGAAGAGCAAGAGAGAGACCAATTCTTTTCAGAGATGCTACTGTCTCAAGCCTCTTGGGAGTCTCAAACCTCCATTGTAGTGGAGAAGGTGAACTCAGAACCCTACAGGGTAATTAATGTAAGGACTGTTGGTCAAGGGTCTGTTAAAGATGAAGGCTGAAAGTGGATCACTGCACTCACCAGGAGGATGGTTCCTCCTCCTTCACAAAATTTGACAGGTAGGACTGGTGCCTTCTACAGCAGGTATGAGCCTCTGGAACTAGAAGGCCAGGCAACTGATGAGGCAGGCAAGAGTCCTTCTGGGGTAGTGGGCCCCCCTAAAACAACACCAGCTGTACCCCACAGCACGACCTCCTCTGTTAACAGGAAAAGAAGGGTAGTTGTAATAGGACACTCCTTGCTAAGGGAAACAAAAGGCCCAGTATGTAGACTGAACCCAATTCACAGGGAAGACTACTGTCTCCCAAGGGCTCAGGTAAGGGACATTACTGGAAAACTCCCTGGTCTAATCAGGCCCTCTGATTACTGTCTGCTACTGGTTGTTCAAAATGGCGACAATGAAATAACAAAGATAAGTCCAAGGGCAATCAAAAGAGAGTT
This sequence comes from Myiotriccus ornatus, assembly GCA_036023395.1. Taxonomy (NCBI): domain Eukaryota; kingdom Metazoa; phylum Chordata; class Aves; order Passeriformes; family Tyrannidae; genus Myiotriccus; species Myiotriccus ornatus. Next base: position 69,259,883 of record JAYRBT010000001.1, on the reverse strand, counting down.
CAGGGCTCTGGGATGATTGGTAGAGCGATCAGGAGCACAGGTAATAATTTCCTCAATCCTTCCAGTTACATGGAATAATATTGATAAGAATAAGCAGATCCATTAGGTCAATGAGGGGCTCCAAGTTTGCTGTAATCAGAAAACTTTGGGATTTTTTGTTCGCAGGATGATCTCAGCACCTGGTCTACTGACATCTGATGAGATCCACCTTTTCAGGGTGGAAAAAATAGTTCTAGTGCAGGACCTAATGAGGCTCGTTGACAGGGCTTTAAGGCAGCTTGGAAGGGGGAAAGGGACAAAGCCAGGCTCACCAGCGATGAGCAATAGAATGGTGTGTCAAAACTTGAAGAAAGGAGGACTAATGGGATCCCTCAATCTGCCTCATGAGCTATTGGCTACAATATACCACACCTGAAATGTTTCTACACCAATACATGCAGTATGAGGAAAAATGAGGAGGAGCTCAAGGCTTTGGCCCAATCCCAGAGATTTCACATCACTAGTATAAGTGAAACCTGGTGGGATGAATTCAGTGACTGGAGTGCCCGGTTGGATGGTTACAGGCTCTTCAGGAGGGACAGGCAGGGCAGAAGAAGCGGAGAAGTGGCACTGTGTGTAATAGAAGGGTTAGAATGTATGGAGCTCACAGCTGGCAATGGCACAGTTGAGTGCCTCTAGGTAAGAATCAAGGGGCAAACAAATAATGTGGAAGTCATTGTGGGAGTCTGCTACAGATCTCCCAGCCAGGATGAAAGTGTTGACAAATCATTCTTTGAGGAACTAAGGGACACTTTTGAGTCAACTGCCCTTGTCTTTATGAGGGACTTCAACTTGCTAGAAGTTAACTGGGAGCATCACACAGTTGGTACAACCTGGGCCAGAAAATTCAAAAAAACTTTTATGGAGCAGGTCCTAAGAGACCTGACTCTGAGAGACGCTCTCCTTGATCTCCTGCTTGCCAGTGGAGCAGATCTTGAGAGGAAAGTGGAAATTGATGGCCGTCTTGGCCACAGCTACCTCAAAGCAATAGAGTTTAAAATATTTGTTGACAGGAGGAAAAGCATCAGCAAAACTTCACCTCTGGACACAAGGAAAGCAGACTTCAGGATGCTCAGGGAATTAGTAAGATCCCTTAGTGTCATGGGTTTACTGACTGACTCCCCCTGGGGCTGAAAATAGTTTTTTCCAGGTGAATTTCCAGAGAAAAAGCCAATCAGAAGTTTTAGCAACCCCTCTGCCAATTACATATTTAAGAAAATGGAAGAGAGGGTTGTTGTGCAGAAGGAAAATGAAAGAACCAGCGTATCAGCCGCCCCTGTTGGGCCCGGGAGTGCACCCCCCACCCCAAGCTGAGTCTGGCCTGGAAGAGGGGGGCCAGACCCCCTTTCTCTCCTGTAACAGGGTGGAGGAGAAAAAAGTTTAGAGAAGGACTGCCTGGACAAGAAATACTGCAGAAGAAATTCCAGGCAGAAAGAAAGATAACATAGCCTCCAAGGTCAAAGCTGGCAGCAGAGAAGAGAGCAACCGCAAGGGGAGGGGGGAAACTCCTTCTCTCCCCCTCTCGCTCCCTCTCTCCCTTCAGCAGGGAAGAGACTGAAAACTAAAAATTCCTACCGTCTGTGGAAGATTGCTGGGGAGCGGAACCCCCCTTCTGCAGCTCATGAAGGAGCCCACACCCACGCAGAGTGCACGAAGTAGATGTGACTCCATGGGAGGCCTAGATAAAACAGAGTCCTGCTGGAGACCTGTGGCCCATGGAGAGAGAGACCTACGCTGGAGCGAGACAGCCCAGGTAGGACCTTATGATCCTAGTGAGGGATCCATGCTGGTGCAGCTGAATTTGTGACCCTGAGGGACAGCAGAGAATGAAAGAACTGTTGCCCAGAAGGTAGACTAACGCAAGAGAGGTCCATCAAGGACCATCTCTCATGAGGAGGGACCCCACAGGAAATAGGGGTGGACTCAAAAGCCATAATCCCCTGTGACTCTGTGGTGAAGATCCATGGTAGGTAAGTGTCTCCTTGCAGTCCATGGAAGACCCCACAGGACCTGAGTAACCCCCCAGCCTCCTGCCTTGGCCCAGGCAGGGGGTAAGCCCAGCCCTGAGGCCGACATAGAAGAGAGAGAGATAGAGAAACAGTTTCAACTGCGATGAATCGGAGTTGTCGTCCTAGAAATAATAGAAGAAGAACTTTCCAGTGCTGAAAAATTATTTAAAAGACCTGTAGCTCCAGAAATGGAAAAAAAGACTGCTTTTTCTCCTGAACTGACACAAGGGGGGAAGGGATACTTTTGTAAATACATAGCACTTTTGCCTAATTAGAATTGTTGTATATATAGTTCTTTAGTTTTTATCTTACTAGTAATAAATCCTAATATCATTCTGCCCAATCAAATCTCTTTTGTCTGCATAAACCTTCTCTCAACTTATAGCAATTGTGTGGGGGGTGAGAGAAAATTGGCCCAGAGCAAAACCACAACACCTGGGAAAATGTTTTTGCTGGTGCTGGGGTCCATCGGTGCTGGTCACTTTTTAAACACCACCTCCTAAGGGCACAGGAGCAGCAATTCCCAAATATTGGAAGTAAAACAGGTGAGGCAGAAGGTCAGCTTGGTCGAGCAGGGATCTTCTCTTGGAAATAAGGCAAAAAAGGAAGGTGTGTGACTGGTGGAAGCAAGGTCAAGTGACATGGGAAGAATACAGAGATGCTGGATTATGCACCTGGGATGGGGCAACCCTGGATATACGTGCAGACTGGGAAATGAGACGCTGGAAAGCAGCGCCACCGAAAGGGGTCCTGGTCAATGGCAAGTTGAATCTGAGCCAGCAGTGCCCTGGCAGCCAGGAGGGCCAACAGCGTCCTTGGGGGGCATCAGGCAAAGCATCACCAGCTGGTTGAGGGAGGGGATTGTCCTGCTCTGCTCTGCACTGGTGTGGCCTCACCTCAAATTTTGTGTGCAGTTTTGGGCACTGTAGTATAAGAAAGATATTCAGCTCTTAGAGAGTGTCCAAAGGAGGGCAACGGTGACGGGCCTTGAGGGGAAGCCGTATGAGGAGCAGCTGAGGTCACTTGGTGTGTTCAGCCTGAAGAAGAGGAGACTGAGAGGAGACCTCATCACAATCTATAACTCCCTCATGAAGGGAAGACAAGGGGCAAACACTGATCTCTTCTCTGTGGTGATCAGTGACAGGACCTGAGGGAATGGCCTGAAGTTGTGTCAGGGGAGGTTTAGGTCAGATATTAGAAAGAGGTTCTTCACCCAGAGGGTGGGTGGGTACTGGAACAGGCTCCCCATGGTAGTGGTCACAGCACCAAACCTGACAGAGTTCAAGAAACATTTGGACAAAGCTCTCTGGCACCTGGTGTGACTCTTGGGGATGGTCCTGTGCAGGGCCAGGAACTGGACTGCAAGGATCCTTGTGGGTCCCTTCCAACTCAGCATATTCTGTGATTCTGTGATTCAGTGATTCACTGAAAATATAAATCACAGGTTCTAACTAATCTATTTATTTAATTTAGATCCATTCTTCTAACATGTTACAGTTGGTTAAAAGTCCAAAGTGTATCAAAAATTAGCTTTTCAATGCTGACTCTGTACAATAACTGCATTTTACTGTACTTTATAATTTCTGTATATATGGCTGCTCATAAGCTATGTTCTGGAAAAAGCGGCATGTATAGGATATTTTATGAACATTTCCACAAAATGGGTTATACTTGATGTATAACTAGGCAAAGACAATATCCCACTTTTTTCTCACATCACTGTAGTACAATTTGTGGGAAACAATGTTGTTCTGGGTTACATACGTGATGCTGATCTATCTATTTTGATACTGACACAAATGCCATTTTTCAGAATGTGCAGCAAACATCCTTTCTTTGAATTATCAAAAAAATAATGTGTAATACTGGCTAAATGTGCCATTTTAGTACTGTGTAAGTAAGACTTGTGTTTAGATAAACAAATCAGTTTTAGTATACAAAACCACATAAAAGTTCTGATACATATCTGCATGGATAGCCACCTATTACTAAGTGCATGTTTTTAAACCAACTTCCTAACATGAATACACAATTAGAGCTGGTACTACTTTTGACAAAGTGATGATACATTTCTGTTCTGAGAATTTTGGCCATTTGGCACTGTATTGTCTCCCCGCTCCAATATACTTAAATGTTAACATTTCTGTACTCATATTATTACAGGGGATCCTGATCTTGTGAACTTCATTAACACATTGACTTCCATTCAGCAACTTAAGTCTACTTAAAGGAATTGCTTATGTGAAAGGGCTGCAAAATAGAACCCATTCAGGGCTTGTCTGCATTGCTTAAGCTCGGAGTGTGCATAATTCACATCAAATCATTTGAACTAATGTAGCTGCAAAAGAAATGTGTTAGTATGAGCTGTTCTGAAGGTTTTAACTCAAAATTTATATCTTATTTTGACACCCAAGATCATGTGCTTAGTTTTCATTATTATTTTAGATATTCATTAACCTCAAATAACTAACATAGGAGAACATGATGTTACAATTTACTTGTAACTGGGCTTTTTCTCTCTTTCTGTCTTTATGCCTACTTTGCTTAAAGGCAGCCTAACCTTAGTGCTGTCACCTTATTGTTGCCAAACAGATAGCTTAGTTATGGATGAAGAAGAAATCATTTAAGGTTATTCAGGGAGGGTCACAATAGCATATCCTGAACCATGGCAATATTAGCCTGCAACATTTCCTCTGAATAGCTTTGGCTCTCAAAGTTTAGGATATAAATTTTGTGGTTTTCCCATGCTCATAGCTCTCAGTGTGATCACAATTACAAATTTCTTTGCAAAAACAAATATGAGTAGGTTTTCACGAGTATCATTGTATCAGTATAGATCACAACCATCTAAAACAGATTTTGAACATTACTTAGATATATTCTAAACATTTATTATGTTTTTTATTGCCTGAATCAATTTTTATGAAATATCATCTTCCCTATAGTGGATATAGGCTTTTCTGTTTCTAAGAGCTCAAAGCAAAGCTACTATTGCTCTGTTTATTCTTTTGATTTTAATGAGTTTTATAGTTCCAAAATATAGTCTACTACGAATGACTTCAGAAATTCTCTTTGTGAGCAGAAACAGGTGAATGTGTTGTTTTGATAGCTCGTTATAAATATTTTCCGATCAGATAAATAACAGTAAAAGAAACTCATTTCACATTTAGACAACAAATCAATTAGTCTCTGGTCTCATAGACCCTGAACTCAATATAGAGTAGAAAAAGATTGTAAATTTTGCAGCCCAGCTGGCCCCCTTTATTCTCCTGTTCTAAATGAGAGAATAATTTGGGATTTGTGTTCTACTCATCAGTGAAACTGGGATTGGAATTCAATTAGAAAAGCGTATTGACAGTCTTTTTTTGCACTGCAAAACATCCAGACTAGTCTTCAGACGCTCCTTTTGAAGATCTTGGGTCTCTCATTAGCGGTGTGTCACATCTGGCTGCCCATATACATATATATTTTTGGAAAGGAAGAAACCTGTGTGACCATTTTATCCTTTATGTGCTGCAAAGACATTAAAGTGGCCTAATGACTATAATCATAATTTGATATGTGGGAAAAGGACGTTTACTCTCTCATTTCTTTGAACCAGTAGATTCACTTCTGCTGTTTTGTAGTTTTTATGAAAAGAAGGATAACAATATCCAGGGATTTTTACACATTCAATTTGTTGGGCTTGGAACAAGTTATGATTTTTTAAAAGCTAAGTAGTAATCAGAAAATTATTTCTGATTAGATTACAGAGCACTTTAAAATTACAAAGACTTACAAAGTCCTAGAACAGCTATACACAGATTTTCTTTAGCCATCCTACTAAACTCTAGAAAAAGTGCTTTCTTGTTTCATAACCTGTGGAGCGTGAATTGTATAAGCTTTTAAGATATGTGTGCAGTGCATCTTGTTGGAAGGAAAAAGCAAAACTGCAGAGTAACAACTGAATACAACATTTATCTTTTTCACCTACACACATCTAAGGGTTCTGCATTTAATGGAAAGGAATATCAGAAAGGAATATTTTACTCCCTTTACTTTGCTGACATTCACAAATTTTCTTGGGTGACACTGCTTCATGTATAATAAATTCTGTGAATGATGATGTGACAGCAACTCACATCTCCCAGAGATCTGCAAGATAAAAACAAGTAGAAAACAAATGTTGGAAGAGGCTATTCATTTATTTCTGAGACTGTGGATCATCTTCAGGAGAAAACCTATAAGGTTTCTAAATCCATGACTTTTAAGAGCCATTTCTTCTCCTACAAATATGTATTAAAGAACAAGATAAATTTTATCACATTTTTTTAAAGGTCTAATTAGGGAAAAGCTTACAATGAAAATCTATATAATCTATATAATTTTATGATTTACTAAAGAAGGAACAGTGGCATTTTTTTCAGCTAGCCCTTTCTCTTTCTACCATGGCAGTAGTCAGGCAATACTTAAATAATTGCTGCATACTACTTAATTCTTGAAATACTCTGTACCTAAGACATGGAACATGTATTTGGCTGCACCTAGTTTGGAAAATTTTGGGGTTTGTTTTTTTCAGTCAAGAAAATTCTTTTTCTGTTGCTGATTTTGATGTCCACATACCACCATTTCCAGCTCTAATACTCAGTTCAGCTGTGCTGGTTGTGTTTCTGGTTGTTTGCAGCATGGACTATACCACAGTGAGTAGACCTCTAAGCTAACTCTAGCTGTGTCTTATCCAAACTGGAAATTGCACCCTTTTGAAAAATTATTTGGAGTTCAGAGCCATTCTAACACAGCTGTACTACATCAAGGCACAAATTAACATCTCCAAACAATTCTTCATTGTCATTAGATCAGGTCAGAGCTAACTTTGGAGTTTCCTTCATTAAGTAATTCAGAGTAATTTAGAATGTAATGTAAGATAGGAAAACATCAGGGTTATGCAACTTCAGGCTTTCCTCAACTATACAACAAAGAGTAAGAACCTCTTGCAAGTCTTGTAGATTGACCTATTAAACTGAAGTGTCTAGATCCTGCCTGAATTGTTCTTCGTATACCTAACCATCTTGTCTGAATCTAGACCTATATCCACAGTCGTACAATATTCACAGCAAGCAATAAATATCAGCGTTCATTATTTTTTTTTCAATAGTAATGATTTATTAACTGTAATTACAGAACATCTGACACCTCAAGGTACATACTTTAGTGCCCTCTAAAAGCACCTTGCCTGACTTCTTACAAAAGAGGAAAACAAAAAGACTTCTGTTTTTGTTTTGCATGTGAAAGCTCCTTGTTTAATTGTTAATATTTCACCTCAAATATACCTCATTCTCTTTCTAATCCTCTTTTCAATTGCATTTATCACTTCCCGATATAAATGTTGTTGTTTACAATTTCAGTTTGGGGAGTTATAAAAAACAATAATTTGAAAAAACCTTCAAGAATGAAAGATTTCTGTGAAGTGATTTAGGGTGGGCTTTTTCCTGCTTCTTCAGTCAAGCCTTTTCATTAAAGAAAGTCATACATAGATTAAATACCAAACATCAATGAATTGTGTAATGAAGCGGGATGATTTCTGAGTTACTACTAGAACACACCATGATTCATTTACTAAAACTTGAATAAAGCTCTTAGTGGCACAAGGAATAACTGCATAGCACTGTACTTCACTGCTATCACACCAGCTCAGTAAACTTCTATGACCTGTATTGAAAAGATGAGATGTTTTTGTTGGTAGATCAGCAATGACCAAGGAGCAATCTACCTCATGGGAAAGTTTGAGCATGCTGATAACTCACACAGTAGAGAGCAACTGCAGAAATTTCATTACAAAGTGCAGTGGCACAATTGGGAAGTGGGAGAGCCAATACAAGAATGCAAAGATTTAATAAAGCTGATCAGAAAATCAGAAATCACTAGAAATAAAATTGGATAAAGGTGGGGAGAAAAAATAAAAGGTCGCTAACTTTTCTTATGTCAGTGAGCTCAGAGAATAGTTTAAGAAAGTGGGATAGAAGTTTCATTTTCCAAAAATACATTTCCATTTCTTGTGACTTAGGTCATTAATCTTGGCTAATGAAATCTTACTGCATGAAAAATAAAAGGGTTTTGTGTATGTTTGTATGTGTGTGTCTAACTACTACTGTGATTTAAAGTGAGAGAGAACAGAATTCTCATGACGAAACAGAGCTATAAATTAGGCTCTGCTTACCTATACCCTCTACCATTCTCTAGCTTTGTATTCAGAAAAGTGGTAAGCATCTAAAATGTTACAAATCCTTGTGCAAGGGATATGTACCCTCCTTTCACATTAAGAACATCTAAATCCATTGCTGGAAAACACTAGTGCCTTATCTTGACTGCTTTCACTGTTGATGTGACTAATCAGTGCTAAGTGATCGATGAATGGATTTGCTCTCGTGTAAGATTCCCCTTACATGAAAAAAATAATTCATACTGCATTGCAGAGATTATAAACATAAAGTCTCATGCTCATATACCAGTTAGATTGTCTTTTAATTTAGCTATAAAAAACTGTGTCCCCTTTCTGCAATTAATGCCTGTCCAGTAGAGAAACACATTCACATATCTTTTTCACAATTCAGTCTGTGGCAGTATTTGAACAGGTAGCATCACTTAGGTGTCAATCAGGATAGTGACTACCTTGTGTCTTCTTGTACCAAGATGGAAGTTTGTATACAGGTCTATTGAGACTGCGTTCCACAGATGCTGTTCTATTCTTTTAGCTAATTTTGAAATCCATCAACTTAATTTGGCATAATTTCTGCAATTGTTTTTCCAAGGAACAGCCGAGCTTCATATGTTGGCAGAGATACACCAAAAGAGAAGTAGAGTTCAAGCACTGAGAATGGAACAGGAAAGTTCCAAGTTGAGGGCTTTTTCTTTTCCTAAAATATTTTTACTGTACTTTGGAAACCTTATTTATAGATTATCACACATTTGGAGCACAAACATTGCCCATGTTTCCCATGGCACATACATTCTGAATTAGCAAGAGAATTTTAGTACATTTTGAAATATCTTTTAAACATGAATTCTCATTTTTAACAAATGTAGACTGGGTCACGGAAATCTTTTCAACTACGACAGGTTCATGTCCACACGCCCATATAAGAAAGACAAAGTCTTGCGATCTAAGAATTATCTGCCAGCAAAAGTCAAATCACAAAAGGTGAGTTGTGAAAAGGAACCTCTGCTGTTTCAGAAATCTCAGTACTGTATTCTGGATGAAGGACATAATTTCCAGTTTAATGTATTCTATTTTGAAAGTAACTTAAACAGATGGGAGAAAAATCTCCCTCCTCTTTTAGAGAAAAACAGTGTAAAACAGTAATCACCGCTACTATATTGACCTAACTGTACCTTTCTGCCGTAGCTGAAGACAATTCCTGTGTGGGAAATCTCTATGTTGCTTTTGCTAGTAAATTCTTCAGTTGGTGTAAAATCTCTCAGAGTCTTCAGTGGGATTAGGATTTCACACAGATTTTGGTAAAAGACATGTCAGTGTCTCAAAGACATAGTAAGACATGAAGCACCTCTTAAAAACCACAAAAGATTTTGCTAAGAACTTAGCACTAACTGTAACATTTTATGGTGACAATAATACATTTGGAGCTTCTGACCTTCTTACTATTTAAATACAAGTATTTTGATATGTAATTTTTAGCATTTTATCAGCAGTTCTGAAAAATCAGTGCAGCATATCATAACTTCCAACGCTACATTTTCCATACATATAGTTACGGCTATTGATGTCAGTGGGACTGGAGTGCAAGCAACTGGGTGAAAGATTCGGTCTCAAAAGATACAAGAGTATAATTTAGCTTTCACTGCTTGAATCGCTCTGTGGAATTTTTGTTTTCCCTCATTTTATTAACTCACCAGACCTTCTGTATTGAATGCAGAAAAGAAGTTGCTTGCAGACTAATGAACAAGCCTTGCCAAGTATAAACTTACAGAAGAGTTACTCATTTAACTGGTTCATATTCATCAGGAAACCATGGCTGTGTTCTTATTAACAGTCAGTTGTTCATGCTTTAATAAACTACTCATCAGTGTTGATATGAAACACATCTTTCCACTTTTATCCTGTCATGCTTTGAGCAATGCTTAGTACATAATTCCAGTCTCTTAATCACAGAGTTGTTATAATGTACAACAGACAAACAGGATCACCAAAGCCAGTGACAATGAGATACAATGGAACCTGCCTCTGAACTCATATAATAAAATTCTGTCTATGTTTACATACACCAATTAGAAGTTATTAGATACTGTGAATCACAGCTCTTGTTATAATGAGTCTTCAGTACATGGGAAGTCATTTGGGGAGATCAGAGATAATTTTGGCAAAAGGAGATTTTGCTGTATTTGTTCATTAATATTTATACAAATAGCTTAACAGAGGTAGTTAAAAAAAACCTTTTTCCTGTGTTGATATTAACTTTTTTATTTATGTTATTACAGATGTCAAAAAAGAGCTCTTGTAATAACACCCTTTTTGGCTGGGACTCCAACCCTTTTCACAGTCTCAAACCAAAAGGGGTCCCTTAGCTGCCATAAGCCTGAATGTGGCTCTTGACTTTAACAATCATTATTGAGGCTCTGCTGTTGTAGAGAATTAAAGGCTAATCAGCTTTTTGTAGCCCAGCATGTTTATCTGTGCTTTTCAGCAACTCAGAACACCATATGGTTTTCCTTCATGTTATTTTATAGAGCTGGTTTTGAACTCCTCATCTTGAGATTAAAACCAAAGTTTAGCCAACTACATTAAATAGTTGTTTTTGCCAACTGTGCTGTGGCTAAATGTTCTGTAGGACTGGTATCTGCTCCTTTCACTTGTACTTAGTACTCTATGCACTAAATATGCAGAAAAGGATCTCATCAAAAGAAGTCTGACATTCCAACAAGGCTTTTGTAAAACTTTCAAAACATAAGCATATGTTTTTCTGATACATATTTTGTGCCAGAAAGGGTGTAACAGTCACCAACTCTGCAATATTTAATAGCTCAATTAATGTAAAGACTCTTTCAACATTTTTGCTGCTAGTAAACCTGTTACACTTTTAAATAAAATATTTATCTGATCAGCATGGCCAAAGAATGCTACTTAGTCAGCAACGTAACTGTGTCTTTTCTAACTGGTCACCCTAAAAACATTTATGGTTTTTAATGACTAACCATTGAAAAGTCTTATGCATCAGTTTCTTGACCTCAACATGAGGTAGCGACAACAGCAATAATTAATAGGCAGTGATTAAATTCAGTCACTGAAAATGCAAAAATACCCTATGTGTACTGACAATGACTTGAAATCAGTGGGAGATTTTCTTCTGACTTCAGTGAGTATCGGGTCAGGCCAAAGGAAAACAATGTTTGCTACGTGCATCTGAGGCTATCATTATATATCATAAAAACTTGTCACAGCACCTGTGACTTCCCACTCTAAAGGGGAACACAAGATTCGTAGATGGTCAGAAGGAATGACAAAAGTCAGAAGGACTGTACCTGCTTTCTATACCTTAATGTGATCAGTATGGCTGTTATTTTGCTTATGCTGAAACAAAATCTTCTGAAGCGTTTAATAAATTTTTGTTTTGTCTAAAGTAGATCTCCAACATTAACTAAACTACTTTTTCTGTCAGGTTTTAAATGCTTCTGTTTGAAAAGCCTCCAAAACTGCTAGGGTACTGACTGCCTTTCAGGAAAGCACTTATTCATTCACTTGCAGGTTACCTGATAAAATCTCTACTTTCTAACATTCCGTTATTGTATCAGTGTTAATATACCACTAGTCAAAATTCAAGACCACAGCTTGGGAAATGGATTTTGGACATTATCTACCACTGCACTGAATTAAATGAAATACAGGGTGAACCTTTCTCTTAGTTTCTATAAGATTTGATCTCATATTTTCATGAGATCTATAAGAATCTAGGCAACTCCCAAGGAACAGCTGCAGTTATGGAGCTTTGTCCTCTTTCTCAACCTGTGCTCTGTGTGTCATAGCAATGTGCCCGTAGTTATAAATGCCCTGAAGTCACAGCAACAAGTGAAAGCTGAACAGAAACAACCATTATTATTAGGCAAGGAATATGAAAGCTTTACGTTCTATTAAAGTCCTAACCTACAGTATCATGTTAACCATTTGTATATGTGTTGTATAGACCACAGATTCATAGAATATTTATTCCTCAGATGTCAGATGCAGAAAACCCAGATATTCTCTGCAGTCAGCTGATTGCAGTACAACCTTGCATGATGTGTTATACACTATGAGTAACAATTTGCCCCAGAGCTTGTCAGTAGAGCAATTGAATTTCACAGTCCCAATGTCTGAAGAGCAGCAGTGTTCTGTAGTATGCCAGTTTTCCTGTATTACATGGGTGACTGGTCAGTGGAAAGATCAATGCAAATTTGACTTAGGCTGTCATCAATGTGAATTTCTCTTCCCCCTCCCCTGCTTTCTGTCCACACCTTTAAAATCTAGTGCTTTATTAAGTTTAGTGAGTGTTTGGGATGTGCAGTGTCATATAGATATTTTTTTCTAGACATACAAGAAAAAACAAAGCTCTAAGGTCCATTTTCCCCTAGAAATGATCATGGTGAAGTGTTCTGCTTTTAAGTTTTGCAGTTTTGCTCTCCGTATTACATTTAGCAGTGTCCCTGTCCTTTTTAAAAACAGGTCCACAGTTCTGTAAGAGTTAATTTCTCTCTATTTCATCCACTGTGCACAGAAAAACTACCTTCCTTATCAGAACTCTGAACTGTTTCAGGGAAAAAAATGCACCCTACAGGTATGGATTAAAAAAAAAAAAATAAAAAAATTTCTGGTCAGTCAGTTAATCAGAATTAGAAATAGATAAACCTAGGCTGTTAAACGATTCCAAGAAACTGTCATATGGTGGAGAAAAGCCAGTGGCTCTTTTTCAATTCTTAATTCTTAAAATATGTTCCAGTCAGAACACTCAATGCTCAGGAGAAAAATAAAGAAATATGTTAGCAGAGCTGAGCAGTGATCGAGAAAACAAATATTTCCATCATCAGTTGTAGGCGACCTTTTCAAAACAGCACACTCCAGTGGCAGAGGGTCTTGCATATGTCCCTGCAAGCTCACTTAATTAAAGTAGTAAAGTTACCATTTTGAAAGAGTAAACAGTAATTTTGATTCCAAATCAGAATTACTAACTCCTGACAGCTTGCACTCAGCCAGGGCTCAAGTGCTAGCTGCAGTCACCTCATCTGCATACACTTCCAAGGAGGTTATGTGGAATTGTCATGATGTGTCCAGGAGGCAAGGGACATTTTTGGTCATGCAGCTGTCGAGTCATTACACTGACCAGCTGACATAAGATCAGTTTCTCAGCTTCTCTTTTAGGAGATATATCTCATGTGCTGGACCATGAACAGAAGAGATGAGTGCAACAGAGGTCAGCGAATAGCATGAACGTGCAGGAGGTAAAAAGTGACCAAAAGAGGTTAAAGAATGAAATTCAGACCAGTCAGTTTTTTACAAAATATCTAGAACAGGAGTCAGGTCATACAAAAAATTTCTCACATCCAAAAAAGCCAAACAGAGGCTTGTCTGTGTGCCCCACAACACAGACCAGCATGAGACAGAGAAGGAAAGTTCCAGTGATTTATAGGAATTTACACCTGTTGAGCATTTTGGCTTGACATAAGACAAAAGTGATATTCTATGACCCAGCTTCCTGTTGCCCCATCAAGATCACCACTCAGACAGTGTTGTCTGAGTTCTGGTTTTTTGCAAATTAAAAATCTTCACCCTGTGCAGAACAGATCTTTCTCAGCTGTCCTTTCTTTTCCAAACTGAACCATTCTCTGAGTTTCAGATTGTTTTAAGGGTCAGTGTAAACAGACATTTAAACCAGTAACAGGTGTTCCTGGCGAGGCATGTTTTTGTTTCATTCCAGGAGGATGAGGTTTGTGACCGTCTGCATTTCCTTCCCTTATATGACCAGGACCTTCCAGGCAGAAAAGTTGTACTGAGCCAGTGTCAGCCAGCAAAAGCAAAGTTCACTAGGGGGATTCACAGGGGATCACCCCCAGGTCTTTGCAGAGAATAACATTGAGACAGGTAACAAAAAATATTGGCCTGACATCTGCAGCCTCCCACACGGGCAGTGCATGCCATGTGCTCCACAGGCAAATTCACATATGAAGAGGAATGGGATACTATTCCCCTGAAGATCATCTCTCCTGCAGTACTCAAATGCAATTGCACTCCTGTTTATCTTTTACCTGTCTGCACAAGACCAACACCAAGACTAGGATGAGTAACTGGTATCTTTGTGACAGAAAAAAAACCAGGAGTTTTATTAAAAACAGGAAAGGGGATGGGGGTACTGATAAGAAAAACGTCATGGTCAAATATACCTTGGGTAAAGTAGGGGTGAAAAAGAAGGGGTTGTCATTAAACTATTGATTCTCTTGAGGTTGTAACTTCTTTTTTTTTTATTGTGTCATGAGAAATTTCATCTTTGATCTGAGAATAACTGTCCACATCTTCCATTGGGAAAAAAATAAAAAGGCAAAAAACCTGGAGAAACTTTCACCAAACTCCCCGATCTCCCCAGTAATTTATACAAAAATTCCCAGTGAGGCCTTTCCTTCCATCATCTTCCTCAAATAAACCTGTCCTTACCCTGGAGCCCTTGGCCGTTTTCCACCATCACTACCAATCCCAGTGCATTTTATTTTAGTCACTAGGCTTGTTGCTGAAATCACAATCTTTGTGCAATCACAGTTATTTTTGAACTTTCCACCCTCCCTCATCACTTTAGAGATATTTTAATAGCACAATAGCTATGCTCCTTTGCAGGAAAATCAGCCTGTCTCCTTCAGTCAGTCCAGATACTTTTGGGAGTTCCTCTCAGAGATCTTCTGCAGATGTGAGCTCAGCTAATAAGAATGGCTGGGCATGGCCCCAAGTTTTCAGTTCAGCACATGACCCTTCCCAGAGAGAAGACCTCCAGCCTGTGTCCCAGGCCACATATCTCCCGCTAGCACAAACCAGTACAAATATGCTCTGCCAAGAGCAAATCCGCTGGGACTGATTCCCATCTGCCACTGGGGTGCAAGGCTACCTTGTGTGAACTTTGGCTACAAGCCTTTGAAAATTGACTTGACATGCAGCTTTTACCTAAAAGTCTGACCTAACTTCTTGCTAAACATTTAATGCTCTAAACAGCTTGAAATAGAGCCCAGTTCAAATGGCTTACCAAGGAAGAGAAAAAAAAAAAAAAGGGTGAAAAAGGTGGCGGAGGAAAAAAGAATTGTGTATATCCTATGTACAACCTGTGTTCAAGCTAGTTTCTTGCACACAGATAGCAGGGAAAAAGCAAATCTATTATGTTATCTCTCTCTATTAAGAGAAGCGCTTGTTCTCTGCTTTGATTCAGGCCAAATCCAAATGAGTCTAGAAGTTTCCAGGAAAGCTCTTGCTGGCACTAATTTCATGTCTTCAGGTTTTAGCATATATGGCTCACAAAATCTTCCTTTTGTGGGGAAAGATCTTGTTCTTGGGAGAATTACAGTAATTCTTGTAATGAAAACAAAGAATGTATTTTTGTTTATTTTTCCTAATGGCCCTGATCCAGCCAGGTTTTGCGTGCTACTAACAGATGTTTCTCGTGAGTGACCCAACATCTGGCACAAAGGTCTTCTGTTGTAATTGTTATAATGAAAACACAAAAGACTGTAGCATTACACACCAAGAACTGCATTTTTTTAGTGGGTCTCCTGCTTTGAAGTCATGATTGTGTACACTGGGTTTGGTCCAAAGCCTTTGGAAGTCAACAGAAACTTTCATCGATTTCAATGGGTTTGTGTCTGTCCTTTTATGAACCACTGGATTTAAATGTACAAACACAAAAAGCGTGTTTTTTACCAAAAAAAAAAAAAAAAAGAGAGAAAAAAAAGTGATTTTTCATTTATTTTACTAAAAAATTGCTTTGTTTACCTTGGTGTGCGGCTTTTGTTCACAAGTTTTTCTGATTCAAAATCTTTCTAGAAAATAGCACACATCACAAATCACTTTAGATGGGCTCATTAGACAGGAAATGAAGAATTTATGTGAGTAAAAGCACTGAAAAATCAAGACAAATTGCAATCTTTTTAGCATAGTTTGAAATCAGAGAATGACCTCTACTGAAGTGTCAGACGAATGTCTTTACTGCAGAAATCAGTTTTAATATCCCTCTACTTAAAATATAGATCTTCTCATGAAGACGCAGGACTAGAGTCCATGAATTTCAGGGTCAGGATGTCTCAGAGTTATGACATAATGTCCCATTATTCTATCCGTTTTTTAAAGTCAAATTCAATTCTCACGTGCACTGAAGAGAACCCTGCTATGACTTTCCTGTATTTATAGATTAATTTATAAATATTATCTTGATAAATGTAGTTACTTTATACTATTTCTCTTTAAAAAGAAGAAAAGGGTGGAAAAGAGAAGGAAGGAAGGAGGGAAGGAGAAAAGAGAGAAGAGAAAAGGGGGAAGGGAAAGGGAACAGAGAAGGGAAAGGAGAAGTGAAAAGAGAAGGGAAAGGGAAGGGAGAAGGGAAGGGAGAAGGGAAAGGCAGAAGGGAGAAGTGAGAAGGGAAAGGGAGAAGTGAAAGGGAAGGGAGAAGGGAGAAGGGAGAAGAGAAGGGAGAAGGGAGAAGGGAGAAGGGAGAAGAGAGAGGTCCATACAAGGTAGTTTAACTGACAGCCGGGCCTTGATTCACTTTACAAGCACTACCATACAAAAATAATACTAATATTAACATATATTTTGTTCCTAAGTAAATTATCTCTAAGTTCCCTTCAAAAGCTTTTACCAAAGCGAATTTAGTTGAAATGTATTAGCTCTTTATCCAGAGCTTTTCTCCTATACAGTTCTCCTTGAGCATATTTTTTGCTTTCTTGTCCTTTCAGAAATTTTTATGAAAAATCTTATAGGCACAAATAGTACATTTCCTTACTTAATATAAACACAAAAGACTTTTTGCTTTGGAAACAAATGTAGGGGAACAGCTGTGCTGATGAGCTACTCAGAGCTCCTATTGAATCTGCAGCTGCTTCTCTCTGTCCTCAAAAAACTCCTGGCTTGATTGACAGACAGAGAGAGAACAACATGAAGAGGAGACCAGATACTCGTCACAGGCTTAAATCAGAGCTGTCTTAAATCTATGAAAATTACAGTTCTTATTTTTAGCTGCTGATGTGGCAGCCATTTGGTCATAAACTGAAACTTCTGCCAAGTAGGTACAAATCCCTCTTCCAGAATTTTAAGGCACTTAAAATTTATCAGGGTTCAAAATAGTAGATTTGCATTGTTGGCTTATCAATCGTAGTAGAGAAGTTTAAAGAAGGAAGGAAGGTTTATTGACACCAATAAAGTTTTGCAGGAATGAGCTGTAACAACCAGAAAATTTTCCCATGCTGTTTTGCTTTCCTTGTGTACTGCTTGATCTTGTAGTTTCATTAGAAAATTTAGCCAGCCAGGCATATATATATATATAAAAATCACATGTACTGATTGCTATCAAAACAGCGATTTTGACCTGTTCCAGTCTGAAAGGCGCATTGCAGATGTTGGATAAGATAACAACACTACGTATCTCACTTTGCCCTCCCTGGTTACTGGGGAGATGCAAGACTTATCAGGCAAAGTGGCAAGATTGAGATCCCCATCTCCTAATAGTTTAGCAAATTATAAACAGGAAACAGATGCTGTTTGACATAGAAAACTAGAATTTTCAGATGTTCAGGTCACACAGTTAGAATCTTGGTAGCACTTTTGTCTTTATAGCTGCAGAACATATAGACAGTCTTTAGCCTGGCCTTTAAGGTACTTATGATATACCAGTTGCAAAATGGATTAGGTTGTTTTTCCCAAAACTAAGGGTGCCACACTGGGTGTCCAAATAGTTTACTGAATCGCTGTCTTAAGATATGATTTCTTTTCTAGAAATGCAAAAGCATTTATTTGTTTGCTTTAGGAGCTGCAGGTCTATTACTCTATCCTGAAAATTGATATGATTATTATTATACAAACTGGCAGATAGACAGGAAGTACAATGGATATTTGAAAACTTAGAGGTTGCAATCTTAACTGGGTGGAGAACTTGGAACACTTCGGAGCTGATGGCTCTGGATAAGGGACCTACCTCCAAACCAGAACAAGCCTTCTCCCTCTCATCTATTTTCTTACAGGATGGTTACCTGGGAGTGCTGTGTGGATGGGAGCCATCACATGCTTCCACCAGAAATCTGATTCAGGGCATACTGCAGTGCACATCTGCAACTCAGTTTAGATGCAGTCAAAATTGATGTTCTGGCTGCATTTCAGCTCTGCACTGATAAGTATCTGCCTGACCACCCATGTAGGGATCCTCTCACCAATGGCTTACCACAGCATTGGCACAAAGCCTTCCAGCACTAAGAGCCTTCCAGCACTACCTGTGGGATGCAGACTTGGTTTGTCTCTGACACCTGTTTCAGTTTCTCTGCCCTACATTTCAGAGAAGAATTCAATATTTCTTTCTTCCAGCAAGACTGAAAGACACTTCTAGTTATTTGGTTTTTTCTCCTGATTCACACCCATTTGGCATGAATCCCTTGATTAGTTTTAGTTGTTTGAGTGTTAAAGAAGGTATTTTATTGTTGCCTTAAGGGAGGGAAAGCTGCCAATGAACATTAAACTTGCTGTGGTCCAGTCCTTGCATAAGAAACCATCATTTGACATTAAGTAACTTACCAGTCAGCCTGGTCTTAGAAGTTCAGGGCTTTAGGCAAGATAGATTTGTTGGGGTTTTTTTAAGTTTTCTTGCTACACACCCACCTAAAATACTTAAAAAGCTCATATATGTATATGTATGTGTGTGTGTGTGCATTTATTGGTATGTGATCATTTGCAAGTGTTATGTACATACATATGCAAACACACATACATTAGGCCACAAATGTAATTATCTGAGACAGCATGAGGTACATACTTTTATCCATCCCATATCACTTTAGTCTTTCCTCCATATTTCTGGATCACTTCAAACAGGTCTTGGAAATTAAACACGCATCTAAGGGACTTCAGGTTACCGACACAGTTTTTTTCTATGTAGCCATAAAACATTTCTGTCTTTCTTCCCCAAGAACAGGTCACTATATGAAAAACTGGTTCTAGTATGCAGCTACATATCACTATCTATGTTTCAGTAGTTAAAATTTAAAAAAACCCCACAATTATTTTCCTACCATGCAGAAACAGAAGTATTAGGTTTGTCCTGCTAGAAAGAGTACTTTCCCAGTTTCAGAGGGGACATAACAGCCAGATTTCCAAAAACATTGGTGAGTTAAATAAGGATACATTTTTATGTGTATCTATACCTACAGTTAGGTAACTTCATGGTCCAATACATCACTCCTGAATACATATAATATAGAGTATGATGGGAATAAGATTTCTTGATGACTTTCTTGGATTACACCAGACTGCATTTCCACTAAATATAAAATAAGACAGCCTTCATGTGGTCTGAATGTTTCCCAACTGTTTTTATTCTGTAAAAAAAAAATAAAAAATCCCATTAGACTCTAGACCAAAGTCTCAGTGATCCATTTTACAGACCTTATCGCTTCCTGAAAGCCCTCTACAGTCAGCTTTTTAATAACATTAAAAGATAGAGACATGAAGTAAAATTTGGAATCTCTAAAGGGTATCTAAGGAAGAGTTTTCTGCAAAATCAATAGCAAATGGAGGACACTAAGCTATCTAATATGACATAAAGACAAGACATAATTAGATATCTAGCAAAGCAATTAGAAGTATGCAAAATATTTGGTATGTGATTACAATCACTGAAAGAAGAGCAAAAGTGAGTTCTACTAGAGTCAGTGAGGCTGTTCACATGCTGAAAGTAAAACAAGTGATTAGTCACTGTATTTAGTTTCAGCATTCATCTATTTTGAATACATAATTTATATTCAAATTTACCAGAATTTATGGATGTCTCTGTATTCAAAATCTACATCATACACAGACATGTTCAGACATATAAGGCTTGAAAATAAATACAAAACCTCCAAAATGCAATCCTAAGATATCTTTATATCTATTCTGTAAAACTAGATTACAGCCTACCCTGTACACTTCCAGCTGAATATTATTTCTTTTTACACTAGTTTTCTATGACTACAAGAAGAAAAGGAATTAATGCCTTCACTTGTACAGAAGAAAATTCAGATAAGCTATTACTCTGGTTTACATTTTAAGTCTGTTAGAAGTATTTTGAAACTGAGTGTATCTTATGAGTCATTTTGCTTAGCAGATATTTTTACTAGTGCCTTCTTTAAAAAAAAAGTAATAAAAATACAAATTATTTATATTTTCATCTATTTATACATTCAGTTAGTTATATTTTTGTTATATTCTGTATAAATATCAATATATTTGGGAAGGAAAATGTGCTTTAATTTTAGTATTTTAATTCCTCATTTCCCTAGAGTTTTTTGAGTTAGGGTAACAACACATCTCCTTGTTGGTAGTCTAACTCACTCAATCTTTTACTTAGAGTATTTTGTTTTATTGATTCAGTCTCCCAGTGCCTGTAATATGATAAATATGTGGAGACTTGAAAATGGTATCTTGTTTACATGGCTATGCAGCTGCCAAAACAGCTGCCATTTCAATTTTTAAAAGGGAAACAAGGGCCTCTTATCTACCGTGAAGGAAAAATAGACTGATCGTTCCATTAATTTTTAGTGTGTCTCAAACACATTTAATAACATTGATGAGCCAATATTTGAAAAATATTAACCTCTGCATAATAGTGAAAGGCATTTCTAAGGGTTAAAATAATTTATTTGCTTATATTAAAACATTTTTGTGTATCAAGGTTACAAGGAACTGAAAACTGAAGAAGACAGGAGTGCTTCCAAAAAGTCCAACACTCCCACTAAACAATATCATTTCTGTTCAACATGTATCAGACAAAGGAAAAATAAAGCTTGTGTTGATGACCATTTCCATTAGAAATACAATTTAATATTTTTGAAAAATCATTAGAGTAAAATATTGTTAAACTGGATTAAAAAAAAATGTAAATTTTCCATCAAAATATTTCTTTTTAATAGCTTTTTTGTTAATATTGACAATAAAATTGTCTAAAAGCCAAAGCACTCTAATTTATGCTCCTCTATATAAGAATGCAGTTGACTCATAATTATAGCAAGTAAAAAAACAATAATGTTTTTGAAAAAAGATATTTGACAGTTTTCACAGAAAAAATTGAAAATACAAATATACTTTTAGGAAATATTTTGCTTCTGTTGATTCTCCATTTATTAGTGGAAAGTTGTTCATTGAGATATTCAAACTCCAGAGCTGAGCATTCTTGGCTGGGCAAAAAAATCAGTCACAGCTCAATATCCCACAAAATGATGCAAGACCAGAATTTTAACAGGGAAGTTCCATCTTCTGCTGGAGGACTCTTTACTGCCATAGAACATCATAATTACCTAATCTTCCATCAACTGCTAGGTTTAGGATCAATATCTGCCAAAACATTTCCATGGGAGCATAACTTGCGTTACTCATGCTAATAACACATGAGCTATATACAGCTTGTTTCTGAGGAATTAGTGCAGATGGTCTCAGTGTATTTCAGTGTAAAACTCAGTGGCTTTAAAAACATGTCACATCCTTTCCCATAACCCTTTCAGATCTGTGATGAGTTAAGTTTGACCTTTCCAACTAATTTTTAAAAAGCTAGAAATAGAAAAAAAACCCACATTTTTTTCTTTACCAAGAGTTCAGGTCGTGATATATCTACATATAAAGTATACTTAATTTATATCTCTAAAAATATAATTTAGTCACCTGAATTTGTCTCCCATTGAACCTGCTGATGTCCTTTATCTTCTACATTTAATTTCAGTGCAACTTGGAGTAGGAAAAGGCTAATATTTGCATCAGCTTCAAATAGTTATTTTTTAATAAAAACTTCTTTTTACATCATTGAACTTGCACCCAGTTACAATAAAAGTTAAGAAAGGAGATAATAATTTCTAATTTGTTTTGTAAACCAAATGTAATAATTTTAAAAACTGAACTATTCTGCTGTACCTTACTTAAATTTAAAATCCTTTGGGGACAAACCAAGACTTCTTCTCTAATGATCTGTCTCAATGCACTCTCTCTATATTGCTAGGAATACAAAACATAAATAATATCTTTTCCAGCTACATGATAACATTTTTCTGTAAAGAAGCAGTAGGCTTTATTCTTTGAAACAAAATGTTCATTCTATATTTTATGAAACTAGCCACAAAGGAATGATATAGGGAACTGTACACATTCTCCTGACTCCACATTTTCAAAAATAAAAGATGTCTTTTAAATATTAAAATGCAGCATTCAGATCTACTGTCTGAAGGTGGTTTTTTTTCCAAACTATGACCTAATCTGGTGTCCTGTCATTGTTTTGGCAGAACATGAAATAGCAAATATGTTAAATTTGAGTGGTTTTCTGCAATGTTATTCTATCAAACTGGCAATTTCCGAAAGGATTTGGAAAGGAGTTTGCAATTCCTTAGACACCAGGGAGGTCCAGCAATGGCTGCCAAGATGATCTGTAGCTCAAGCTGGTCCTAATATCTGAGCACATAAAAACATTCTTTTTACTCCAATTTATTTTTAGGCCTAATCTTAAACAGATTTGAGAAACCTTCTGAGTATCCACTGTTAGCACTTAAGGATGTAAAGGACTTGATATTAGTATTTTTATACTTTGTGACACGTAGAAAAATGACACATTGCTTTCTCAGAGGGTTTTTAAACAGAAAATACTAATTGCAAAACTGAAACCACTCCAGCTAAAAAGAGGAAGCAAGCAAAAAGTAGATGTTACAAAAAGGGACAGGATGCACCCTACGATTCTTATGTGTGTAATCATGTACTTATTCTGTAGGCTATGTACTTCACATACATTTTATTATCGCCAGCAAATCATGATGTTTCCAAGATGGTAGCAACTTGGAAGAAATCTGTGACTCAGTTGTGGTTTGCAACCAGCTCAAATTGCAACTTCTGAATAAGATCAAATTGGAAACCTAATTCTTCAGCTAGCCTTATTCAACTCGGCCTTTGCAGCAGAGACCTAAGCTACATGGTACAACATAAGTCTACAGACTTAATATTATTTCTAATATGATGGATGAAGCAGAAAACTGCAAAGCACAAATCATTTAGTTTACTCTGTCATTGCCATTTCAAATCACCATAGCCTAGCATCAACTTACCAAAACCCTCAAGAGTCTGGAAGTGTCAATTCATTAATGTAAATCACATGAGAACTTTCTGTTGTCTGTGAATAATGTTGATCTCAGAAAAGGCATTCACACAAGAAAACTTCTGTTGTATCTTACCTGCAATAGAGATGTGTCCACTTTTATGTGTTATTGACAGCACTGAAAGTAACTCATTTGCAAATAATAGTGAAAAAATATTTTATTTGTCAGCAAAAGCAAGTAAAAGCACTAACTACAGAGATAATCTGTGAAAAGCAGACACTCCTGAAGGAGTGTCTCTCTCATCCTGCAGGAGAGCATAGAAAAGAACTAATATCTTCTAGGTTTCCTTGTGCAGGAAAGCAAACTCACAGAGGCATAAGAAACCTAGTGAAGCATATAAAAATATGATATTGGAGCAATATAAAAAAAAACCATGAAGGGTACATTTTGGGTTTTTTTGTTTGTTTTCTGCTCTGTTTATTTTTTTAATTTTTTTTTTCCTCCCAGAAAACAATACTGACACATTGGTTCTAAGAAGAAGTTCTAAGACAGGTTTGTGTAAAAAATTTCTTCCTAATCTCTATTTCCACAGTCCAGAAATGTATACTTGCTTAATATTCACTATGTTAAGAGAAGTAATTTAGTCTTTGCCCATATTACATATATGCTAATCAAAATGATTCTTCTACTTGTAGTTGTAAAAAGTTTCATATAGGTTCCCAAAACTCAAAATCCTAATTTCTTTGAAGCAAAAAAGACTAAGGAGAAAAATTGGTCCAAAGAACACTAATTTGGATTACATCAAGTTGTGAGACCACCAGCCATATTTTGCCCATGCTCAGTATATTTTACATTAATTTTAGTGTATCTTCAACCGGTTTAAAAAACAGTCTTCTAAGGACACGATAGAATGTAATCTCAGCATTGTTGGATTACTCTCATCTAGTCAAGAGTCTTTTATAAATGATACACAAAAATGGAGGGCTTGGAAATTTTTTGGTTTTAAATATACTCTATAAAAATCTTCTCTTGACCTAAAAAGACATAAACAAAGCCAGAAAATATATATAAAAATTATAAATTAGTTTTTGGTCAAAATCCAAGTTGTATTTTTATAATCAGAAAGATGAATTGTGAATACATGATTTGTGCGTATAGCTTAATGATTTTCTCAAGTTACAGACATTAAATGTTTTGTCATCTTTAAGACGATAACTTTTCTATTCAATTGCCTTTCTTCAAATTTATTTTTAAATAAAAATAATGGTTCATATTTAGAATTAAAGGCTTCAGTTTAGTCAAGATTACATTTCTTCCTTTTTCTAACAGTTTCAATAAAGAGAAAAATCTGTTAGTATAGTTTTGTTCAAAATTCTTCAGCTTGCCACATCCTCAGATCTTAGCAGTGGATAGCACATAATATTTAATCTGATATAACAGGCAGGATAGTCCTCATTGACTTTTTTATGTCAGCTTTAGTGACGTAATCCTGACCATCCCATTTAATTTAAAGAGGTACTTCACTCTGTTCTTCCAAGAAAAGATGAGATGTGAAAGAGAAGGAAGCCTTCCTCCTGAGTAGACTACAGAAAATCATGTCCACCTTATCTCTTGAACAAATACCAGTGGATGACCAGGCACTCAAAAATTCTGGTTCTGGAGGGAAAGATGGGAGTAGTAGTGTCTCTATGTAGTGTATTTAGACATAGAGAGAATATCAAGGTTTTACATAAGGTTTTATATATTCTCTTTGGAGAACTTCATGCAATGCACATGGAATGGGGTGTCCCCAATTCAAAGCAGACAGAGGCCTTATGTAGAGCCTGTGCTACTTTTGCTTCACTATACATGACAGGCTTCTTACTTTGACTTTCTGCACCACCTACTTGAATGTGCCTGAGTTCAGATTAGCATATTTAAGGCTTTCCTTTCCTCCATGTCTGGTCCTGACCCATTTTTGTTTTTCTCCCACCTCCTGATGAGCAGTCATGTCAGGTGACAGGCCATTACATGGGAATTCTCTCTCACAAACAGGGGAGGACAATAATGATGTTGGAAGGAGATTGCTGGATTAGCCAGCTTCCAAATAGTATTTACCACTTAGGTTTGGAGGAGAAGACAAAACCATTAAAACTTATTACTGTGGTTGCTGTCCTTCATAAGGCCTGGGACAGAAGTGAAAGGGATTGGTACGTAGCAAGAAAGGACAGATTGGTTGTCCTATCGAGTCAGACAAATCTAGTGGGCCGTGTTAGCAGCTTTAGGCTGCAAAAATAGAAAAAAAAAAAAAAAAGAGGAAAGATGAGGGAGAAAATTCAGTACCATTACCATTTTTCTGTAATAAGACATTAAGTGAGAAGTTAGAAACAAGTGTCAAATATTAGTTACAAAAATTGGTGAGGATTTTAGATAGTGCTAGTGGACAGAAGTTATAGCCGTGTATGTGTTCAAACTGTTTATTTTTTTCCATATTTTAGTACCAAATTCTATTGATTAGTCATTTGTAGTGAACAATACTAAGTGACTCAAAGAACTATATTTGAGTCAAACCTCTCTATCAGAACTAGATAGTTCCTTGTGCATCTTCGTTACAGGAAATCTCAAGTGAAAATAACTATGGAAAATGCCACAGTGTCATTCCAGTTGTTTGAGGCCTCTCATGCAAGACCATCCCACAAAATGTTGTTGAAAGGAGGAAGATCGTAACGGCTCTTCAGATTAAGGAGTATGGGATAGACTGAGACAATTTCACATCATTACAGTAAGGTCAACCACATGGTTTATATGTGTTGCATTTAACTTATTATTTTTGATAAAATGCCAAATAACTGAAGCTAAAGGGTAGTTGGATTGTGTTGATTTCTGTGAAAGATGAACAGATTCCAGTGGTGTTTAATCAGGCAGTTTCAGATTTTTATGGAGATTGTGTATTTGAATTGTATATTTCTCTAACTCTTATTGATTTTTATAGAAATTCGAAGAGAGACGGTGCATGTGGCAAGAAAGCAAAGATTTTGCACGCTTAAGATTTAGTACTGCTGGATAATAAGCACTTTCAGCTCTTCTTGAAGTTTTAAATTGTTGACAGAGTTTTAAAAATCCTAGGATCACAAGAATATTCAGATGGGAAGGGACTCCAGGAGTCCATTAGTCTGACCTTCTTCTCAAAGCAGGGACAGCTCTGAGGTCAGACCAGGTTCTGAATTTCTTAAGAACTCGGTGGTTGCACTGAAGGGCGTTTATACAATTTCCTGGACTTTTTTCAAATTCCATGCAAAAGAACAGAGGGAGGAATACTTGATCAAGAGGAAGTAATGAGAAACACTTTTTTTGTCTTTATCTGCAGCCAGAAGCACAGAAAATATTGCAAGTTTTTGCCTTTTGCAGCTGAGTATGTGGAGCTGTAATACAATAACAAATGATGCAGGTTCGGTGACCCTGCCCTTAATAGAGGTCTTTAAAGTGTCAACAATGTCGTCAATTGGTCTACATCCGTTGGGACAGAATCTCGTAATCCATCAAGCTTTATTAATTTGCCAGGATTAAAGAAATAATTACTGTGTAGCTCTGTGAGGAACACATATCTTTGCCACTAGCTAAGACTCGGGGTTCTGTTAGGTCTTCAGACAAGTAGCTAACTTTCGAAGTTACTGTCATTCACTGTGGACACTAATTCTTCTTTCATCTACATTTCAGAGAAGAACTGAGTGCCATGTTTTTAAAAGCAAGTCCTTTTCTTTCACTCTCATACTGACTGCTTACTAAACACAAGGGATCTGCTAATGAGTGCTGATTCAGTTTGATCTCAGCTAGGAAATTTCATCTACTAGTTTCTTCACCCAGAAAGAAAAATAATTAGAGTGACATTGATGTGAATATAATGACAAACCTATATACAATAGGAAGGGAAATTTTGGAAACTACAAAATAGAACATGCCCAAATGATATACTAAGGAATGAACAAGAATATATAATGCATGATACCTATGCTGTTATGTGGTATCAACTGACTTTAAAACAAATTGCATTTATAACAAATGTTATACAGGTGCATATATATTTATTACATGTGCATATATCTGCCCTTTCGTTTGTTACAACTTTGGTGATCCACAAAGCATTCTAGTTGCAACATAGAGATAGAAGGCATATACCAGAGATTATTAGGTGGTCAATAAGAAGACATTGTCAAAACTTATCGGTGCTTCAGGCAATTCTTACAGCTCCAGTCAGGAAACTGGTGTGTTAACTTCGTGTTTGTGAAACATCATTTAAATTCCATGTTTGACTGACAGGAAAGTTGTGCTAAAAATGATAATTTCTATAATGCATTATACGCTTTCCTATTTTTTTATCTTTTAAGCAGCAAGAACTGATTTTGCTATCATTTTTGTGTGAGACCAGTGCATGAAAATACTCATGACTGTAATTAAGACAGATATCACTGTTAGAAAGCTTAATTATTTTACAAACACAGAGAATTTATCAGTGTACATGGTTTCATCTGCAGAGTCTACATAAAATATATTAGGAAAAACCAACCACAATCACTTGCCAATACAGACTGCATCTCTGAGATAAAAGCTTCTTATTCATGTCTATGAATGACTTTGGGCTGAAAGAAGTTGTAAAATATTTTTTAGCAAACACATTTAATGATCTTTTACATAAATCAGCACCTGGTGCATGATTTCAGTCAGTTCTGATGCAATTGATCCTTGGAAGTGCCTGCAAAGCTCTTCTAATAAAAGAATGAGATTTCAGGCAAGTGACTGAGTTACATCACCTTAAGAAAGTACCACCCATTGGCTGATCCACAGCAGATGATTATAAAAATAGGCATAGTCTGCTCTAAATGCAAAGTAATGTAATTCACTTCATAATGGTGGATCATGGTGACTCTCCTGGCTCATGGTAATGTTTAACTTTGAATATACAGGCACTTGAAGGCACCCACAATTAGCCTCTCACGAGATGACTGGCATGGCCTCTCCCCTATGTGCTTCTTGGTTAAACAGATCTGTGTGTTTCAGTGGCAGTGGAGCTGAGATCATGAATTCATCTGCTGCAGGCATAATAAGAGCTATCATCTGTTATACTCTTTTCATTTTTTTCTGATTAAACTTTCCGTTTTTCGTTTCACACCTCTCCCACCATACAGGAAAAGAAGAAAAAGAAGCAAAATGGGGGGTGAAGGAAAAGGAAAAAAAAAGACTGAAGGAAAGAACCACTAATATGCTCCTGTCTCTAAGGACAACTATGAAATTATTTGCTTTTCATTAGAATATTAAATGGCAAGCTCTAACATTAGCCACTTTAAATCATAAAACTATAAAATTCACAACTTAGGTATTTAAAACATCTGAAAGAGGATCTCTCATTAGAACTTCAGTGAAGTCTTGGAAAATGAGAAATACCAGAGGGCTGCAAAAAGCTATTATTTTTTCAATATACAAAAAACAAAATAAAAAGAAGAAAATATTAAATGCCAATAGCTAATTTATTAATATAAGGGAGAGTAGATACAGAATCTTACCAATAAAATATGAAGAGAGATTACCATCGGTAACGACAATTGTAACATATTTAGGGGGAATAAAATATTAGACTTATGCCATGCCTTTTAAGTTGATAAAGAAGTTTGGGAAAGCATGGAACCAAGCTTACCTAATTCTACATTACTGTATAACCAAATGCAATCTATCTGTAAAAGATTGTCCTCCAACTTGATTTTAGAGACATTATAACCCCTAAGTGTTTCCACTTCTGCGTTACCACATGTCAGTTCTTGGATATGTGGCTCAAATCTTGTTAGCAGTCAAATGGATTTTGTCTGTCATTATGCTGGTACTTTTGCTGAACTGATCAATGCTGTCTCATAACATACTGAGACAAGGTTCCTCTCTGTATCTGTCTTTCCTATGTTACAGAATACTAAGGCCTTTGACTATACTTTGAGTCTAATTTTTTCTTAGTTTTTCTCATCTTTTGTGTTGTTGTTCTCTGGACTATTGTCTTCTGGTTTCTATTCAAGCCAATAATACCTTTCTTTTAAGAAGGAGATCATTGATTGCAGGAATCCCAGCACCCACATAAAGGCCCAGTAGAACTGAAATTATTATTTCTAGCATTTTATGCAAAATGCATACATTTTTTTGGTCCATGCTGAACTTGTTTTTCATCTTAAGGACATCTTTTTTTTATTTTCTTTTACTGGTATAACTTGCCAGACAGTATTTTGAGATTTTTATTTCCTAAAAGAAAGAATTTGCTTTCTGATTCCTATATATGGCACTTGGCTTTTTAATATTCTATCTCGTTAAATTTGAACATCTTCTCAATGCTCACTAGTTTATTTCAAATTCTGATCACAGGCTCTTAAATTTATACAGACTCTGTGGCCTTGTGGTCATCTGTGGATCCCATCAATACAAACTCTATTCCGTAACTGAAGTTGTTATGGCACAGAATTAATAAAACCAAGCTCATAGTAGACTTTTAGGTAATCCAATTTGGAATAGGCTCCAAGTTTGAGATGAAAATATTGATAACCATTCTTTGAAGCAAGATACATGATTGTCCCACTTGTGAATGACTGTACTAGATCCAATCTGGAAACAAGTGAGCCCCACTCACGTTGCTGTGCTTCTTTCAGTATCAGGTTGGTAGATCAGCAGAGGGTGGTACTGGCAGATACATCTTCCCCGGCTGTTGCCAGCACAGGAATTACTCAGTGAAGACCTGCCAACAGGTATGAAAAAAACTAGGAAAATTTGGAGTACATTATTACCTATTGCAAGGTTGGGTATCCTACTGAATCCTCATGATCATAAAGCCTGTATGGAGGCTTTCTACTTAACTTCGTGTACTTGGCCGCCTACATAACTTGTAATTATTTTAGGGCTATCAGACCAGCCTAGACACATCTTCTATTTTTGTAGGTTTCCATGGAGATAAAAACATCTGGGAAGACCTCAGATCTCTATCTGAGCTGACAATGAATATTGAGTATTAAAGTTAAGAAGAGTACATCTGGGAAGAATTAGTTCTTATGCAATGTGCTGAAGGTGCTATAGGTTCATTTGGGCAAAGGGGATACAATGGAAGTTACACCTTCTCATTTTATTAAAAAAAATAATAATTTCTCCATTGCTTGGAAACCACAATACATTCCTAAAAGACTTTCCTAGTCAGAATAAAAGTCCTAACCATATGTTTGAGATGAAATGGATCTCAAGTCTGTCACACAAATATGAAGCCCTGGGAAGTTTAATATAGCATCACATGGTACAGGTGCATTGCTGAGATGACTTGCTAATGGTAACATAGGTGAGGAAGGGCTATTCTTATGCACAGTTGAAGAAAGAATTTTGCCACAATAAGGATGGCTTACATGCCTCACATTCCTCAGAGCTGAAAATAATGAAGATAGGAAACAGAGGGGAAAATAATCAAATTTTGACTAAGGAATCAGCAGGGAATTTACTGCAGGTGCAATATTTCTTGAGACAAAAATGTTTTTTTTGTTTCATTTCCATTTTATTCCATGAAAATTAACCCCTCCCCTCTCCCTCTCTTTATCAGCATAAAGTAGATTAAAATGTTGATATCCTTTCCTGACAAAGATAGTTTTATGGTCTTAAAGTCAAGTTGCTGGAGTAGGATTAACTTCCTAAAGAACTTCAAATAGCTTTGCTGAGTGTAGCAGAGTTCATTAACCTGTCCAGTTTTACTAATTATGCTGAATTACTTTCTGCATCTACTGCTGCACAACTGTAACCTTTTGTACTCTCCCCAGTCTATCAAACAAGCCATATACTTCATTGACCCAGCATATCACTCCAATCACTGAAATAACTACTACAAATATACTTTAACTCCAGACTGAATCAACGCCTGTATTGCTGGAAATCATGTAGGTGCCCAGTAAGTAAACATTTGATAGTGTTGCAAAAACTTTTGTTGCTCTTCCCAGGACTTCTTTGAACTGCATATTGATTCTAGAATATGACTTCACTTATGTATGAAAGTATCTGAAGTGGGAGTGCCAAGAAGATGGAACCAGGCTCTTCTTGGTGGTGCCAAGCAATAACACAAGAGACAAAGGGCAGAAACTAATGCACAGGAAGTATTTCTCTCCTTGGGTGCATAGTTTCTTATTTTGGAAGTGTTCTTAAAATTCAAATGAACAATCAGCAGTATGATACTATTCCACATGACCAAGACCTGGGTTCCAACATGTAATCGTATCTTAACAAATCTGTGTGATTTATACTGACTAAATAATACATTAAAAATATTAACATCAATATTATAATATTAAATAAGATATTAATAAAAGCAGATCTGGAACCTTATTTAAAGAAAAATACTAAATCAAAAGGATTCCTTGAAATATCAGAGTGCATTAAGATACTCGCTAATGTTCCTTCCATAATACAGCTTCATGTCCTTAACTGAAGGTAGAACTTTGTCTTTGTGACATCTATTTGTACGTATCCAATTTATAGTTTTTAAACTGGCATAGTGACTGGTTTACATAGAGCAGAGAACATGCATAACAAACATGTAATATAGTGTATATGCAGATACAAAGTCACTGAATGTCCAGGACAAAAGGAATCCTCCATTATATAAATTCATTTGAATTTTAACACTTCCATCAGAAAATAGTTTTTATTTTGCTCTATGTAATCAAAAGTTTCTGTGTGGAAACTATGAAATCATCAATAGAAAAATTTGTATGGAACAAGCAGCTTATATTTACTACTTCCACTGTCCAGGGTGACTCAGAATTTATTTTTTTTATCATGAGGAGAAATTCTTGAGGAAACATTATATCCAGGTCTTCATATATCACTACTCTAGGGGACATAATTGTGGTTAGAATTTTTTTATTTTTTTATCAAGTCTTGTCTAGTTATTAGATAGGCACAAGAAGAAGACCAAAGGATTTATTCTGTTCCTAACTCTAACCCCACCTTGGCAAAATAACAGCAGTGCACCTATAAGAAGGCTCACAGAAACACCAACAAAAAATCATTGAACTACAAATAGGTAGGATCTGGAGGAAGTATTTATATAAAACTGAGTATATGCGTAATCAGGCCTCTGAGTGGGAGTCTAGCACTCTCCTTCTGGACCAGAAGCGGGTCCTTTTTGCCAGTATCAGGGACTTAACGTGTGCGAACAGAGGTCTTAGGGCTCACTCAACATCATCACTGTTAATGTTCTCAGTAAATTAATCTGGGTGCCCTACTATGAGGAAAAGTATCTTTGGTAATATATATAATATTTCAAAGAGTGAAGAGCGATTGGATTTAATTTAGATTTTGTTTTCTGTTGATTCATACCCATACTCCCTGTGAAATCTGTACAATTACAGACCTACATCACTATAATGGTGTGCATAATCCAGTCACCTTTTTACTTCTTTTGAAAAGAACTCTGATTAATCATGACACTCTATAAAGAAATAAAATTATTATGTGAAATCTGGAGCATACAACTTCCATTAAGCAGGTGGAAAGAATGTCTGCTATTTCACTTTGAAAGTGCACCAGTAAGAGTTAGGTGAGGTGGGAATGATAGCACGTAAACCAGATCAGAACAGCTGCACTCCATGTCCAGTGCAGTTCCACAGAAGAAGAAAAATTATTTTTATTTGTATTTCAGTCATTGGCTTAGATGATCTGGTGGCAGTACATGGACTTTGGTATAATTTTGTTTCTTGGCTGTGATCCACTTTTCCTTGACATTAAAATAATGGAATGCAGCCACAATACCAGAAACACCTTGGAAGAGGCTTATGGTCTGTCCCAGGGACAAGAGGATTCTGTATATCTGATTTTAGCTGGAAACATGATAGCAGCATGTGGAAGTCTTGAAGTGTAAGTGAGAAAAGAAAGGTGGGGTTAGACTGGAGGGAACGACTTTCTTCCTTACAGCTGCAAGAGAGAGCCCAGTATTCTCCACGTAATAGTGTACCTAAGAAGGAAGGCTGTGTTAGATGGTTAAGCCATAATGACCTTGTTTCAGGGAGCAGTAGTAAGCCATGATGTGCAAGGCAATTTTGAACTTTAATAAAATTTGATCAGCAGATTAACATAAATATTTGAAGAATAAATTTTGTAACTTCACCATGGGCAAAATATAGATCCAGGACCATTTGTCTAGCGCAACAAGTTTCTGTCAGTATGACTTTAAAATGTCATATCCAACTGATTTTTTGAAGTCTAATACTTTCTTTTTTCTGGTTTCAAGTTTCCCATACTTTCACAATGCTAAAAGTCAGCAAATAAACAATACATGTCATGCTAGTGGGGTCTCCAGAGTTTCTTTTCCTCTTCTCACTGCAAGAGAGTTTTGGGTTTATCTCTTTTCAACACTTTCAGCTTTAGCTATGACTATAGCTCAGTGATTTCGTAAAGAACTGCACTGAGGAAATATGGTGAATACCAGTGACTCAGGCGTTAATGCTGCATTTCTCATCAACTATTTTCTTGATGACAAACTTTGTTTTCAGAAACAAAGCTGTTTTTGGACAATTGCTTGTCTCCATAGTTATGTGTGGGAAACAAAATAGCTACTTTATAGTTTACTCTTTCAACTTCCTTTTATAAACCAGATTATGACCAATGGTAACATCATTAAACCTAAGCAAATCCTTCTGAAATGCTGCAGGTGTGATCATATGCCAGAATAAAAATTATCTGGTCAGTTCGAGATAAATGAAGCAAAGCATTTCTGTCCATGTGAGGGTTCAAACTGAAGTGATTTCATATTGAGCTTTTTTTCTGTTTTCTCTCTTTTCACTTGCCAAAGCTTCAAAATAGTTTGGCCTGAAATCTGCACATCAGGTTATTTTTTGTGGACAAAAGTAGTAGAGGCAAAAGAGTTGTGCCAGGCTGCTGGCCTGGAGGAAAACAGGACTAGGGGAGCTACATGAGAGGGCAGTAAGCTGTCTAGTAAAGTGTGTCCTGGGAATAACAGAACACAGCTCTTGCTCCACCGGTTTTGGAAGCTCTATGATAGGAGAAAAACAAGACCTTTTGTTGCACAAGGAGGTTCTCCTTTTTTAGAAGTCTTCTCATGGGATTATTCACACATATATTTCAAAGGTTCTTTACACAATGAACCCTGAGCGAAGGCATATTAGCACACCTAAGAGTCAAACAGAAAGAAAAAAAAAACATTAAAGTACTGACATCTGAACACCTTTCCAAATTCTCTTAGCTCTGCATTTTTAACTTGTGTACATTTGAAATGTCACAACTGAACTCTCCATAAAGTATTAGTAGAAGATGGTTGAACTACTTTGGAACCTTAATCACTGAAATAGTACCCACTGTTGATCACTGTGACTTTTATGAAGAAATAATATTTTCAGAGTAATTCTTATGGTCTCTGATATACTTTGGTTTATGCTATTTTCTCAAATTCTTTTTATTCTGCCTCTCGGCCTTATCAGAAATTACTTCTGTCTCATAGAGCAGACTTTGGTTCATACACCTTAATCAGCTGAACACCCTCTCAGCAAACATCCTTTCATGGATGGATTATCCTCATCGCAGGTTTTAGAAAACAGTCACCAAGGAAGGAAGGAGTTTATTTTAATTTCCAGTATTGTACATGTTGGTGGGCATACTAAAAGAACTAAACCAACATTTGTCTTTCATGTTAATATCTTTCCTCTGTGTCTGAAGGATATTAGTTGCCATGGTTTAATGACCTACTCATCTTAAAAAAAAAAACTTAAATAAAATTTATTTTTCACAAGTTTTGTATTTCAGTTTTTGTTGCTCAATTTCCTAAAGAGTAGATAATCTATCCAAAAAATCTTCCAAATCAGCTAAATTACCTCATATTAATGTGCATAACTTTTGAACAAGATAGTCACTGTATGCCAGGTGGACTACATGTCCTGTTAGAGTTCAAAGATTTATTTCAATCAAATAAATCTCTGTTTTCCCCCACTAAGCAGTGTTATATGTCTGTGCCGAGTTTGAGATTAAAAGATCATGGACTACACAAAACAATTAAATGTTTGTTCTACCATATCCCTTCTTGAAAAAGGAGATCTTCTCTGTGAAAGAAAAACAACAAATGCATAGTTATTTTTGAGATAGGACACAGCGATCTGATACAGATAAGATGCACTCCTTTTGCCCTATTCAAATGGTAAGCTATCTAATGCAAATATTATTTTCCAGTA
Source organism: Myiotriccus ornatus (assembly GCA_036023395.1). NCBI lineage: Eukaryota > Metazoa > Chordata > Aves > Passeriformes > Tyrannidae > Myiotriccus > Myiotriccus ornatus. Next base: position 69,224,320 of record JAYRBT010000001.1, on the reverse strand, counting down.
ACTGAAATCATTCATTTATCCACACCTCTAGAAAACCCTGAATTTAAATCTCTTTCAGATACTGAAGTAGCTTTCACTAGCTTATTTTCATGAGACACTAATGGCTTTGTACTGTGAAGTTGTTTTCTCCCTAAAATAATGAAACTTTTCAATGATTGCACGAAAGCAAATAGTACTTACTGGTTTATTATTTAATTTCCACATATTTAACTATCGTATTTATATTAAAAGCCTGTGTTAAAAGTTTTGCGTGTTAAAGTTTTGCATTTACATCTCAAATTTCAATCGAGTTTACAGATACTTTTCATATATCTATTTTGGATATTATATGTTATGTTATTGTTTAGGTGCAGTTTACCTATAAAGTCATCCTCTATCACATATTTACTTTTTCATTTACCTCAAGTCTTTGCCTGTTCTGTTTTATGTTGGTTATTCTACTGTTAACTTTTAAAGAGATTTAGTATAAAATATACTCCTTTTACTCTTTTTCTTTGTAAAAATTAGCAGTCATTTAAAGCGGTAAAGCAAATGGCGGTAAGATAAAGAAGCCAGGGAACAAGAACCACTTCACAAACATAAGGCAAACAAGCCATCCTTAAACTCTCTCCTATTGATCATACAGAGCAGCCTCCAATTGATTGCAGGGATTCAGCCAAAATAGGAAGTTCTTGTGGTGAGACGGCTGATATGGTCAGGCTGGAAAACCTCTCAACTGCTTCCTGTGGTCACCCAAATTCCAAGGCCCTGCTGAACCAGAGGACACTCTGAATAAAGGATTTCTTAGAATTTGCTCTGCCGTAGTCAGGGGCTCTGCAAATGCCATGTGACTCAGTACTGGATGATTTCAGTTCCTTGAGCAAACTAAGATAAAGTAGAAAAATGTTTCCCTGCTTACCCTGGAAAGAATCCCATGAATAAGAGGTACTGCAGTCAAGGGAAGTTTTCTGTGCAGCTTTGCAGATATTTTGGTGGTACATGGCAGCCTCCAGGTTCAACTGGCTTCACCATAAAAATCAGAGAACTCTACTGACACCTGTTACTGCATATTCTTCACATGAATATATGAACATTATGAGTTCAGTAGCTACAATCGCACTCACCCTGAAAAGTCTTCTGCAAAAAAGAGTACAAGCTGTAACTTGGAAGGTATTGGGTGCTGCCTCAGAGCACTGCACACCCTCAAGTTTTCTGTTCGTAGTAGCAGGCTCAGGGAAAAAGAGAATGATCCTCATCTGCCTTGCAGAGTTAGACTGAGTGAAGAAATGCCTACTGCTGCATTGCCAAGTTTTTGCTGGAAAACTGATTTTCTTTACAGGACCTGTAGCAGCACGTTCAGCTCTGCACCTTGGTCCACAGACATTAGACTGCTCTAAACATGCGGAACAGATAAAGGAAACATTATCATCTCGTCTATGCAGGAGAGGAACTAAGCTGTGAATACACTTCCAGCCACTCTGTAGAGCTGGAACAAAGCTGGCCCCAGGGCAGGTCTCAGTGTTTCAGTGCTGTTTCAGTGCTCAGTCTCTCATCTATCTCAGCGGATCCCAGGTACAGAGACCTTCCTGGAAACCTTTTCCTTCATAGATCTAGAACACTGACACATCTTCCCCTTTGTCCAGTTTCTTACTGTCCTGCCTTTAGGGATTCTACACCATCTGCATACAGATCACTTTTGCCTACTGCTATTGTTTTGTTTTCACTATGTGTGTTCAGTATGTTAAATGAAAAATATGAAGTATTTAAGTCTAGCATCTAGGGTGACAAAATAAGATGCAGGCTTATTTAGGCACCTAGCTCAGATGAAGAAGAGATCAATTAATTTTTTTTGAAGCCAAGTGTTCACCTGAGCTCTGATAAAATTCAGTGGATGTCGGGGTTTGATTCGGCCACTGCCTCTTTGGGCAGTCTCTGCCCGCATTCTCCACCAAAAAATGTCGTGGTTTTGCCTTGGGTTAATTTGCTTTTACACCCCCCACACAATTACTATTAGTTGAGAGAAGGTTTATGCA
>JAYRBT010000001.1:69158132-69222208 GCA_036023395.1 Myiotriccus ornatus | reverse complement strand
TGGGTTTTGTCCGGAAATCTACTTGGACAAAACCATTCACAACCCCAGGGACGGGCTGGTGGGCAAAACCACGACAGTGGAACACACACAGAAATCTTTCAGAAGTGATCTATTTCGCTTAAGTGCTTATACTAATGACCACAGCTGTACTGGTAAATAAAAGAGGATGCCAAGGTACTGGCTTGCTGACAAGAGCTAGACTCCTTCAGGCAGATAGATACTGAAAATATCTAGATGGAAAAGTCTAACACAGAGCCAGAGAGAGAGAGAGTAATTAAACATTGCAAAATCGAAGTTTCAGTAATCAACCTTCTTCCTGACCCTCTTTAATTTGGCAATATAGACACACTCAGTGGATTCATTGTCTGTGTTTCTAGTGTTCATTTTTTGGCTGTTCCAGACAGAATTTCACCTCTTCCGCCCATATGTTCAAAAAATAGAAACAGAAACAAAACAAAACAACAACAACAAAGAAAAACAAAACAAAACAAAAAACCAGCTGTCTGTAAATATGAATTTAAATTTAGATGCTCTGCTTTACCTGTTGCAGAATGTTTAGTTTTGGTCAGTGCGAAATCCATGAGTCCTCAAACTAAAGTTTCCTTCTACAGTTTCAGGCATGCCCTGTTACCTGTTCTTGCTCATAGAAGAAGGTCTTATAATTTGAAATTATGATTAATCTAGGTCCTACTCCTAGGACCCTAACTCTCTGCTGATCACAGTTCTTAATTCTTAGTTCAGTAATTTCAGTTCTGTTCTTGAAACTTGCAGGCATCACTATGATTAACATCACAATTTGGTAATCCCTGTTTGTTTCTGGCCTTAAATACATACAGGGGTATTCAAATATGAGCTGTTTCCTCTTTTTTTTTTCTTTTATCTGTGACAGCTTCTAAAGATTTGAACCTTTAAAAATCTAGATTCGTGCTAACGAACTGGTTTTCAATTGCTCTTGTCTACTTGTAAATATTGTGGCCATAATTTTTTTTTAGTGTGTAAGGTATTATATGTGTGAAATATGCACAATCAGGTTGTTCATAGGGGAAAAGATGTCTTTTTTTTTTTACAATGGTGATTGATTTCTTTCCAAACACTGTCTTGTTATAATTATTTCTTACTGGATACAGTATTTGAAGAGAATTTTATGAGTATAGTTTTTCGCCTAAATCCTGGCTCTCTGAACTTTTCAATACAGAAAGGATGTAAAAAGATTTTGTAATGTAGCCTTTGAAGGTGTACTCTAAAGAAGTCATTTCAGCCTCTACAGGGGATACTGTGTGCAGAAAGAATGTCAACCAGCCCTGAGTTAGTCCAATGTGACCAATTTAATTTTGAAATTGAATCTCTTAGGCTACTGTTTCTTCCAGGTTATTGATCGCAAGAGTTACTGGTCTTTCATCTGGAAACAGAAAGAATCCAGGAGAGGAAAATGAAAGCGTTCCAGAGAAGGTCTGTAAAAACATTGCTTGAAGGAGGCTAGAAACTACATGAACTTAGTGTGATTGCCATCACATAGCAGGTGCAGCGACTTTATCACTAACGAATAAAAAATTACAAGATCTCAAGTTTTCTTTATAAGAGCATCCCCTAAATGTTGATATGAGGCAATTTGTCCTGAGGGAAATGAGTGGCCATGCTTATTCAGCCTCTTTTTCCTTAAATAACTATTGAAAAGGGTGTGGTTTGCTGGCAGGTTGAATTGATGATGATGAAGCAAATGAACTGAGTGGAAAATACACAGTCCAGCTACAAAATGAGACTCAATTACAGCACAATTCACCCTCTCCATAGTGTACCTACCGCACAAGTGATTCATCCTGAACCACAAGTTCAGCACAGTCATTCAGAGGGAATACCAAGGTCTCACTTCCAAATTATTACTCAGAATCAAGTAGGAGGAAGTCCCTCATTACGATTGTGATGGATAATAGAACTCCATCACAGGACTCCTTGGCAGGATCGAAACACTTTCTCTTGGACCTAACTTGAGTCTGAAATGTTTAATGAGTTGAGTCATATCATGAAGCAAATAAGGATGAGAAACAGATCATTTTAGTGAGGTCCAAAATGTAGCATGCCTAAATTTGGGCTTCCCCATCATCACACAGAGTGTGATAGAGTTTGCTCTCATAAAAGTCTTTTTTTTTTTAGTAATTCTAAAAAGCCAAGCTTTCAACAAGAGTAATTAGTGGGGATCAGCTGCAATCTATTTTTGCTCCTCTGAAGGAAAGAAACTTTTTGTTTGTTTATTTGGGGTTTCTTGGTTTGGTTTTTCTGTTTGTTTTCCTTCTTTTTCAACATCAAAGAAAGCCCAGCTGAACAGAATGATGGAAAAGGTGGAAGAACAGCCATAGTTCAACACCAATACTGCATCTGACTGCAGATGAAACAACAGAATTCATTATTTTTCCTTCTAGAAAAGGTATATAATAAAATATATTGTGAAGTATTTATCTGGAATTAGGTTGCATACAGTAGTAGCAATTGCTCCACTAGAGTTTTTGACTACTGTACTTCAGGAAATCTGGCAAAAATCTTCTATGTATTTTCCTTCTCTTACTAACTGAAAGCTTTTCTTTCTGCCTTTCACTCTCTCCACCTATGAAATAGGGGTTCTGAAGGACTATGATGAGTAACAAATATTCGTACCACCATGAGAGAAGCATAAAAGCACAGTTGAAGTACTGAATAAGATTACACAGCCAAATAAGATTGCAGCTGAATTATACAAGCCAGGATGTCTTACTTGGCTACATGAGCCACATACATTGCTATAATCAGAGGGTTCATTATATGAATTGCAGAGAAAGCCTAGACTCACCTTCCCCTAAATAAACAAACAAACAAACACAAGTTGCTTTTAAGATGGTGAACTGTCTGGAAAATGAAATTTGACTAGAATTAATTATGTTGACTGAACAGGAAAAATTATTATAGAAAAAACCCCCAATCAGATGGGACTTCCATCTCATGAGCTAAGAAACTGCATAAAGGTAAGTCACAGAGGGGATTCCAGTATTAACTGGACAAAGAAGATTCTGGTTTTATTTACACTGTGGAACTTTCTATAAATAAAGCAGAATGTTTGGATTTTACATCTGTGATCTACAAGGGAAACCACAATTACCTCACAGAATCATCATGGAATGGCATTGGTTAGAAGGGACCTTAAAGATCGTCTAGTTCCAACGCCCCTGCCATAAGTGGGCATACCTTTCACTAGACCAGGTTGCTCAGGGCTACATCCAATCTAGCCTTGAACACTTACAAATGGGGGGTTTCCGCAGCTTCTCTGAGCAACTTGTTCCAATGCCTCACCACCTGAACAGTAAAGAATTTCCTCCTAATATCTGATTGTCGTGGTTTTGCTCTGAGCTAATTTGCTCTTACACCCCCCACACAATTGCTATTAGTTGAGAGAAGGTTTATGTAGACAAAAGAGACTTGATTTGGGAAAATAATATGAACATTTATTACTAGCAAAATAAAACTAAAGAACTACATTTACAATAATTCTACTTAAGTAAAAGTACTACTTATTTATAGGAATACCTCTCCCCCATTTATATCAGTTCAAGGAGGAGAAGCAGTCTCTTTCACCATTTTCGAAGCTCTAGGTCTTTTCAATAACTCCGCAATACTCTAAAGCTTTTCTTTTGTTATCTCAGGACAACAACTCTGATTTGTCGTAGCTGGAACTTTTTCTCTTTTTCTCTTGCTCTGTGTTGACCTCCAGGGCTGGGCCTACCCACCTCCTGGGCTAAAACCGGAGGCTGGGGGTTACCCAGGCCCTGTAAGATTTTCCATGGGCTTGCAAGGGGACATTTGCCTACCATGGATCTTCACCACAGGGTTACAGGAGATAATGGCTTTTGAGTCCACCTCTGTTGCCTGTGGGGGTCCCTCCCCATGGGAAAACAGTCTTTGATAGACTACTCTGACGCGAGTCCATCTTTCACACAACAGGTCTTCCATTCTCTGCTGTCTCTCAGAGTCACAAATTTAGCTGCACCAGCAGCATGGATCTCTCACTGAGATCCCAAGCTTACCCAAGCTGTTCTTGCTCTGGCATAAGCCATGTCTCTCTCAGGGTCACAAATTTCCAGCAGCAGCATGGATCCCGCACACGGATCCTAGCATCCCACCTGGGCCATCTCGCTCCAGCGTAGGTTTTCCTCAGGGTCACAAATCTTCAATAGGACTCTGCCTCACTTCAGGTCTCTCATAAAGTCTCGGCTTTCTCACGCATCAACTTACTCCAGTGTAGACTCTTCTACGAGCAGCATGGGAGCCTTCTCACTCCAACAGTGTTCCAAAGGTAACAGGGATTTATTTTTCAGTCTTTTCCCTGCTGAAGGGAGAGAGTGAAAGGGGGAGAAACAGGCCCCCCCTTCGAACTTCTCTTTGCTGCTGCAGCTTCGACCTTGGACACTTCATTATCTCTTTGCTGGAATTCTTCTGCAGTGGTTTTTCGTCCAAGTAGTCAGTCCTTTAAAGTTTTTTTCCTCTACTCTCTTACATGAGAGAAGGGGTGCTTCAGTGCCACACCTGCCCCCAGCCCAGGGCCGGGGGAGGAGGGAGACTTGGCCCTTTTTGGGGCCTGTCACCTCTCTTACATGGCTACCAATTTCAACTGCTACTAATTTTAACTGTGCAACACCCTTCTTTTCCGTTTTCTTAAATATGTAATTGGCAAAGGCGTTACTGAAAGATTTGATTGGCTTTTTGTCCGGAAATCCACCTGGACAAAACCATCCTCAGCCCCAAGGGCTAGTGGGCAAAACCACAACACTGATCTAAATCTACTCTCTTTCAATTTGAAACCATTCTCCCTTGTCCTGTCACTACACGCTCTTGTAAATGGTCTCTCTCCATCTTTCTTGTAGGATCCCTTCAGGTATTGGAAGGCTGCAATTAGGTCACCCCAAAGCCTTCTCTTTTCCCAGGTGAACAACACCAATCCTCTCAGTCTTTCTTCAGAGGAGAGGTGCTCCACGCTTTCTCAGACAGGATGATGTCCCTCCTGCGTTGGGGACCCCAGGGCTGAATGCAATACAGTGGTGTCTCTCCAGAATGGAGTAGGGGCAGAATCACTTCCTGGACCTGCTGGTCACACTGCTTTTGATGCAACCCAGGATGCAATTGGCTTTCTGGGATGTGAGTACACATTGTTGGATCATGTCCAGCTTCTCATCCACCGGTACCCCCAAGTCTTTCTCAGCAGGACTGCTCACTCCCCCCAGCCTGTATCACCCAACTCAGGTGCAGCATCTTACAGCTGGTCTTTTTAAATGTCATGAAATTCCAATGGGTCCGCTTCTTAAGCTTGTCCAGGTCCCTCTGGATGTGTCAGCTGAATCACTCAGCTTGGTTTCATCTGCAAATTTGCTGAGGATGCACTCAATCCCTTTGTCATTAATGAAGATATAAAATCATACTGATGCCAGTACAGACCCCGAAAGTACACTGATGTCTAATTTCCTGAAGGGACACGTAAGCCCAGTTTTGGGGTCCAGGCTCAAGAGACTGCTCCTTCATGCCTTAAGACTCTTAATCTCTATAATATTGTGTCTTTAGTAGATTTATACCTGCTTTGGTGTACTCTGCAATAACTGCTATCTTGGAAGCTGTAAGCAGAACAGCTCCTATACCTATATCCATAAGGAATCCTCAGATTAATCCTCAAACCAATATTTTTTTTACCTAAAGCCCTGAAGGGCTCAGTCTGAACAAAGAGGAGCAAGAGCTCCCCTGTGTTTGACTTTTACCTGAACATGCTAACACAAGTACTAATGTTCTCATAGTACTGAGCAGAAGAGTAGAATGTGTATATGTGTTTTTTCTCCTTCTTTTATTTTTCCTTAAATTTCCAGTGAGAAGAAAAACATTTTAGTACCTTGGTTTTCTCTATCAGGTTGTAAAAGTGTGCCTGTAGTTGAAAGTTCAAGCTTGGGAGAGACTTCTAGCTGCACAATCATGCTTGTGAACAGAGCTGGCCACCCTCCTGTCTTTATACACCCCGTTTCTCCATTCCTGACCTTTTCACAAACAATCACATCAAACGCACCTCCTTTGTGGCAAATGGCATAGAAAAAGAGAGGTGCAAAAAAACAGCTTTTTGGCCTTCTTTGTGACAGAGTCTTACAAGCAAAGAAGCCTTTTTGTCTTGTCACTGTACAAGCCTATCTCACATTCCCCAATCTTTTTGGTGGTATCACAGTGCTTCCCCAAAATGGACCCTTTTCCTCCTTTTTTTTCCTCAGTAAGCATGTTGTAGCATTCAAATACATCATATGGTGACCTATAAGAATTTACACATAATTGTTATCAATACAAATGAGGTTCTCATAATATATCCTTGAGATTGTATGCTTAAGCAGGACTAAAAGGGCTTTTATTGAAAATATTTTTAAAGTGTTTCTTCTCTTGCAATGTGCAAAGTCACTAACTATAAATGCTTCATCATCTAACATTTTTTTTTCCTGTTGTGGGGAATGCTACCTATTTTCTTGTTTAAAATAAGACAATGTAATGTTTTTACAAAATAGAAAAATAATTGTGGCATATTGTTATGATAACCTGTATTAGTAATATATCATATTGAGAATTCAGTTCTTATGGAATGAAATCTTCAGGTGTCGTTTATATACAGGCAACTATATTACAACAAAGGAAAATAAAATAGGAGCTTTTTGGAACTTAGATACTTACATACAAAGATTTTTATTAGGATCTTATGCTTACTGAAACCACTTTAACAATAATTCTACTCTACCAAGATTCATCTAGTTAATGTCAATTTTAGCTCTATAAGAAGTTTGCTTGAGAAGGAGATTGATGAAAAAGCTAATATAAATCTAAACCATGAAGACTGAATTTCTCTGTGTCTTCCTGGACTCTAAAGGGAAAAAAAAGAATAAGCACTCTCCCTTTCAGCTGGGGGAAGGGGAATAGGGGAGGACAGAGAAGGATTATGCCTCAAGTTCTCTCTGAGTGTTCGCCTGAGGTCTCACTGTAAATATCTTATCTAAAAACATTAATTAATGTAAGTAGTAAGACTAGGACAATGTGCCTGTGCTATGGGATTTCCTTATTTATATCTTTTTTGAGTGAAATTTGCAATAAATGTGTCTAATTTTTTTGTTTGCTTTTGTTTTTGCTATAGCAAATGTTCAGCATTTTGTGTCATGATGGGAATTTTAATGAATGCAAAACAAAAGCATTAGTGAGGGGTAATGCCCAGGATATGAATCAGGTAGGTACATGTATTCATTAGCACTGATTGCTAACACTCTTTCATGCTATTGTACATCGTAATGTGGGTCAATCAGATGCACCACAAAAAGACTTATAAAAGAGTTACTGACACTTTTCATGTTCACTTCCAACTCTGGATTGATCCAAAGTTTGTTCACAAAAATGCTGGTGTAATCTTAGCCCAGAACACTAGAGCTTCCACTCTCTTTTTCAGAAGTATGGCCCTCTTGAGGGTTTTAGAAATGTAAGTGCCCAGAAGAAATGGGTCCTGAAAAGAGTCTGCTCCGAACAGCAACCTTTACACGTCACAAGTGAAAGAATGTTTGTGCCTACCCATGGGGAATTAACTACTTCCCCTTGCAGCCTAGCCACTTCAAAGGTAAAGTAGAAGCTTTTTTTTCCTTTCCTTTCCTTTTATTTATTTTTTATCTGTTTCAGGATGCTAAGGTAAACAACAGGTACAGTGCTGATCAGTGCAGCTTATTTCATAATAGTCTCTGAAATTCCAACAGAGCAGTGAAAAAGGTACACATTTGCTATATAACATATAATATTGCTGGAATCCCAGCAGTATAATCACAGTCAGTAGAAGCAGCACAGTCTCAGAGACATTTGTCAGAGGCATAAGAAGACAGAACCATATTTGATGCAAACTTTTTACTTTCAGTCAGATCAGTCATTAGGTGAGTTTGACAATTATCCCTTTGACACATCTTCCTTTTGTTGCTGCATGGACAAAAAATAGCACTGATGTTCCTTTTTTTCTTTCTTTTTCCATTTCTGAATTTCCAATTCCTTCAACAAAAAAATTGACAGAATATGTTTTCATTTAAATAGTAGACTTTTTCCCCTAAGAAAATAAACAAGTACTCAATCAAAAAATATCTATAAGAGTAATAGTGTAATGGGTTAAACCCTTCCTGTAACTAACTGCTTCCTAAATGGTGTTCACAGCACAGACATTGCTCAGTCTGAGGCCATCCATGGCTTTTGGTGCTGAATTCTAAGATAAAATTTTAAGTGGAAGTGGCTTCTCAGTATCACTAGCTTCCCCCCCTCCTCTTCCAATTTTACCACTGAATTTATCATGCTCATTAGAATTGTTAACCACAGAAATTTGCTGCTAAAGAACATAACACTTTGGCTTAGAAGATAGGGAATAAAAGCATGCTTTAGGCACACAGAGAATCACTCTTTTCTTGCATGAAATGGGCTTTCCTGCTTCTCCCAGGGAATAATCACACCCAACAGCTTTTAGGTTTGGGGATCATGTCGTAAGGAACCAAACTCTCTTTGGCAGGCTGCCTCTGGCAGTAGTCAGTGACAGATGAAGTAGGATGGTAATGATGATAGCTTCCACAGATCCATACAGTGTGGTGTATGCACAGATGCAATATCTTTCTGATCTCTAGTTGTGTGTTTTTCTATACCTGAATACACAAATAAGATATTCCTGCATTAAATGGATTTCTTCCAGCTTCAGTCAGAGTGGCCTCCAGTTGTAACTTTCTCGCCTTTTATAAAGTCATTCTGCAGGTTTTACTCATTTCTCACTCAGGAAATTTTGCTCAGGAAATTTCCAAATTACTTGCTTATAGATTTTACCCTACTAACCCAAGTGATACACTAACAAGGACATTCATGATCTGTTTTCTATCTGTTAATAATACTATATATGCTACTAATTTCTATTAGAACAAATAGTGGTTTATCTAGTCTTTATCAGACTGTATCTCATTTGTCTTGGCTTTCTGCAGCAGAAGCTGCAGCTATGAGATCTGTAAATTCTCAAAGCATCCCTTCCCTATGGCCGAACAGTTTCATATCTTAGTACCTTTTTGAAAGGAAAAGCCTTTCTGTTTGTTTATTTTTTCCCAGCTGATTATCTCAAGTAATATATGCACACAGACGAGCTCCTTAAAAGTGTGTAGACATTTCAATAGCTAAATCTCGAGTGTCATCCTGTCAGATTCTTGGACCTTATTATATTTCCAGGACCCCCTCCAACAGTAGTAGTAGGGTTTGAACATCTGTTAAATAGCCCATAGCAGAAACAGAATGAAACAGAGAAGATAGGGATGTGGTTTTGATGTTTTTGCAGCTGATTGATGAGAAATGGGTATCAACATGTATTTTGAAATCTACACAAAGTGGAATATTTAAGCTAAATTTGGACAACCGACCAGCATCTAGAGTAGTCTATGTGGGCTGAGGTGCAAGTCACATCAGAGCCTCAGGGAGCAGCATGGATCCTCTCCTTAGCATTCTATAGCTGAGGATGCTGTCATCACCCCACCAGAATAAAGTTTAGGAAGCATGAAATTAACTTGAATTGTCTAGATCTCTAAAATTTTTATAGGAATTGTAAACAGCTGCAGTTATTTAAACTAGACTTTTTGTAAGAAAGTTGCCTCAGAATCAGTGAGACTTTTGCTTAAGATAGAGTTCTGGGCTTTGGGGAGCCCAGTTACCCTTCTATACCTGCACATCCATGGAAAAATTACACATCTTAGGCAAATATACGGGTAAAGACTACAGGGCAGCTGAATTAGATATTTAAGCATCTCTGAGGACCTAATCCACGGTTCCTGTTTATTTCTGATTGTTTTCAAACATATTTCATCTTTAAGAGTATTTGATCATTTTATTCATTTTCTAGGTCAAAGCACACAGTTTTTCATTCCTATATTTTAATAATTACGTAGTTACTTCTACTGTTTTTTAATGCATTTACTTGTCTTAGTTCCTTTGTTTTCTGATCAATACATGGCAGAAACTTTCTCATCTGTAATAGCAGGCAAATTAGTCTGAGGATGCAAATGGTACTGGGTTTTTTTTCCACCAAATTATTCAAAAGAGTTCACAGATATTCCCACAGAATCAGGCTTATCAAAAAGCTGAGAAATTTTCCGGTGAGTCCAGGATAATTTGAATTGGATCTTTGAAACCTGTGAACAGAAAAGATATAAAAAAGAAGAATAATGACAGAATCTTTGACACACGTCAGTCCAGACAGAATGAAAATTAACTGAGTCCCAAACCATTTCTTGCAGGATCTTAGAATGATTTCTAAAAGTCCAAACAAAGCAGCCTTTGGTCAAATTGGGAGAAACGTTCTTGCTTTTAAATGTTGGTCCAAAACGAAAAACAGTTCAGAACTTTAAAAGTTCAGCTCACTATTATTCTTTGGTGGTCTGATTCATGGATCAGTGACTGCAACACAAAGACTCCTTTCGATTTTAGTAGACTTCAGTCCCCATGTGAATTGCAGGAGACATCATATCAATGCATACAGAAATAGAGATAAGCATCCAGATACATTCACCTTGTTTGCAAGTAGATAATACACTTATGTTTGATGTACTGAAATTGAATACTGTGACATTTTAGATGCTGTGGTTCAAATAATTTTCTCTTATCAGGGTTTCTCTACTGGAAGTTAGGTCTGGATGGTTATTTTTCTGCTATTGCTCTATGTTCTTCTGTTCCTTACACCATTTATAATAGACCAATTCATGGTTCTATACACCTGATAATCTCATTCACCCCTGATGACACCACTCTGCAGGTTTTTGGAAAGAAATCTTCTTCATTGAACTCAGCCTTGCTCTGAAGATTTGTAACAGCATATAGAGAATACAAATGCAGTGGTTCTTTCTTCACGTGTTCAAACACTTATGGCAGAAAACAAGAGCCCAGTGGTCCTTGCTCAAGTGCATTTGGCTATATGTAGTTCTGAACAGGACAGAATTAATTCCCCAGACCTTGTCTTTTCCTTTTACCATTTATCTTTATCTGTGGTTGACTTCAATTTGCAGAGTTCTTGAAGGATAATTCATTTCTGTATGAGTATCTAAAGAGATCTTAATATTTTATAGGTACTACCACAAATAGCTTTTCTTTCTCCTTTGTTTTAAATGAGAGCCATCAGCAAAGGTAGTTTAAGACAAGACAATGTACTTGGGTTACTTCTTTTCCATGACAGTATTCCAAACCAGGACTGCTACTGCTTTTCAGTCTCAGGATGCTTGCTACTCATTAACAGTTCATATGAAGAAAACATATGCTGCCATTACTGAAATGAGAATAAAAATAATAAGTATAAAAAAAATTGCATCTGGTTGTCTTTTAAAATCATTAGTACTCCTGCTAGACCCAAATTTCTTGACTAAATAAAAAGGCAATTTTGATTAGAGGAAGTAATTTATTTGTAAAACATTCAAGTTTTTCCTACAGGTTTGGAGTTAGTGGGGGTGTGTGTCTGTTTTTTGGGGGAGTTTTTGGGTTTTTTGGGTTTTTTTGTGATGGTATTTTTTTCCCAGAGAAGGAAATGTCAGGAATAGACCACTATTTGCTTATTTAAATGTTGCAGCTTGCATAGTTTTAGTTTCTTCCTCTCAGAGGAAAAAAAAAAAAAAAAAAGGCAAAAAAAAAAAAAACACACACACACACACAAAAACCCACCAGCTTTTCACTGTGCACCAGCTAAAAATTTAGTTACATAAGCTAGAAAATTGGAGGTTTCCCTTTGGCTGGATACAGATGACCACAATTGCAGACCATGTAAACTCTTCTTGTCCTTCCTGTACTAACCAAATTTCTGTTTACTCCAACCTTCAAAAGGGAAATCTGTCAAGGACTGTAAAAAGAATTATCCAGACTGCCATGGCAAGCTTTATGTATGTGTGAAATACAGGTCAAACTGAAAAAAAATGGCAATACTTTTTAGGACTATTTCTAATCAGAGAGATGAAGTAATAATGGAATTTGTGTGTATAAGATAACCACGTTCAGCTTGGTCTAATTGTGATTATTATTGCTCCATTTCTGGAAGAGATCTCTCTGCAGGACAGCACTTAAGTAGATGCTTAATTTGAAGTGTGTGTATTGCCTTGTGAAATCAATGAATATAATAAACGTGTACTTAAAGTCAGTTATGACATTAGGTGTTAGTCTGAAAGGAACAGATTTCAGTGCAAACCTGAGCGTTTTCCTGAATCAAAGCCATGCTAGGATTTAACAGAAGAAATGTTTTCATGACTGTAAGATTTGTAGGAAGAAATAATGGATTTTATTAACTATTCATGATAGAACTTTCAACTGCATGGAACTAAAAAAAAAGCTTCCCTTGCCCCCAACATGCTCTTTAACTAACATAGTAAACAAACTTTTGTTGCAAGTATAAAAAATAAAGGTGGGACCCAATATTGTTTTTCTTATACAACAAGCTTGCTTCTTAATGTGCTACCTATTGGGAAAACACCCCACAAGGGCAAGTCTATTATTTTTCTGCACAAATTCCCAATTGACTGCTGTCCAGGTGTTTCTCAGATGATCCAGAAACAAGCTTTAGATTATTATTTTGTTATACTCCATTAAACTTGATTTCTGAGCCAGAGGTAATGCGTGTGGGCTTCATATCTGGTGCGCCTAAATCTCATCTCTTAATATGTACAGTGAACCTTTCTATTGGAATATTTTGCACAATGAACAAAAGAATGCCATTTGCAGAAAGCATAAGACCCTATTTCTACTGTATGCTATTCCATCCTCTCTTATCTAGCCACTTTATCCACATGGATTTTTTCCAGAAGATAAATCTTTCAATCAGGATTTCTTTATGAGTTGCAGCCCTTGTACTGTGAGGTGTATATCAAAACTTCAAGACAAATTTTGTTCTCTTGATTTTGTTAAACAGTACAAAAGCTTGAAAAGCGAGAAACCTTAGATGTCTATTCATTCATGTTAGAAAAACGGTTTGTCCTTTTTTTTTCCACTCAACACAAGTGAACAAGGTTACTCCATGTATTATCCTAAATATATAGAAATTTATGCACTGAATTAAGGCACCAAAAAGAGGTTAGACTGACCATAAGTGTTGTTTTAAATCAATTTCTCATGTATCATGTTGTTTTATTTCTTCATTACACTGATATGTGGTGCTGGACAAAAGATGCCCTCTTAAAATATCTATGAAAAATTGTAACAGTGAATCTTAAACCTCCCTTAATGAAGCTTAAATGTATGGGTCATTACTATTTACATACAGGTATATACAATTCCTTGATCTTTCTCCTTTATGTGAAATTTTTGCCCGTCTTTCTCTGAACCTGATTTTTTCTGCTATTTCCAGAGTTCTGTTTTGTTGTTGCCAATCAAGAGTAGTTATTACAGCTGGATAAAAACAATAACTTTCATTCCATTAGAAATTCACCGATTTTTATCTTGCAAACCCTTCATTTTCATGTATTTAAAATAAACAAGAAACCTCTACAAAATCCAAGCTACTAAGCCTATCTTGAAATACTTGTACATACCTTGTACATGCCATATCTATCTAAATTTAAATATTTAATTTTAACAAAGTCTGATATACAATCCATCCATCCCTCTGCATTTCTACAGCGCAGCACATGAACTGTTATTATTTCCAGTTGTGTCAAATGGTCTGTGCTAGTTGGCCAGGCAATGGTTACTCAGTGAGCACACATGCCTCATCATGCACATTTCTCTTCAGGGTCTCTGACAAAAACTCGTGGGGTAACAAGGTTTTCAGGAGTCTGTGATTGCCTCTGTGTAGTTCATGAATGTACGAATTAGTTCCACTCTAATCTCAAAACTAACATGAAAGGCATAACTGGCAGCCAAACCCTCTGAAATTGTGGGCTAAGCAGAAAAACAAGGTATGTGCTAAAGCCCATGTGTCTCACTTGTTGTCCTGGCTGTGGAACAGTGAGAGTAAATCCAACAGTGTTTCTGCAAAGAAAACAACCAATCAAACAGTGGAAGAAATTATGAGGAATTCTATTCCACCTATTCTTGAATGAGTAGTGACAAAGATAAATATAATTTCTTTTAACATTCTTTTAACAACTGAACCTTGAAAAGCAGTATTCATGTTATATCTTATGGTGAAATTACTAAGGCTTACATAAACATGGGGAGTTTTGTTTGCAATTAAACAAATTCTTTGGCTACCCTGAAACTTAAGATATTGTAAACCTTGCAGAATTTGGTCTCAGAGTAGATCTGATACATGCTGACAACTATCCCCTTAGATTGTGTTTTAGTGGAAAAACTTTTATTTAAAACAAAAAAAACCAGGATTGGCTAAAAATCTAATTCCGTGTCTGTCTAAAGTGCAAGCATTTTCCCCACAATGTAATTACTTAATTATGACATTTTCATTTTATTAAAAATGGCAAGTTTAATATGGTGCTTACAGTAAGCCACAGCAGAAGGATATTGAATCTTTGAAAGATCTTTCAAAATTATGTAAACATTACTTTATTTGCAGTGCAGAGTCCAATATTTCCTATTAATGAAAGATTCCTTTACCTAATTCCCATAGTAAAGTAGTTTATAGTATTTTATAAATGAACTGAGCAACATCAGCTTTCAATGCAACAGTGTTACTTTGAACTCTTTTTTTCATATTCCACCTGGGAACTGATTTAAGAACTTCACTTTTAACAGCTGTGTCTTTCCTAATAATTTAATAAGTTTACAGACCTACTAGAGTGTTCTTAAATATTGAAATTGCTTCAAGAAAATGTTCTTGTCTCAGTTTTAGAATTACTCAGGAAGCTTTGTGAAATCTTACTGAACTGAAACACAGTGAGCTGGATGATACCATAAAGTGTCTGTTTCATTCCATTACAGACTTATCTCTGTTAATTATTTTTTTCCTTCCATCATCTTTTCAAAGTTGTATATTTTCATACTCATCCTAGTTTTAAAAGTTCATTCTTGAGCCTAATATTTTCTTTTCAAATCAGATACTGTTTAAATTCTCATGGATGTCAGTGGAACTAGACAAATACTTTTGTTTGTGTTGAAAGCTAACATGACAAATATCCAGCCTCAGCTTGCAAACATGTAATTATGGTCTTTCTTTTACCCCTTTCCATTTCCAGACTTGTGTAAGAAGGTTGTTGTATAGGTGGGCAATTTCAAAATGAGTGATGCAAAATTGAATTCAAGTGATGATGAAGGAAAAAAAAAAAGAAAAATCTTTTACTGATGGTCTTTAGTGCAAAATATTTTCGTATCAGGTGCTTATATCAGTAGAGAAGATACATTAGTTGTTGCTTTGCACACAGTAGTCATTTTTCTTTACACATAATTTGGTGGAAAATTATTATGGAGGCTTTTTTACAAATACATTGATCAGTTATATCTGACTGTATGGAAAATATGGTGTTAAACTAGTGCAGTGTGTTTTCAGACTTGAAATCATACAGAAAAAGGGTCAAATTACATACAGAACATAAGAATTAATTTTTTTATACACTATACTTTGTCCTTTTATATGTCTAAAGTAAAATTATGTCAGGGTATACCTGGCAGGATTTCCTAATCAGAAAATGTATACAAAATTAAAAAGAAAATTTAAATTCACCCCCTGAAAAATAAAAGAACCAATGCTGTTAAAAAACACTGTTCTCACAGTTATGAAAAAAAAAATAGAAAAATATGAATTACCCATCTCTGATGCGAACAGTATTGAGTTTTTCATCTCATAGATACAACAGAGAAGTGAGTTAACTCTTTTAATTTCCTCTACATCACTGACAAGTATATTGGTTTTCTTCTCCCAAAACACAAATTGGAAGAAATTCTGGAAGCATAGATCCAAGAAATTACTCTGATTTTTAGATTAAGTGTATGAAAGTGAATTTCTTTGTTCAAGGCTCCTTGCTGAAAGAATGCACTCACCAGCCTGCTCTCCTTCAGGTGACAGTCCCCACTCAGAGAGCAGATCTGATCCACTGTCAGAGTATGAGGCACAGCATTTGAGCCAAGTAGTGTGGCATGAAGGACTGTAAATGTCAGAACAGTTTCTTAAGCTTTACTCATAATTCAGTAACCAGCCAGTAAGTATCAAAGTACTGATGTCATACATGCATAGCAAGAACTGATACCTGGTCCTTTACAAATACCTTCATGTATTCCTCTGTGACCTGTTTTTGAAGCTACGTGTAGACTACCTCCTTTGATAATTATTGTAGCACATTTTTGGTCTTTTCCCTCAAGCCATGTTGACTGCCAACCTTCATGGAGTATGCCTTTGTTCCCACTGGAGGCTTGTGTTTGAATTTGGTCTGTACAGAATCTCACACACATATGTAAGAGTGGTGGGGTACATATGTGGCGTATATATAATTGTATATGTCTGTGCATGTACATGCATGCGTGTGTGTGTATGTATACATATTGTGCTGGTGCACACCTGGATCTCACCACTGAATGTAGCTCACATCAGTGAGGGCCCACATTCAGCTAGGA
The DNA here is from genome assembly GCA_036023395.1 of Myiotriccus ornatus. Lineage (NCBI taxonomy): Eukaryota > Metazoa > Chordata > Aves > Passeriformes > Tyrannidae > Myiotriccus > Myiotriccus ornatus. The sequence continues at coordinate 69,205,663 of JAYRBT010000001.1, read as the reverse complement.
AGAGGTATAACCAGAGGTGATACAACATATAATTCTATGAAAACCAATTAGTAATCAAACCTACAAATTACATCAGCTTTTTTTTTTTTTTTGGATTTTGTTTGCAAATGAACAAGAAAACAAAACCTTCTGTTCACTGCCTCTGAATGATTTCCTATCCCTTTCTCCGTTTTAGCAAAGCTGAACTGGAACATTTCTTTGGCCTCCAGACTCTTGAAACAAATAGATGTTACAGCATTTCAGTTACAGACAAATACATGCTCTTCTCTTTTAGCTCAGCCCTCCTAATCAACAAACATCAGCTCCTCCTCATGCAAGCCCAAAGCCCTTGCAAGAAACACTCACACAGTTGTCCAGCACACTGGCTGATTTCTCTACACACAATAGAGACTACCCTCAACAGCATATTGGAAACATTTACACAGAAAACTCATGATTGTAAGTACTGATCTATCCAGTGATATTTCTATATAGAAATTAATATAATAATTGCTGATATTTGCCATTGCCGGCTGAGAAATAATTTGTGTATACCATCTGGCTGGAAATGATACCTGTTTATTGGCTGACAGAGGTCAAGTCAGTCCATGCCTACCACTGAAAAGCCATTTAAGCACAGTGCTCTCATGAATCTCAAAAAAGTCTGAAATATTTAATTTTAGATAAAGATTAATTCATTTGTAGGCATATCTCCTTTTATCTCCTTCTGGGAGATAAAAATGTCTTGCACATTTTTATCATTAAGATAAAAGTGAAGGAACAGCAAGGCATAGGAGCTCTCCATCATCAACTGCTGGTGCCAGCTGCTTCAGTGGTAGGTGCAAAAAAACCTCAGAACAGTCTGTCACAAGATATTCCTTGCTCTGGGAAAGTTTTATTTCAAAATCACATAGTTAGAGGTTGACTATTGCCCTCAAGTATGAAGCCCTACTTGCCTTCCAAAATTTTTTTAATTGATTTTATTTTTGGAGACCTACTCTCAGAATGTAGTAGATGGCAATCTAAGCCCAGTGACAGAACCATCGACAGTGGCCTCAAATAAGAGACCTGGTTCTTCCCTGCAGGTCATTAGATGCCAGGAATATATGAATGAGCCATTAATTTAAAGAAAACTCAGCACTAAGTTCCAGTGCCCACAACTTAGCCAATTCAACCAGAAAATTAGGGCCAGATCCTGGCCTGCAAAGTGCAGGATTTTGCACACTGCCCCTATCCTTCATCCACATGGCATACAGTCCTAGTTTGCAAACAATTTTACCTCGAAAAGATGTCTGCTACGATTGCAGAAAAAAAATAAATCCAAAGTATTCTTTTCTGTTTAGAAGCTACCTATTGCTGATTATCATGTTGCATCAATTGTACTCAGTGGGTCATGAAACTTAGTTACTGCTTGGCTTTCTTAGGCCACGCCTGTCCCATAAAGCCACTGACTGCATTCAATGACTGAGTCAGGTACAACTCTCATTCTGTTGTGCTAAAGGCTTAGTAACAGGAATTTCCAAGTTCCACTTGGGTCAGTAGGGAAGCGAAACCCTTCAGGCAGGATTCTCAATAGGTTAAGTGTGGACAGAGCCTTAGAGGGTTATGCAGCAAAAAGTCTCTTCTGTATTTTCACTGTCCATAGAAAAATTAGTCAGAAATACAAGTTCACGGAAAGGAACCCATTTCAAGGGGAGACCTAAAAGTCTGAGGAGATATCTAGAAAAGCAGAGACTGTGACACATATGGAAGCAAACATACAGCAAATCCACCATTATGATGCTACCATTGTTGTTTCTTATCAGCTACAGATGCAGGTTTCCTTTAGTATGATCAGCATGAGAGAGTAATAAATTATGGGAACTTTATGAGGCTGGAAGAGTCCTCAGGTGAACTGAGTGAATGCCCAGTGACTGAAGGGGAAGCTGGCTTCAAGGACATGGAAATTTCTTAGAGGAGTCTGGAGGGAGAAAAATCTGCTGGCTGCTGGTGGAGAGTGATGAGGCCTTTAAAACAATATACATGATGGCATAAGTTGAGTGGGACAAAATATGCAACGAATAAATTAACCCACTCCTCCCCTTTTCTCCTGTCCCACTCAGATATCCATTCATCAATATCATTTTCTCTTTTTTTTGCCCTGCCATCTTCTCACCCTGGTTCTTGCTATTTATATTTTTGAGGTCCCTCTATGAGCTTGATAGTTATCATTTGCCCTTTCTTTCAGACTTGAAGAGCCTTAAGAATGACTGGCATCATGCCAACTAAGGTGCAAAATAAACATTATGAAGGGCCCTTTGATAACTTTTGCCCCAAAAAGCCATAGCAAATGTTCCAGGAGAAACTCGCCTCACAATTTCCTGGCTGTGCCAAAAATCTCCAAACTGCTGCTACAGTAAATGGACCATTTTATTTCTAATATATTGTTTCGTGTGCAGGGAGGAAGTGTTGGTCATTCTTTACATTCTTTTACTGAATTCCCAGAGTAAATTCATCGAGCTACTCCAGAAAAGAAATAATTAAATAATAACAATAATAAAAAAATAAAAAAAGAGAAGAAAAGAGGAAGGCAGGAAGCAATTTATCTTCCTTCTGGATTACATATGGTTAATCATCTATTAAAGAGGATGAGATAGGACTAGAAGTTGACCTAAGTCAAGCACATCTGTTATTTTCTTACCACATACTATTCCCCTGGTTTATGTCCAGTTTGGTCATGTTCCCAAGATCATTCCAGAGAAAATTTTAGAGTAAAATGTGTACTTACAGTCTGTGTATGTTGACTGTAGAGAGATAGAAGGGCACAATTTGTTTTGAGAAATTATAAACTTACCTTTATTCCTGGTGCACCTTTGATGCAATAAGAACTTACTTTCTATGGTAGCATTTTCCCATTATTAATTTGCTGTGCAAATAGTTGATTATTTGCACTAATTTTATCGCCACTTTGCTCAGTTGTAACTCAGCATATGTTCCATACTATTCCCTGGGGAAGGTGACTGTGATTACACCATTGTTAAGTGAACACAAATATAACAAAAATTAATTGGAGACAACCCATTCTTTTTGGGGTTTGGGATTTTCTTTTTATTTTCTTTTTTTTTTTTTTTTATTCATCAGTAATAGAGGAAAACACGAGAAATTTAACATTGAAAACAGACTTCAAATTTCCTATTTGTTAGGAGAAACAAAAAGTGTCATAAAAATAGATTAAGGAGTCATTTTTCTTAGCAAAAACAACTATAAAATTTCAACCAGCTTTACCATCATTCCTCTACTTTTCAGAGAGAAAATATGGAAGTTGTTAGTTCATATGTAATATGAACAAAACATAAGCTTCCATTTATAAGTAAAAGATTCATTTTTCTCTTCTGCTTTTAATTCTTCTGTAATTCTGCTCCTCTTGTGCCTGTCCAAGGCCAATTGTTCACATTCCACAAAATATTATTTTTTTTATTTTACAAATAGGAGATAGTTTTGCCAGGAAAAAAAAAAAAAAAAAGCAAAGGACAGAAAGGAAAACACTGATATTTTATGTCAATCTCAAAAATAAAATGTTCCAAACATGTATTTCTTTCTCTTTTTAACTTCTTGTTCTCTCCAAAAAATGGAAGACTAAAAGAAACGTTGTCTAGAATGGCTTCTGTTGAACTCAAGTATATTTTATTAATCAAAGACTGACAACCTGCCTTGTCAAATGAATCTGAGGCATATCACACTTTCCATCATAACTCTTCTAAAAAAAAAGAAAAAGAAGAGCAGAATTCTTCAAAAGCCACTTATAGTATTTGCTGTGTAGGACAGTGCCTTTTTTTTCCTCTCTGTATTAGCAGTTCTCGGAATATTTTCCCTAAGGTTACAAAAATGCAAGTCAGAACTCAGACTGGCATCTCTGATATAAAAAGCATGTACTGGTTCTGTCAGTGTAATACTGTGCCACTATATCACCTCTCTGCAATGACTGACCAGGGTATTTTCTACATCTATTCTAGATCTTTCCGAACAGATAATGGGTAATTATCACATAATCTTTTAGCATTTTAAGGTCTTTTCATGTACTTTTTACTTATCTGTACTGTTTTTCTTAGTAAAATGTCATTCTCAATTCATGGTTTCTGCTTCTGGGCAGAAAAAAACTAAGTCAGTCAAAGCTCAAACGTAATGGAGTAATCAGAAAGCAAAAAGCTAATGGTTATATCCAAAGACATTTATTTTGTTCCCCTAAGCAATACTGAAGGCTCAGATGCATTAACCAAGGTTAAATGAAGCAGTCGTGATGTCTGTATGTTCAATTATGCATAGCCTGAGCCAGAGACTCAGTCTGAACCAATCTTCTACAAAGCTATGCCAGTTTACACCGGTCAGAATCTGACCATGTCTCAACCTACCAGATCTTTTTTTTTTTTTTTTTGTGCACAGCTCCAGACTATGTAATAAAAAATAATACCTAAATAATATGATGATCCAAAGACAATAATTTTTTTTCTTAAAATAGTTTGGAAGTGATTTTTATGGTATTTTATTTCACAGTTTAAAGCACTCTTTTGTAAGGCTTTAGCCCTCATCTCATACATCCTCTCATGTACGAGAAAAAGTGTGTTACTTTACATGTTACATGCCTGAGCACTGTTCAGGTCCATGTTTGACAGGAGTCCAACCGCCACAGCTCTGGTAGTGAGTAGGCTCAGCTAGGGAAATTGCTATAGGGCAGGTATTTTCAAAGGAATAATTTTAGGTGGCTATTTACGTGGGAAGTGGAAACATATTAATAAATTTATTAAGAGAGTTTTGTAGATTTCAAACTCATTAAGCTTACAGACAGGAGTGCATTTTATCAGCTGAAGAATTGATAAAAATGTCCATATTAAAGACATTAGAAACATAAATCAGCTAATCACAGCTATATCACAGCATGATTTATCTTAAAACTGAATAGATAAACAGGAGTGAAACGAGAATTTTTTTTATTGTTAAAGTTTGAAAGGAGCAAATTATGGAAAGATGTCTCAAATAGCGGTTTTCAGCCTGTTCAGATCTCAGATTTAATCTACAAATGATAGTGCAATAGCTCAAATTGTAATTTAACTGCTTATATTATAAGGATTGTACAAATATCACATGTATCAACATAATTTTCTAATTATCCCTCTTAAAATACTGTTCAAAATAAAGAACTGAAGCTTTTCTTCATGTGTTTATTTTTTTCTACTTTTTGCTTATTTCAAAATTCCTAATTTCATAAAACACCCTCTTTTATAAAATTTTTAAGGGTCTTGTCAAAATAAACCAAATACTCACTTTTTAATTACATGAGACACCTAATCACACAGTTGAAGCAGAAAACATTTCATTTGCAGAAATATAGTACTTATCCTTTCATTCTCTTAGTTTTAACTATACAATGATATAAAACCATCCATGGGCTATGCCATGTAACATGGAAATTATCATTTGGGCAGTTGTTTTCCTTTTTCTTGTTTTCTCATTTGTTCTGCAACCACAGAGAGTGTGAAAAAAGTGCAGATGTTACTGGATCTGTCTTCTAGTGAAACTTTAGGAGCACAAAGCAGATCCGTTTGTTAATGTTAATGTTAGGTCAAACCAGGCGTCAGCCAACATGCAATCACACACAAGATCTGCATGTGGAATGAAACAAAGGAACAGGTAGTGAGTAGGCTTCAGTGTCCATCACAGCTCTTTCTCCCTGAAAATTATGCCAAGAAGAGTTATTATCTTTTCCTTCTTTTTTCTTTTTTTCTTTTTTTCTTCTTTTTTTTTCCTTTTTTTTCTTTTTTTCTTTCTTTTTTTCTCTTTTTTTTTCTTCTTTTTTTTTTCTTCTTTTTTTTTTTTTTTTAAACACCACTATTCTACAGGCTATGGATTGCTACCTGGAAGCTGGAATCTCTGGATGCAGTATCACAACTCCTCCTATTAGGCACATGCTTGGACACAGTCTAAGAGGTGGCAGTTTAGCTGTGTAGAACCACAAGAGGTGGAGGGAAAGAAAGAATGGGGGAAAGGTGAATTAGTTTCTTTACAGAAGTGTTTATGTCCACATGAGGGAGAATGTTATATTTTACAAAGGGGTAATGGAGCCGAAGATGCTGACTGGGAACACAGGTCCAGCAGAAGGGAAGAGAAAGCAAGGTGTCCAACAGCTGAAATGCTGCAGAACAAGGGAGGTGTACAAGGGGACAGGTACCTCAAAGTGCCCTCTGTGTTTAAATAGAGCGGACAAATCCAACATCCAGACCCATTTCTTGTCTTCTTAGTATTATTTTCAGAATTTGCACTGCTGTATGAGGTCTTTGAGCCTATTAATATCTCTGTATTTTACTGTCTACACCTGGCTAATGTCTTTTCCTCATGGTGTTGGCTGTCTCAGCTATGTAGACCAGATAAAATTATTTGATTTTGAATTGAAACATGTCGTAATTGTATTAATGCAAAATTTTCTCAAATGTGATTCTATTATCAGCAGTGACTAAATATATTTAATCCTTCTACCCCTAAAAATAAAAGTGTTTTCCTGATAGTTTCATGTTTCTGTTCTTTTTAAATAATGACACAGTCTTCCAAGTACTTCCACAGTTATGATTTAAAAAAAAATAAAATAAAATCTTCTACAGCTGCCAACTGCATATGGTTTCTTACCTGCAATTTCTCTTGACTGGTAGCTTTGTCAGTTTTGTGCAGGTTATAAGTAGACAGCTGTGAAAGGAGAACAAGGAACAAGAAAGAATATTCTTTACTCTTTCAGGAAAATTTTCCCAAGACCATAATTATTAATAAAACTCTAGGACCTGTAGACCGGGGAAATACTTAAATTTTGGGTTACTGGTGCTATTTCTCTTCCAGGACAAATATAATGATATTTCATTTCTGACAAAACGCAGTTAAAAAAAAAAAATCAAGTTTGTATAATCTTTGATAATTCCTCTTGGCTTTGCATTATGATAACTTGTGGCATGTCACCAACATCAGTTTCCCTAAGCTCTGCAAAAACTTAAGCAATCAAGAGGATTTGGAGCACAGTCAAGCCACAGAATATCATATTTCCTGGTGAAGTCACACCCACTCAGTTTGCAACTTTCAATATTTTAACAACCCTATTAGTGTTACCAATTCACATTAACACAACTTAAAGATAACAGCAAAAGATATTTTGGTGACAGAAAAGGTGACATTCATTTGGGATAAATTCATATAGTACCATTTTAATGTGATTCTTAGGGAACAAATTATCCACTACTATTGTTAAAATAATCACATCCCCTTGTATTAGATAAAATAATTATCACTCTTCTTTATCTAGGAAGGTGGCTGCTACAAGAACTCAGTAACAGAAAAGCCAGTGTCACAAAAGAGAACACAGAGATGGAAAGTCTGACATCAAAATTAAGTTTTTATCATAAGAATATTGCCACTTCTACTAATTCTTTTCAAAATGCAATACAAGCAGCACATGGCAGTGGACTGGTAGAAGTACTGAGGTGTAAGACCGTAGCACAGATGGAATGAAAGGTGTACCCAACATATTGTGCCTGCATCTAGAAGTCATCAAACGGAAAAAATGTCGCATTTTGAGAACCGCTGGGGTGGCTGTGTTTAATCTTTCCTGGGAGAGAGAAGCCCCTGTCCTGCCTCACTGTCCTCAAACTGTGACTGACGGTAAGAGGCCTGTTCCCTGAAGCTGTATCCTGGCCCTCTTTCTGAGTACACGTATGGGAAAGGTGTCCATGTGCTAAAGCATCTCTGTTTAGCCTTACTGATGTGTCTACCAATGATGAAAAGGTATTATTTTCAGAAACATGAGCACAGGCCAGATTTATCTTCAGATAAACTGTTACACACTGCCTAGCACCTGAACACCTTCAGTAGCTGTGCTGGTTTCAGCAGGAGTAAATTGTCTTCGCAGTGGCTGTTATGGGGCTGTGTTTTGCATTTGTGCTGAACACAGGGTTGATATTATAGAGATTGCTGAGCAGGGCTTACACAGAGCCAAGGCCTTCTCTGCTTTTCATACTGCCACACTGGCAAGAAATTTGGGGATGTATGAGAGGTTGGGAGGAGGCACAGCCAGGACAGGTAACCCAAACTAACCAAAGGGATATTCCAAACCATGTGACATCAGGCTTAATATATATAGTGGAAGGAAGAAGAAGGAAGAGGGGGGACATTTGGAGTGATGGCATTTGTCTTGCCAAATAACCCAGATCAGGCTCTTCTGGAGATGGTTGAACACCTGCCTACCCATGGGAAGCAATTAATTAATTCCTTGATTTGCTTTGCTTGTGTGTGCAGCTTTTGCTTTCCCAATTAAACTGTCTTTATTTCAAACCACAAGTTTTCGGGCTTTTATCCTTACAATTCTCTTCCTGGTCCTGCTGGTGGGGGAGTGAGTGAGCTGCTGCGTGGTGCTTGAGTGCTGTCTGGGGTTAAACCATGACAAATGTAAAACTGAAGTGATAGAAAGTGTGATCTGTAGATCCCCTCAAACCCACAGAGAAAGGGCAGTGTATAGATGTGTTAGTTAATTGAGCTAGGTATGTTATTCAGAAGAATATAGATATATTGAGGAAGAAAGCTTAAATGTGTTCATGCTGATACAGGGGAAATAACAAAGGGTGAAATTCATATCCCATGCCTTGATAATTAACAAGAGAGGAAATATATTCCATCAGTCTATCCAAATGAAAGAAATGACTCACCAGTAGAACCACCCCAAGCTCTTAGAAGCTTCCACCATGCCTTCCTTCTTAGTACAGATTACCTTACTTTCCTGCATCTCTGCTAGTTCATCATTTGCAAACTACTGTGTTTGACCAGAAAAACTTTTGTTCCACTGCAGGCTCAAGTTTTTATCTCACATCCTGAGCCCTCATCCATTTTTTACAGGTGTGTGAAAGTAAATAAGGACAATATAAAGTAAAATAAGGACAGTAGAAAGTTTCAGTAGGTGTGCAAATCTTGAGCAATTAGCTGTAGATACCAACTATATTTAAGTACCAGATCACAAACAAGCTGAAACCACTATTTTGACAGATGCTTTGACAGACCCAGGCTTCATTCAGATTTCTCTGCATTCGGCATGATTTCCAGGGCACTCAGTAAATATCCATAGCTGTACTTAAACCATTCTGCTCTGTGCCCCACCATGTTCCATTACACTTTCTACACTGGCAGCAGAGAGACTGTTATCCACAGAAACACCATCAGGCTGCAACTAGGCCAGCTGCTCACAGTCAACCCCCATTTTCTTTGGAGGAGCTCTGCCTGTGGAGAACAAAATATGCAGCAACGTTATCAAATTCAAATGATTGTGGTTTGTCCTGGTTTACAACACACAAAATGGCAAAAGTTTAAGCAGTTTCTTGGCTCTCGTTTCCCACTGAAATGAGTATTTGAGGGAGTTAAACAATACTAATAAATGAAAATAATAACAAGAATTGTTAAACAGTAATAATAAATGTAAAGGAAAAGGAATTATCTTTGTGTAATGCCTTTGTATGCTCAAATCATGTCTTATATACAGAGGCTGAAATAAACGTCATTGCAGAAGCCCACAGAAGGACCCCTTGCTGTGAACGTCTTGCAGGTTTCCTGGAGCAGGGCAGTTGTCAGAAAAGTGATAATGTTAAGAGAAAACACAGAAACATGAAGGAGAACCTAAAGAGAAATGGGTATTTTAAAAAGCTACAAGGACACAGAAATAATTGGGGAAAATAAAAAGGGGGATAAATCAGAATATCACAAACATCCAAAATAAGTGTTCTCTTACTTGTTTTCGAGAGTAATTAAACTGATAATTTTCTGAATTTTATAATTTAAAAGTTGTACAGAGACATTTTTAAATGTCTAGCACAGATATTAGGAAAGGACTATAAAGCCTATAAATATAACAGTGAAAATAAAAGCAAATTACTTGTGTATAATAACAGAATATGATGTATGTGCACAAATAACCTATGGTGAGAGATTGGTAGTCTCGCCGTCTATCTCAAAGAATTGCAACAGTATACAAAGAAGAAACTGTATACAAAGAAGAAACTGCCTTTTCACTGAAGACAAAAGGGGAGGAAATCATTTTACTGTAATATTAATTTTCTTACTAAGGGAAGGAAGGACATGTTGTATTTACTGTCACTCATGCTTCATCCAAAACACATTGACAAAAAATACATATTCCCTGATTTAGGAGTCTGCCAGTTCATAAGCTGCTGCGATGTTAAGTTCTTGTGGCTTTGCACTGATGCTTTTAAACAAGTAGCTGTGCCATAAGCGATAATCCAGGAAACCCAGACTGTTTCTGTTTGCTTGTTTATTTTTTACGTTATAAGTTAGGGTCAATATAATCCTGCCTTTGTGTCATCAACTCTACATCAGACAGTCATAGATCATAATGCAGTATTCTGTGCCACAGTTTGCACTGAGGATTACTGCTTTCAGCATCCTGGGACAAAACAATGATTGAATAGGACTTCTCTTTACATTTTACTTTTTGTCTGAGTGAGGGTGACTGCAGTCACTTCTGTTTAAAATTCTAAAACAGGCATTTAAAGTCAAGATAGAAGGGGAAAAGTGTTACATCGTTTAACCAAATATCATATATTTTCTCCACCCAAAAATCTTTGTCTTTATCTAGTGAACTCTTACCTCTGATAGCAGCTGTTGTCTTGGCATTGTGCCTGTAATAAAGGAAAAGAGGTGGAAAGAAGGACTGAAGGTAAAAAAGAGGGAAGAGTAAAAGAGAGAGAAAGGGAAGAAAAAAAGAAAAAAAGGGGAAAAGAAGGAGAAAAAGAAAGAGAAAAGGAAAAAGAAGTAAAATAAAAAGAAGAAATATTTGTAAATGTTTTAGACGTAGTTTATGCATTGGTGAATGGTTCTTTATGCATAATATTTATGGGGTATTTGGTTTGTTTTGTGATTTTGTTTCAACTTTTAAGGAGTGCCATTAATGTGATTAATTAACAAGAATTTATTGACTAAAAAATCTGCAGAGCCAAACATATGTAATTTTTAAAATGTATTTTTTCAGGTGAAACTATAAAATAGGGTCCTAATTAAGCCCTGCTGTTTCCTGAGATTTTGTGTGCACTGCGCTAGGAAGGAAAGTTACATGGAACTTTACTTGATCGTGGAAGAAAAATCTGGAGAGTAAATTCAAGCATTCTATTCAGTTCTAAAATATAGTCTTCACTTGAGGGCTACAGTGAATTTATGCCCATGTTAAACATTAAAGCTCTGTTATGGGGCCAAATAAGGGGAAAACTCAAATCAGCTCAAACATCATGAGCGTAGAACTTCAGCACCACTGCAGCAGACACCACTAGTGCTACCACATTTATCCTGAAATGCTGTGATTGATCACAGAATTTCTTGTTGTGACATTCTGTTACACGCATTCTCTTCCCATTACTTTGCTAAATTGGGAAGCCTATTTTCTATAATGCAAAACAATTTGTAATAAACATAGTGTATTATAAAAGGGATTTGAAGCTTTGGAATTTGCTTTGTAGGGAGCTGAAACTATGCTCCACTGAGACCTTAACCCACTTCAAAGGGATATTCTTTATAAAAATTGGGGGGGTTTGGATGTTTAGCATAATCAGTGATTTGTACAAAGTTCTAACAGAATCTGGGTTTGTGTCTCCTTTGAGGTAACTACATAGTTAAGACTCAGATGTACAAGTACAAACACACATACTTTAACCCTGTCAAAAAAGCATTACCACTTTAAACAAGTGCCATAAATTACAACAGAATCCACAGAAAAGAATACGCAGACTTTCCAGAATTGTACAGGACACTTTTCCAGTAATTCAGGAAGAAACCATTATGTTCCCCATTGGGATAGGGTCCAACTTCAATTTACATGTATGTATTTGTTACAAAAATAATCTCACCAACAAAATTTTTAAATAGATGTTTTAATGCAATGGTAAAACATTCCTGTCGACATTTTTAGCTGTAAATCCTGTTTCAGTTATTTTTCACTGAAATACAGAAAAAAGAGTCTGGATGAAACGAAATTGTGTACATGCAAATGTACTTTTGCATAAGCTCTTCTACAGTTGAATGCCTGACTCTTAAACAGTTTGGGTTAAAAAAAGAGATCACAGTATCTGTGACTTGCACATCATTGCCTTTCTTGTTCCTCTTGCTCCATACATAGCATATTTTGGGAAAATGTGAATTATTTCCATTCTCTTTCCTGCAATTATTTCTACACAGAACTTCTAGATGCAGATCAAGTTCAGCATGCCATTTTTGGCCTAGAAATTCACAGTCATAGCATTCCATATAGACATTCACCCCCTTCATTTTAATTATTTTTTTTTCTTTTTTTACGCCTTTATATCTGACTCAACCTGATATAATCCAAGCAGGTTTAGTTTCTCTAAAATGGGCCTTGAATCAAGGCTTTGTTAAGGTACATCCCATTGCATATAGTCCTCTCTAGGCACAAAGGTAAGCTCCAGAAATTCCACCCCTTGACTTTTCAAGAGTCTCATGCAAAAATGCTGCCATCTTCTCTCAGCTTGAAGGATGGGGAATCGTACAGCAGCACATCAATTAACAATAGCACTGTGACAGCCAGACACCCTCCTCCACGATGGAGTGCCTTGACAAAAATCTTTGCTGACTCCCTTTAGCACAAACTTGCCTTGTCATGGTAGCCCCACCAACGAAACACATATTCAAATGAGTAAAACATGAAGATGTACCTAGTCCATCCAGCTGCACTTTTGCTGGAAGTGATACATGTAGCAGAGGCAGAAAAATTAAAGAAATTATTTTTTTAACTGGATGTCTGAAATTTCTTCAGCTATTCATATCCATAAGTCTTGCAATACCAAGCATTTGTAACAAGATTGAAAGGCATTTTGCATCGCAAAGGTCCTATAAGAACAAAACTCAACTTTTAAAATATTTTCACAGTTGTCTTGTCTTCAAAAAGCCTTAAATGACTGAGAAGGATGGGTTTTGCTTAGGTTTTCCCCCTTTTTCAGCAGGTTTTAAGCCTTGGGCTATTGGTATCCAAGTAGTTAAAACTACATCAGCACTAATAGCTATGAGCTCATCTTGTATAAGCACATTTTTAGTTAAACACCGCAATCTTGGAAAAAAATGTTAGTGTGCTTAAACAGCCTGGCTCAGAATAGCTCACAATATGACGCATACCACAGGAAATAAAGTGGTATGAGGCACCTACAAAATATTTTTCAAACAAGTCATTGAAGCTGTAAGCCCCATGCCTCAGCTTTAGGAAGTCACTTATTAAGAATCAACACCAGCCGTGCCAAGCTAAGCTCTTGCTCTTGGTTATTTTCCAATTGAATATTCAGGGCCCTGTCTCGGTCTTGTTTTCAGGGAAGTACATGCCTGGAATGTTAGCAAGCTATTTGCTGGAAAAAATGCCCACAACAGGCCCAATGTTGATCACATTAATGCATTTGAGTGGGTATAGAGTGCAAATGATTGAAAGTGCTTCCAGATCTTGGTTGCTGGGGACAAAGCAGGCTCTGTTCTCTGATCTGATGGTCATTTTTTTCAGCGGAGGATGTGGTGCAGGAAGAGGGAACAGTGCCAATCTCTGTCTAATGGCTCCAAACAGGGCCTGGGCCTGGCTCTTTGGATGCTGATGAGTGGGAAATGAAACACAGATGGGTCAGATGGGTAAGGAGAGGGGGGATTACAGGTCAGGCCAAAGAGTTGGAATAAATTAAGTGCTTAAGAGGTACAGAATGGCACATTGTTAAAGCAAACGGACAGGGAAAAAACATTTCAGCATTGTTAGGCACAGTGTGCAGAAAAAAACATCCCGTCTTCCCAGACCCCTTTCTCATAACACATCCTCTTTGGGATTACCTCCTGCTTGGTATATGAATTGCTTTCTGTAACATGGACGCTGCAAGGCTGTGGTGTTCTGCAGAACCTAAGAGGGGGTAATTTTCCAGTAAACACTTCAGATGTCATTACTGGGAGAAATACTTTGGTTCATGCTCCTGATCCTAAGATAGCCAGCTTCCTAACTCCCTAGAGATTTCTAGCAAAAGGGTAGGTAACCACGTATGTATACTCTGGGGAAATAAAGTGACAGAAGGAGTTTTTCGTGCATTCTCAAAATACTGAGTCCATGCTTGGGTTTATTGCTTTCAAACCTTTGTATCTACATGAAGGAGAGCTATATGGTTTAAAGAAATCATTTGAAAGGATTCTGGCTAAGAAATGAAACTGAAGGATTTTCCTGGAAACATACAACAGCAATTTTACCTCTTATGCCCCACTCCCCACAACAATATAAAAAATTCTTTCATTAAATAATATGTGCAGAGATTCATTGCATTTATTTTTGGCATCTCTATTCTATACATAATAACCAAAAATTCATTTCCAAACTATCTGTTGACTTGCACAGATGTACCATTACAGCTTTGAAAACAATCACATTAATAAAACAAGACAAAACTGTGCCCATGAATTCAAGCTAAGTCTGGGGGGGAGTTTCACCAGCAATTTTTCCTCGGTCCTCAAATCCAGTTTCTTTCTTGACCTATGAATATTTATCTCTCCTGCAAAGATAATCATCTGTCTGACAGGTAAAATAAATCCTGGTCCTTCCACACAGTGTGGCTAGAAATCAGGTGAAAGTCATCCCAGTGTGGTACATGCGTGTATCAACACTGAGATCAAAGCTGTGAAATGTCAGCGCTAGTGACAGAATGGTTAAAATAAAGTCCTGAACAACAGGAAAGGAAACTCTTAAGTCCTTTTAGGCGCAGAAAGCCAGTTGTGTCTTGAGCAGCAGAACTGGCTGGGACATAGGTCTGCCTGTCTTCCCTTAGCTTTCACACTATGATCACGCTATGACCTGGGGTATTGTCCACTGGTAATATCTCTGATTTTTTCAGTATCTCTTTTCTTTTTCTGCCTTCCTCCTTCTCAAATGATAGCCCCATAAACCCATGTGCTGCATGTGCTGATGAACAAGGGAGAAGACACCTGTGGAGGGGCCAGCTGGCATGCCACACCAGATACCGTGGAGTTCACAGCTTCTCTATGGGTGGAGGCACTGAGGTGAGAAAAAGAGATTAGACATCTGGAGTGTTTGACCCTTAATAATCCATTGATCATTAGAAAATTTGAGTGAACTTTGGATTTTTAAGACAACGCCTTTATGAATTTTGTTGAGTCTGATTTCAAGAGGTATTGTGAATGGAGGACAAGGAGATCTAAACAAACAGATATAAACAATAGAAATAAGGGGGGGGAATAAACAAACCCACCAACCAACCAAAAAGACTAGAAACATGATCTTTTTTAAAAATTGCTTTCTGAAATTCTGTGTTCCTGCTTGATCAAAAGAGGGGCTTAGATTTGGTAGGAAGAAGAACAGAGTAGGCACCAGACCAGTCTGAAAGACTGGTATTTACACAGTCAGAAAGGAATCAGGAGAGCTCAGGCTGGAATGCAGCATGCCTTGTGCTCCTATACAGTACCACACTGTCTGAGCTCTACAGTGTTTCTCACAGCCAATGGGAAAGATGTTTTTTTTTCCTTTTAGTTAGTGTTCTGAGCAAGTTGCAATACATATAGCAAGACAAGATGCAGATACATAGATCTCTCTACCTTCCAAATTTCTGTTCAATCTAGATAGATATTTTCTAAATAAGTGTAATTGGCCTTTTCTTCACCCCAACTCTCTAATTTAGAGAAGAATTTTCAATGGTTTCAGTCCTGGTTCAGGCTGAAAAGAGATTAAATTTTAGAAAGAATTGCAAGATGAAAGGACTACATCATATTTACGAAGGGTAAGAGTGTGAGGGCTAATGCAAAACATGAGCTATTGGAAATGCACTCTGCCTACATTTCACATTACTTCTTGCAATATTTAACACAAGACCCTTTTAGTAAGGCATATATATGACTTTCCTACCTGACGCTGACCATCTGACATCACCATAAGACATCACCAAATACAGAGAGAATGGTTTTTCTGAACAACCCT
This sequence comes from Myiotriccus ornatus, assembly GCA_036023395.1. Taxonomy (NCBI): domain Eukaryota; kingdom Metazoa; phylum Chordata; class Aves; order Passeriformes; family Tyrannidae; genus Myiotriccus; species Myiotriccus ornatus. Next base: position 69,189,672 of record JAYRBT010000001.1, on the reverse strand, counting down.
CATTGTGGTTATGCCCTGCCTATACATACTGTGGACACATCCTTGGGCTTGAGCCATCCTACAAAGTAGAACAGGCACAAGTGTCCATCTAGGTAATCTTATAGAAAGCACACTCAGAAATGTGTGTAAGCATGGACTGCAATCAATTAAAAAGTGCAGAAATTGAAATTATTGGCACACACTCCTCATCAGAAGAGCCCTAAGGCAGTGTAGACACAGGTACACTGGTCTTGCAGAAGGTAAAACATGCCCTTGTGATCCTACAAAAGAAATTTCAGAGCTGCCTCATCTTAGCATTAGGTGGTAGCTGCCAGAATTACAGTGTGGGAAAGCAAAACCATTTTGCATGGCCGACCAAGCAGGCTGGGCATTGAGAAAGGAACATATTTCATGGTGTTTTGACACGTCCAACTTGCCTCTTCCTCCAAGAGTGCCTTCCCTAGGAGGAAATATGACTGAATTCTTCCTCACTTTTGAGGGCAAAGTTTCCCTCATGGAGCTAGAAAGTTCAATGTAGAAGGAAATTGACCACAGAACTAAATTAGTTCACTGCTCAGAAGCACCTGCTGGTTTAACAATAAATGATAGTTATTGCTTATTGTTATACAAAATATTATATCTCATTGGGAAGCAGCTGTTAATTTCACTGTCAAGGCTCTTTATAAAACTTTTCCAGTGGTTTCATATGCTGTTAAGTAATCTGGACCTAAGAAATTTAAAAAAAGCTTTCCATCTTCCAGAGCAAATGTAGATTTTAGCCCTCACATTTATTCATAATGAATTAATGATATTAAATAGCCAACCTCTAAATGAGTCACTAAGATAATGAGAGGTATTAGGTACTTAGAATGATGGAGTCACTTAGGTAATGAAGTGAAAGAACCTAGATGGAAAAATAGATCTGATTTTCAAAACCAGTGGTTTGTGAGGAGTGTTTTTCTAAGTAAGAAGGGCAACTCAGTATGTAAAAACAGCAGTGGAAAGGGAATCTGGTCCAACTTATGCAAAAAGCCTCACTCTTCAGTATTTGCTAATTCTCAACCCTGCCTCTCCGGCCTTTACTCTTAGAACAAGGCTTCTTTAACTCCTGCTGATGCAATAACTAAAAGCAGGGCTCAGCCTTCAATGTCCAGTATTAAACTGCTGCTGTGCTGCTAATGTACTCCATTGTATGGCACTACAAACAGTAAAGCCCTCATGCAGTAAGTCCCTCTTTATGAAATTATTCCATTATCAGATACATGTCACAGAGGATTTCCTCCTATGTAAAACATTGACACAAATTGCTGAACTACAAGATTTATCCATTTACTGTGCCACACTTTTCATAGGATTTTACCTTCTTGTACACAGACATTACCTTACAAACTTATTTCTGTACAAAGAAAATCCATTTAAAAAAATATTTTAAAAAATCAGCATAGCACTTATTCTGTCAAGTGTTTTTCCTAGAGTGGGAATTTCTTAAAGAAGACTTGGCTGAATACAGTATGTTATGACCTTTGGAATAAAATGAAAAGCCTGTGGGACAATAACAGATTTTGGCAGGATACTGTTGTTGCTTTTCAGTTTTCACTACAACCACTGGCCAAATGCCACACCACAACCTTGTTCTAACAGTGTAAGTCACACCACAACCATCACCATCCCATGTACTCAATGTCCTATACCAATCACTACCTACTCTGAAATAAAACATTACCTGTCAACTCTTGCTGCATATTCCTCACAGACTAATAGTTGAGGTGCTCTGTAGTTGAGGTGCTCTGCATTTACAAGTTGTAAATACCTCTGAAATATTCATGTAATTCCACTTTTGCACCCTCTGCCCAACAGTTTCCATTAGCAGTTTGCCATTTCAGTTTTTTGATACTGTTTTGCTGGACAGAATATCTGTTGCAAAGAACTGAAAAAAAAAAAAAAAAAGGAAGAAAATAAAAAAAAGGAATTTCATATTCTCAAGGCTCAATTTGGCTTGTTTTACCTGTTCATCTGGGTAACTGGCAATTTATAAAATTATCTCCACACAGTTCTGAATCTAACATTCACTACAGAAGCACAGAAAACCCAATTTTAAAAATTCTCAACAGTCTTCAATCTCAAAATTATACAATTATCCTGCAGAACACACTCTCTCTCTGTATGTTACTTTTCCCAAAATCATTGGACTAATAATATATACAAAATTCTGAGTTATTGTGGGCTGAGTCCTGAGGACCTTACTCAGATTTTACTCAGATCTAACTCAGATAATTTCTCTTGAATGGACAAGGGCTAGCCAGATTGTGTTAAACCATAATGAAGATCACAGGATTTTCCTGGACTTATTAACTTTCCTCTCCTTATTATGGTACTTGGTTTACTTGCTCTGTAACTAGAAGAGAGGTTAGCAATTTTCAGATACATATAGTTTGGATGAAAAACACTTAGCGAGTTCAAAAAATTGTTTTAAGTTTCTCAGGGTTTCTGGAAGTGGAGTTTTCTTTACCTTGTGGTAGATGTGTGAGTACCAGGAACCCAGAGGGCTTCACATATCTCATCAACATCTGTAGCCTGAGAAAAGAGCAACTGCCAGTTATGAACTTCAGGATTGGATTGGCATACCAAAAGATGAATTATTTTCCTCATCATTCGAAGACAAGGTCTATCATCTGACGAGCAATGATCCGGAAAAGGGATCACGCAGGAGTTTGTTCTGAAATTCCTAGGAGTTCTTCCAGTGCCACATTAGGTATATTTGGTCTTTTCTCACACTTTTCTGAAGATGATATTATGTGTAGTTGCTGGCTTACACACAATAGCTAACTTAAATTAATTCCAGGAAAATAATGAATTGATGAATGACTAAAGGAAGCAGTGTGTAGGACTCCAGCATCTGGTTGGTGTACAGGTGTCACATGACAAAGATGTGCAAACAGATAAGGATTAAGATGATGAAGATTTAAAAAAGATAAGGGTCTTTGTCTTAATACTGCTAAATAAAATTATGAACTCAAAGGCTTTACATTTAGAAGACGTTGATGGAAATAATTGCAGAGATATCAACAGGGAGGAAGGTTTAAATACACACTGCATAGGCAGAATCACTCCCTATGATACATTTTCAGAGATTATTAATTATTAATACTGGAGAATAATAATGGGTTGTTACATCCTGCGTCTTTTGGACGTTACAGTACCAGATGGATCAGGAGTCCATGAATGATTCTGTCATGACTAATCATATTCTAAAATGTGGCAAAGTTAATAATTGTTTCTCATATTGCCAAAAAAGAGTAGCAGTAGCCACAAGCCATTCTCGGTTGCGTGGTATCAGTTTTATGCCAGCAAGGTTTCATTAAAGTTCAGTTGCACTGGTATAAAACTTGTGTAAAGTGTTGAAAGCCATGCATGATATATCTACCCCTCTTGCTTGAAAATCAATATTAGCAAGGTTTTCCAGACGTTGTAGTGCCTGTACAAGCTGCTTTTCTTGGACCACTCTTGGGCTGCACAGGATCACTGCAGAGGAGGAGGGGAGTGACTGTTCAGATCCACCCTGAGGCCTGAACTGTGTTCCCCAGTCAGCACCATGCCCTGATTTATAACCTGAGCCAAGAATTTTACCTACAATGCAGCTATATCAACACCTGCATCCCAGGGAAAACAAATGCTTTTTGAGGTGAGGTTGCTGGGTACATGTAAGCTCCAAAGCATAAAGCTGGCTTGGAGCCAGGCCCAACAAGGGCATCAGGCACTGCAACGCTCAGTATTGCTGGTTCCAGTATTAACTATTAAAGGGATCATTGAAACAACATGTAAAATCATCCTGTTACTGTGAGGTGCTAAGTGGTTCCACTGAAATGCTTTAAGAGAGCTGAGCCTTCTCTGCATCTTATAAGATTGGTCCCATATTTTTCAAAAATGTGATGAAATAATGCATTTTTATTTTACCTCTTGACAAATCAATTTCCTGAACGAGGGGTGAGTTCACAGAAGGGACATTCCATTAAAAAGGATTTACTAACAGTTTTTCTTTATTTGGCTGATGTATACAGTGTACTGCGAACACTGAAAATTAATGTTAATTTATTTATCATTAAAAATAAGGAAATTAGGCTGAGCAGCAAGGAGTAAAAGTCTGGAAAGTGTGAAAGTATGTTTAGTATTCATTACTTTCTATAAAAAGAAAGATATAGAAAGGTACTATTTTTGTTTCACTCGATAATCTCAAAGGGACACCAAATAAATTGAGGGTGACTGAACTACTAAAATTGCTTATTTAATGGCTTCTCTCTTACTAGGGGGAAAACTTTTCAGCCTGTTTAGACTGAAACAATCTAGGTGGAAAAAATCTGGTCCCATAGATTTGTTTTGGCACCAGTTATAAACCCCTCTGCCTCAGCTGTTTCATTTTGATCATATTTAGTTACATTTTCATCAAGACGAACATGACAACTTCAGTGGAGACCATCTCCAGATACAATACATATTAAAAGGTAATCTTCCACATATGCAAAATTAGTTCAGGCTCAATGGTTGTCTATTGAATAGGTATCTGACTTATTTTGGTTTCTACCAAGCAGTGATGATACCAATAAAGTAGACATTCACTTAAATATTTTTGTGCTTAGGAAAATACTTTAGTCTCTGTTTACAAACCAAAATGTCCTAGCTGGCTTGGAAAAAGGACCAGGAGAAACTCTTTTACAGAGATGATAATGCATGGTGGAAGGCGGCTTGCTGGTTGTGAGAGTGAGAAAAGTCAAGGAGTGGACAAGCTCAGTTTTTAGCACAGGGGAAGTCAGTGAAAAGGACTCCAGGAAACAAGGGGCTAGAGTGCTGGAGAGGGGAAAAACTACTCAGGTTTCTGGCTTGGAGGAATGAGGAAATAAAGTAAATGCTTTTTTCTTGCTGCAAGCTCCCCATCATGAGTGTGATGGAGGTTGAAATTCTGCCTCTTTGGAGCCAAGAGGGATAAGGCTGCCCAGTGACTTCATCTGCTTTCCCAGTACCTGAAGTGGTTTTTCTTCTGGTTAGTGTGTAATTGTTCCCTGTGTTTGGGGAATAGGTGCTTTTTAGCTTGGGTTACATTTTATAAACATACTGTAATCTCAGCAGTTATTATATCTCGTACATATTTTATGCTTAGAAAAATGAGATCACTTGTTTCAGAGAATCCCAAACGTGACTGCTAGACTGTCATTAGTCAAAGAACATGGATTTCACTAGGTGCTAACTAATAAGATGACTGAGTAGTTCCACTGAAAGATCAAACAAGACCAAATATTTAATATGCTTCTATTCATATGCTGGGTTTCCCAATCTGCAAAAAACAGAAAGTGGAACACTTTTCTCATATTGCTGCAATTACTATAGTCAGAGTTTATCTTTTCAAGTACAGACAGATTATATCTTCAAATGTAACCGGTAATTTCAATACAATATATAATGTCAGATTTCCAAACTAAAATGAATGGAATTGTAAACTTCAGGAATTTTCCTAACCAGAAAGACAGGATGGAAATACAACATCGAAATCTGAGAAAGTTAATAAGGTTTAGCTTAGTAGGAAATATTTTATTACCATAGGGAGGTTTAAAATCACTTCAGAAAAATAGAAGTTCAGGAATCATTTCTCTTTTAAGAAATATGTCACAGTCAGTAGTCATGAAAAAGATGATTTATCGCAGGACTCTGTGCCTGAGTTTTAGGTGTTTAACTGCAAGTATGTGCTTACGCACTTTTCGAATAGAAGTCCATATAAGCAAGTGCTTAAGTTCAGTATTGAACTAATGCCTTAAAGGTCTAAGAGAACACCCCTCAGAAGTAGATTTATCTACCAATTTTCAACCACTTAGCAGAGACATACCTTGTCATCCTACTTTCTCTCTACAGGGAGATTTATTGAATAAAGATGGAGTCTAAGGCAAAATAATCTTCACAGTTAAATTCTTAGATTCATTTGGATGAATCCAGCCCAATCCTGAACTCAATCTAATCTAAATAAATGGTCTTTTTGCTTTCAAGCCACCTAATTAGGAAATGTGGGAGAAGAAAAAGTCTGCAGTATGCCATCACTATCAGAGTATGAAATCACCTAAATCACCTAAAAAACATGAAAACAGCAGGAAGAAGAGGCAGCCACTAAGAGTTAAAGCATTTATCTGGGAAATGAGAAAAGAGGAATAAAATTCTACCTGAAGAAAACCTCCTGCATTTTGTTTCCTAAAATGTGATCTCAGCCACTATAGCAAAGGCTATGGGATGCCAGGATAAGGCCATAAAACCTTCTTCCTCATGAAGCTATGTCATTGTTCAAAGTATTCAATGTTTGTAGGTCAAAGAGAAAATAAGGATACATCTTGTTGTTGTTTTGTTCTGTAATTGGAAGAAAAGTAGTCATTTCTCATCCTTGCTGGCCAGGCTTATCATGCTTCTTAAAATTTAGTGAGACTTTAAAGGAAAATTAGTCTGTCAATACTAGGAATGGAAGTACTGATGTCCTGAATTTTGCATTTACTCCACTTCTTGCTCACATGTACATTTTTGTAATAGCAACATGTAACAAAAAGTTTGTGCCTAAACATGATTTAACTGCCTACACGTAAAATTAGGACTAAAAGTTACATAAACTGTAAATGAAAATTTTTAGGAGTGACTGGGACTTGAGTTAAATGTTACATCCTCTGTAAATCTGCTCACTGATTATCATACAGTTATCACATGTTAAAGCAATAAGAAATTAAAAGAATGCTCTTCATGAATGTTGGAATAGTGCAGTAGTCAGAACCTGTATCAAAACTGTAGCTCTCTGGAGGTTTGGGATGTAGCTGGATCAAGCTGAAACAGATCAATTCATCCTGTGTGTCTGAGATACATGACAGTCAAGACAATGAAATTCAGAAAACAGCCTATTTTTACAACACCTGGTTCTGAAGAACTTGGTGGTTTTCATGGTTTCAATCAGCTAAGGAGAGTAATGAAGAGGCAATTAGAAATCAGAGATTCACAGAAACATATATAAGAAATGATGCAGGAGGGAAAAGCCAGAGTAGCACTTTGTAACTACTCTGAGACTAAAAGGCCTGCAATATTAACTTGCAACTCCCTGATAGAAAACAGGTCAAAGAGCAAAGGGAGAGGGAAAAAAAGCATAATCCATACGATGAATGTAGAAATCATTATTAACAAAACAGTTAAAGTTTGACAGGCAGCAAGCTTTAACTTAAGAATGAAATTTCCTGAAGACATTGCCTGTGAGGCAATGTGAGAGGTTTCAAACTACTATAAGAGAGGGGAGTAAGAATAGGAAAAGTCCCAACAGAACTGGGGATATTGCTGAAGAAGCCAAAATACGAGCAACTTATATGCAAAGGAAAGATTCTTTTACACTAAAATAGACTATGTTGGTTTTATGCAACAAAAAAGAACTACTGGAATATATTCATTTGCTAGCCCTTTAGACTAAAAAAGAGACAAATCTTTACCTATTTTTAGTCTTGAATAATTATGTATATAAAATGTGACAATTTTGCTCTACCTATGAGAGGAGACATATTTGGGAACATGAATAACGCCACATAGCTTTCAACAGGGTGCCCTAAGAAAAACAGAAGATATTTGTTCACACTCAACAGTCCCTTCGAGAAATATTATTTCTGCAGACTACCATTTGGGTTCTTTCCAGCCCCTGAGGGTTTTGACTGCAAAATGCAACTTTTTTTTTTAGGGACGATACAAAAGACTATAAAGATGATGTTTAACTACGAGAAGAAAAAGTTGTTTTGTATAACCAGAAGGACTGAAAAACATGGATCAGCTGAGATAAATCTGGATGAGTAGAAATGTAGCTTCTGTGTGAAGACAATAATACATATGTATGAGAAAGTAAGTGTGCACGTAGGTCACATCAAAGTTGAGGTTTTCAACAGCAAGAATATGTTAATAGACATGAAACTGGTACAAAATTATTTGACACTATGATTCATGTAAACACATTCAGTCTAACAGCCTAAACTGACTACCTGGGAATGTTGCAGTGCAAAGTTATTCAGCAGACTGAGAATCTGAGGCAAAGAGTCCCTGATCCTGAAATCTAATTACATTAGGAGCAGTGCTAAGGTCTTAGAAGATGCCTCAAGCGAGCTATTGAGGAAGTGAGCTTCGTCACTTACTGCCAGTAACAGCATAGCTGAAACTGGCAACCCGTGTGGTATTCATCACAGATTCTAAAAAAGAACAATTATTCATTTAGTTAAATCTTTGGCCAGGGTGAATGATATAAAAAGTTTCATGCTTTTCTTTATAGGAAGGTACAAGAAAAAAAACCCTGCCCATAAAGTGGTTCTCAAGTCTAGAAAGTACCCAGAAATACACATCTCGCAGGGAATACTCTTTCAGTTAGAAGTGGCTGACTTACAGAACAATCTGAGTCACCAGAACCCTTTCCAGAGGACTCAACAGAAGTGATGGGATCAACATTCAGCAAAAAAATTGTTTATCCATATCTTTATTTGAAAATGTACAGTCTCTATTTGAAAATGAAACAAGGTTAGTGGTGACTTGACAGTATATAAAAGGCAATTATGACAAAAGACATATATTCTGTATCACAAAATATGGTTTGGTATCTGGACACACTTTGTGACAATAGTTCTATGACTGGAGGGAAAAATGAACATGAACAGAAGTTGTGAGCAGTAAAATCTTTGGCAGTCTTAAGAAGTTGGCACCCTAAGACAGATATGAACCACAGACAAACAGTAACATGTTTTCCACCTGTCTGAAGGGTGAAGACAAAGATATCTGGCAGGCAATGATCCCAAAAGTTAAGGGATTAGAGGCACAAGACATGAAAATAATAATAAAAAAAGAAGAGTAGTGCTAACTTCTGAAAGCAACAATATTTATTCTTTGGGGAGTCTCAGTGAACCTTGACTGTCTCACAAACCATCTGAACATGCTCAGCAAGTTTAATTATTTGATTGATTATTCATATGTGCAATGATGTATTAAGTAATGCTCTTTTTCAAATTATACTATTCTGCACCTTGACTTAACAGACTGCAGGCCTGTAAAACAGTGAAACAGTGAGTGGGGTAGTGCAAAGTTCTCGACATTGTTTGGTTAGACCAAGGTACAGAATTAATGGGTTTTGTGAAACCTTCAAGTGAGAAGTTCAGAACAGTATCCCAGCAATTCACTGTGTGTGAGTGGATGTGAAGATGTTAAACAGGCAGGATGGGGTTCAAAGTTTGTAGCTATCATGTCTTCCTAGTGACTCCAGTGGGCTATGGATCAGAAGGATTTTCTGCATATCCACCTCCCCCCATAACCACCTCCATTCTCCTTAGTGCTGCCCAGCTCCTGATCCTTGTTGTGGCTGCTGATGCTGGTGGGTGCACAGCCCCATTTCAAAAGGCATAGATGGACTGACAGCAGCTCTGGCAGCTGTTCCACTAATAGTACTTCCACATGCCACTATGAAGGTTCTGTAAATAAACCTGCCAACATGTGGGAGAGGTTGAAAAAAAAATCTTTGTATTTGGATCTTGTGGGTGGGGTAAAAATTAGTTTATTTGCTTTTCAGTCCCTCTTACATCAGGAACATACACATATGAAACATATCACTTCCTGATTTCCAGGCTTGGGGCTATCGTGGCGTGCAGAACCTGCCCAAACCCCCTCCAGAGGAATTGAAAGGTCACTTAGAAGCACTTTATACAATGCCCTCTTTTCCCTTAAAGCCAATGTATAGCCCTAGAATACCCATTTTGGCCTATGGATTATGCAGGGATAGTGCGAGGAGATTGCCTCTCTGATGTGCTTTGTTTTAAAGATTAAGCACTATTGCTTGGATGTTCTGTATGTGAGGAGTATGTGGGCAATGAGAAAACATTCCATCAAAGGAAATGTATACCTTGATCAGGAAAGGAGGAATATGATCTGCAGGGGGAAATTTTACCAAATGCACGAGAGTACTAAATCTTTAGTTGGCTGCTTTTTTCTCCTTGTTATCTATCACTGCATCAGAGCTAAGTGGAAGTTGGCAAACACAAACAACTATTTGGGCATAAACATGACTTCAGTTATAACCATTTTCATTTACTTGGTACCTGTCACATTACAACTTATATGTGTTTTTCGTGAACCAGCTGTTCACAAAGGGAAAAGGAGGCAGAGAAGATTGCAATTCCTAAGGCTGAAGGGACTTTAAGAATAAAAGGCATAACTTTTCAGATTTTATGTATTCTAAAACCTCCACAAGCAAACATAGCTAAAACCATACCACAAATACTTTTACTTCCTCTCGGCTTCATTTTACAGCTTTCAGCTCATGGAAACGTTTGCCCAAGTTTGATTCAAATAGTCTGTCAGAAACTTTTTAATAGTCTAATGAAATCTTAAGAGAAGGGGGTGGATGGGCTGTTTCTCCAATTCCTGTAGTTAAAAAACATCCTTTTTGTGGAATTTGCTTAAATCTCTCCCCAGAGGAGCAGAATGCAATAAAGATAAGAGTACACCTTGCAGCACAGATCCATGAGGCTGTATGAAAGGGGCTGCACAGTTACCAGCTGTCTGTTCCAGTCCCTTTCTGAAGAACAGCTGGAAATGCATTCTCCAGAGATTGCATCTGGCTGGATTCCCCTGCACTCAAATCCCATTGATCTGGTTCCGTTCTAGCCCTCTGTACTTGTAGTTCAAAGAATAGTGAGGTCTGTAAAGAAATTATTGCCATATTGTTCAATCGGCCACAGTGAGCAATATATAGGATTATAATTAGGAACACATTAAGGAAAACAGCTCAGTGGAGATAAGCTGTTTGACTGCATATGCTTTTTGATGAGGGCTTAGTGCCAATCCCAGAATAAAAAAGATTAAATGTTTGTTACCAATTCTTTTGAACTGCTGGCAAAACATGTGGTAAAGTATTTTTGATTCAAATTAAAAGCATCCTAGGATAAAAATAACCCTGTTCTGTTAGACCTTTCCAAGTGAAACCATTTGTAGGCTGATTTATTGTCTTTTCCTTCACCTCCTTCCACCAGCATGATTAACATATGCATTTCTGAATCACATGTATGCCTGGACAGGTATTTGTCTTGTTACACATCTGTGTAACAAATGGCAGTACAAACTGCACACAGAACAGATGTAGATTTTCAAAGCTTCGGCAAATTATATTTGATCAAGCACATAGATAAAATTTTTATCAAATAAGTTTTGTTTTTCCTTTCTGGTGGACACAGTTCTGTGAGGAAGTGACAATACTGATGGAGAGCCCATTGAAGACAAAGCAGACAGGTTTATAATCAGGGAAAGCCTGCATAAAGTGAAACATAACCAAAGAAGAAAGCAAATCTCCACTAGTATCCTTCTGAAATGCTTATCACTGCATAATTACTTTGTGGTGTCTACTTTATATATCTGGGAGAGATTATTTTTAGGATTCTTTTTTCAGTGTCTAGTAGATTTTGAACTAGCACAAAGTATGCCAGAGAGACTGGAATTTGACAGATTCATGCTGTGATCATGGAGCCTCCCACATTGAGACAGGTTTATGATGTTACTCCGCGTAAATCACCAGGGCTGAGGGAAAGAGCTATGTTCTCACTCGCATCCTCCTACACACAGAAATACCATTTTTTTACATCCTATTTAAACTCCATTTTTAGTGAGCTGGTTAAAGTTATGCAACTGGATAGGTACTGGTTACCTGGACCGGAAAATATACATAATCACATTATCAGAAATATCCACAACAGACTGTTCATCTCTGTTGTAGAAACAGAGGTTAAAAAAAGTAAGGAAATTTGTAACAAGTGGATTTAGGAGGCTAAAACATAAAGTGATCTTACATTCTGAGCAGTATTTATTCTTTTTGGGAAATCCAGTCTAATAATACTAAATGCTTTTAAGCAGTACTATTTTTACCACATGTGGAACTTCATATAATTGCCTCAGTTCCCATCTACTTGGGATTTAGAGAATTTGTGCTAAGTCTAACATACTATAGGAACACATTTGTACCAAGTAAAGAACAGTCATTTCATGCAAGATGTGGTCAGGATATGGCAGCCTGTTGTGAGACAGATTTCCAGGAGGCTGCTGACCAAAACTGCCGACAGCTTTTGGCCAGGATGATCCCCAGGTGGCATCTTTGTAGATAGGCAGAAATTCCCCTCTGCTTAACAGAGGTTTCTGATTCTCCATGACAAGCTCTCAGCTGTTGTGCCATACCTGAGAGATGTCTGTAAAGCATCTGCCTTCCCATTTTGTCCCTGTTGCTTTGCATGGAGGCTTTACCCTTTCCTCAAAGGTGACTCACTTTTAGTTTTGACTGCAGCAATGTCGGCTTTGACAGACCCACCCTCTGCTCATTCCTTTCTCAAGGAAAACCATTTGAATTCACTGTGAGATTTCACTGAAGGGATGCAAAGGACTACAGGAATTGGCAAGTATTTTCTGAAGTCTGCCAATTTTTTTGAGATCACTGGCTGAAAGCTGCAATAGATGACATGAAGTTATTATTTTAAGATGTGAAATAAAATGTATGGGACTTAAATTGAACAGGAGACAGTCACATTAATGAAATATTTACTATAGTGGATGTTTATGATAATCGTATTCAAGCTTTAGGCCAAAAATTTTGTTAATTGCTGGCAGAGACAATACCAAACTTGATCAGAAACTCAAGAGCAAAGAAACAGAGTGTATCAGCCTGGGTCTGGCCTGGGTCCCAAACACAGAGAAGGACCAGTTTGGTAGCTGAATCCAGGAATCAAGACCTATCCTACCAAGAGAATCTGTAATTCCTTGGCCAAGAAGCATTCTTTAGCCTGGAGGTGGGATCCTGATTCTCCACTTCCTGCTTCTGTCTTTTTGAAATAAAGCCTTTGTTACATGCTGCCCAAGTTTACCCACATAGTTCCTTTGAAGGTAAAAACAACCCATGCTGCAGTTCTTATCAAAAGTCTGCGTCTGTTGGGAAGTAAGAGAAAAAATCACTCAGACCCACTGATGCTGATTTGATTTACCTGACAGGTTAGTGTTACTCATGTTTTGGAGGCTTAGAAAAAGCCCCCTTTTTGGGGGATTAGAAAAAAAATGTAATACTAAAAAGTTCACATGCCATATATCCAGAAGAAGAGTAAAGGGAATAATGATAATCAAATGCAACAGCCTCTGGTATTGTTGCTGCAACAGTAACAGTACAGCAAGATGATGATAACAAAAAGTTTAGATGTGACTCTTAAAAAACTCTTTAAAAAAAAGAAAAAAAAAGAACGTAAAAAAGAAAAAAAAGAGAGAATTCTCAAAGCAGGAGGAAAAGGAAGAGAACTAGCACTAACCCATTAAAGCTCTTCTGAAAATTACAGTAAAGTTTTGAATAAACTTTTTTTTAGATTTTTTTTTAGAAGGTGGGGAGTAGCTTTAGAATGGAGAGTAGAATAAAAATTTTTCTTTTAAGAATGGAAAGTGTTTTTTAAAAATTAAAAACAATTTATTATCTCCAATGCTAAACTCTCAGAAATAAACCTGTAAGTTAATTTTCTTTTAAGGTGGACAGGAGAAAGCACACATTGCATGTATTACATAGTAAAAATTAAATAATTATTCCTTTTTATTTAAAAAAAAAACAGTAAACTGAAGGTTTTACGAGAAAGTAACATACTTTTGCATCTGCCCATTCTTTTTTGCACACTCTAAAATCTTTTCTTTCTGTCCCCACCACCAAGGAAAAGTATCCCAAAATAAAAGATGTGTGTCTTCATTTGCCATTTGAGATGACTTGGCACTCCTCCTATTTTTCACAGAATGAGCTAAAAGCAAAATAAAACACCTTCAAAGCAACCACATCACACAACTTGTTCTCTTGACTTCTAAAGTGGAAAATACATACCTACCCAACTGAGGAGCGTGATTATCCATTGCCTTGCTAGTATACACGCTCTCTTAAAATTATCCAAAGGAATTGCAAGATGAGAGCCAAATACTACTAATTTGGATTTCCATTTGGCACCTAATTTGCACCCACCTTTCCAAAGGAATAAAGAACTGTTGATTTTCAACAATAAAGGGGTAACTTCATAAGTGTTTTCTTCAGAAACAATATGCTCTCCCAGACTCTGCCTGGTATCTTCCCTTCAGCATAACATTCATTTGGCCATGAATGAACACACCCCACTCCCCAAGTGACTCTTCCCACAGACTCACAAACCAGACCACCTGCAAGGCCAGTACAGGCATAAAGTGCAGCAGTTGGGTCTGGGGTTGGAGAATGAGGGTGTATTAAGTCTGACTTGCTATCCTGCTTCTGAGTGTTTCTTGGACATATGCTTTATTATGTAATGGGTATTAAACTTCAGTAAGCAAGCAAATAGTCCTAACCAAATGAATGCTAGAAAAATCTAGAATACTTGGAGAGCACACCTAGGAAGTTCTGTTAACAATGGCAGGTGGCCAGTGTTTGTCAACGAAGAAGTCTCATATTCGCTTTTCATAGCTTGATTTGCTATGCTTTTTCTCATCAGCATTTTCTATCCTGTCTCTTTCTTAAGAGAGAGTCTGTGTTTTTTTATCCAAATACTCTTAGAAGTCTCACTGTGCATGCTACAGTAACTGAACCTGTTATTCAAGAGAGTTTCTGCTCTTTTTCATTGCTGCACAAATTGTGTGTTCTCCACAAGTTTCCATTAGCCTGAGGAAGCATGAGAGTCAAGTATGAAGTTGATCAGGCCCTAAAGTAGATGTGGCTAGGGAGAGGAGTTTAATCTAAGAAAACAGGGAGCATTTCTGAGCCAAGTTTGTATTATGTTCAGTGTTGCTTTTGTTGAAAGGCAAATGTGTGTTTAGGATGGCACTACTGTCAAAGGAAATATTTTCAGCCAAGCAGTAGGACCTCAGGAGTCCAAGCACAGAGGTTGTTTGCATATCCTTACACACAAGTACACTAAATCTATGCTATGCATGGAGCCACAGTTTCAGAAGTCTCCTCACAAAAAAGCCTCCATGAAAATCATGAGCACATACACATCCCTTTGGCCGGGTCTCCTGCCTGCCTGAGGATTGTGGGCACTCAGCAAGAGCCAGGTTTTAACTTAGCTTCTCTTCAAAGCAAAGAATGGCATCTTCACTGGCATTTTCCCAAGAAAAGTCTTGGGAGGCAGAGCATTTCTGAGATTCTGTGGCACATTTTCTGTCCTGCTTTCTTTTTCTCTGAAGTGCTACTAATTCACTGAAGGCTTATATCAGCATTGAACTATTTCCATGTCAGCTCTAGCTCAGATGCTCTAGCCAGTCAGTAAAAAAGTAAAGGCCATGCTCAACTTTTTCTTCCCAGTCCACATATCCCACTTGCTCTCTGTCCACCTGCTCTCAGCTGATCAGTGACCAAGTAGTATTAGTTTTGCTGCTCCTGACTCTTTCACTTCGACAATCCAAACCACTGTCCAGCATCAAGTCCACGACAGATATTATGGCAAACTTTTCCTTCATTTTAGGTGCTTGTGGAAAATCAGTGAGAGATGGTTTATACTGTACAGTGTAATTATAGGAATTTACTAAAATGTGAGGTCCTGAAGTAAAACTCTTACAACATGGAACCCATATCCAGCTATCTGAGTTTTTTCAAGAAACAACTACAAGGCATTATTATTTAGAGAAAATACCCAGAATATGATAAATAAATAATTTTAAAATATTGTGAATGAAACAGTCCAACCCATCTGCGGGAAATGGTTCATATAACTTGGAGAAGCCCCAGCCTTGCTGAGGAGCAGTCTTGGCAAGTTTCAGGATCTTTTCATATTATTATTGGCAGGCCACTGCCTACAACCATGATGCTTTGAATTGCTGAGGTACCACACTTCAGAAAGTTTTGTTATGGCTAATTAAGCAATGGGCAGAGCAAAGATTGTTTATTCTTTATTTTACAGTAACATTAATAGAGAAATAAACATGTGAATTGAAATTACCAATTGGCTCACCAGTTTCTCGTGATCTTAGAAAATTGCAAACAGTCTGTTCTCATTTGTCATTGACTTTGTAATTTTTCATTTGAATCAGAGAGCATAATATCTATTCCATATAAGGAATTTTATATATTTAAAAGAAATTACTTACTTGATATATGTTTCATGTTAAAGTATACGCTTTGCAGATGTCATTGTCATGGAATAATTCACCCCAGAATTTGGATAAATTCTTCTGTTTTTCAAAGGACATTCAGTGTTATAATCACATTGTTGATAATAGCAGAAATATATAAAATTGAGAATAGAGAGGAAACCTGTATAATTACTTCATGTTGGTTTCTATGTAAAATATACATGTGTGTCTAGCTTCCAAGCAGATAATTCCATATTACACATGAAAGTTTTTGTTACAGGAAAAACATACATCTAGTCTAAAATACTGTTTTGCTACAATGAGAAGGATAAGCTATCATTAAAATGTACAAAGGCAAACACCTTGCAGAATGATGTTTTAGTAACTGTTTAATTAAAATATACCCCACTCGTGAGGCTCATGAACTTTTCTATTTATTTTTAGAGAAGAAAAGCAGGCAGATAGAGTATAGCAAATTGACTGCATCAAAAGCATGTGTTGGTTGTACTTAGTATTTTTTTATATGTTAGGACCCTCATGCACAAGCTTTATCAGAGCAATTGAAGCATTCACAGACAGAGTAGGCCACATTATGTATCATATCAGATTATTCAGAAGGATGTTTCACTGTGATTCACACCATGTACTGTGGAAATCCTCTAACACTTCTCATCCTGGTTTCATTTGTATGTAGATTTGTCACTACTAGATAACCTAAGATGCTGTAGCCAACAAATTGATGAAAATATGTGACATATTTCATTGTGAAGACTTACTTCCCTCTACCATTACTTTCAAATTTAGATATTCTAGATACAGCTATAGTAGAAAATTAAACATCACTTGAAGCGTTTTCTGGCACTGAGGCCAGCTGGCACAGAGCAGACTGCATTTGTGTTTTTAAACTCTTTTACCTTCAAAGTCAGGGTGGCTACATTCACACTGCCTGCTAGGAGTGGCTGCTGGCCTGCCTGTGTCTGCTCCTAAACCATGCCAAGAATTTAATTGTGGGAGTCCTAAGTGGAATAGACAAAAATCACTCCATGGGCTGTTTAAATAATTGAGTATTATATATGACTGAATTCCAGTACCCAGGATCATTCCTTTGCTTAATTTACCATTAGAGACAAAACTGTCAAGGAACGATTCACCTAACCTAGCCGTACATGTCATCAGTGTAGATGTTTTCACCTGAACTAATGTCACTATGTCATTTTCATAGCCAAAGAGTGAAGTACCTACTCCTAAAGAACAATTACTTTCACATAATTTAACTGTCTGCATTAGAGTGAGAAGAATCATTCTTTTTTACCCCCTACTGTTAAAGAGGACTCAGGTGACTAGTTCAAATGTAGATGTCTACCACAGATCAGATGTTTTCTTCATGGGACCCGGAGATTCTCCAGAGCATCAATTTTTACTACGTGAAGGTAGCATTGCATTCCTCCTCAGAATGTCCCTTTCTCTCAGGAACATGTACTTGCATTTTGTTTTGGAACAGAAAAATGAAAAAAAAAGCAGAGCAGAAGTCTTTTTCTTTACTTTTCTATGTAATTACTAATAATTAAATCTATCTGGAAGTTACAAAAAGCCTGGTATCTCTGAATTTCCAGTTAGTCTCTGCCACTAGATGAGAAAACAGATACATTAACAGAGCAACTCGAACATTTCCAAAGCTGCCGACTTTCCTGAAAAATACATCACAGGCAATTAGGAAAAAGACTAGGCTGAGGGGATACCACTAAAACAATTTCCAACTGATAATGCAAAATCACAATGCATTCAGTGGCAGGTGACTGCTGGAATGAACCTGATTCAGTTGTTGGGAATCTCCTTCAACTAATCAAACTATTAAGTCTGAATTGTCAACTCTCTTCTTGTAAGGCTCCTCAGACTTGTTCAAACAGCACAAATAGATTTTATGAATTATTTATCTTGCACTAAAAAGTGCAGTTTATGCAAAATTGCAAATAGTGACGTTTTCTTTCCCCAAAAAGTAGCAAATTAATGGCAGACAAAACCAAAGTGTCTGGCGAGGAATAGGAGAATGTAACTGTAGAGCTACTTGGATGAATACTGCACTAGAAGTACTTATGGTTTTTAATGTGGTGGATTTAACACTGTGATGCTTCAACTTCACACCTCCGTAAATCTGGAAAAATCCGTATAATTCAAATGGAAGAAACAAAACAGAAGTTACAGTAATCAACCTGCACCTTTACATGTAAAAACCTGTACTTTCAGGTGTGATCTGTGAGTGGATTATCTGCTCGTCCAGAGACACAAAGTTAGATGAGTTGCTCATTCATGATTTTAAAAAGTGTTGAGCATACACCTTCTAGCCATTACGTTCCTGTAAGATGTCCTAAAAAACTTAAGGTATGCTGTTCCTTTCATAAGACTTTTTGAAAGAAGGTCATTAAAGAATGAGGCAAAAATATGAGTGGTAGTATAATAGAAAATCAAGGGGGGAAAAGCATTTTCTTACTGTATTAACTCCAAATCAACTTTTCATTAAACATATAAATGATATTCATTTCTTCTTTTATTTTTTTCTTACACGAAGGTCATAATACACTTTTTCAGTAAAGCTTATAACTGTGGGACAAAACCTATTTGTTTAAAACTGTCTAGTGGTTTCGGCTTTCCCTCTGAGAACCACATAAGAGTGCTTAATTTTGCAGAATCAAATCCTTAATGTCCTCCAAAATCCAGGAATATTGCTGACAGTTTCAAAAGAATTGGGAAAGAAATCACTCAGACTGTTCTTCTCCTGGCTATCCTACCTCCAGAGAAGGTGCAATTTCTTTCTGGAAAAGTACAGTCTAAGAGGGCTAAAGTACACTAAGATCTACTTGGTTATTTTCATTCACAGCTGTCTAAAAGACATGTGCAAAGGTAATAAAGGCAGCTTGTTCACAGAGAAGGTGAGCAATGGGCATAGAATGATGGAGTGTTTTGTTTCATTTGCCCTTTACAAAACACTTTCCAGAAGTATATAGACAATACCCAGCTAAGCATAACAGCACCTGAAGTTTAGTGAGAATGGCATTCATAGTTCTGAGTTAAGTGCTTACCTGTATTAAGCTCTAGACTTGAAAGATGTCTATACTTAAAGTAGGAGATAGGAAGCCTCAAGCCATGTAATAGCAATGTTTAGGAATGAAGCATGTTTGAAGTCTTGCCTCTTACATACATAGAAGTATCTTTTTACAGAGGAGATAAAAACCTACATGCAACTGGGTTTTACAGCTTGGAAACTCCCAGACTTGGAGGTAAGAATAAGGTTCCCCTCATTAGCCATCTGGAAAGTTTCTTTTTAAACACATGGATAGAGGAACATAGTTGTACTCAGACTTTTGCACAGTTGTTTAGTAGTTAAAGCACCAGATGTGTAAGAACATTTCCCTCATTTTCAGAAAAGTACCACAGCTCCCACCTCCTTGGAAAATACCTTCACCACCACAAAGCCTTAAGCAGAAAGTTTTCCACTCTGTAGAGCAAAATGGGGCCATTGAGCAAATAAGCAAGAAGAAAGCCGATTCTCTTATTTAGTGATGAGCACAATCCTTTAGGAAGAGAAAGAGATTTTAAGTTCTCTTTATCTTCATCATGAATTGTCTATTCAGTATTCATTCAGATTTCATGGAGAGACTTCCCTCTCTGCTCATTTCAAAGAATATTCTGAGCTGGAAGGGACCCACAGGGATCATCATATCCAACTCTTAAGTGAATGGCCCACAAGAGGATCAAACCCACAACCTTGGTGTTAGTAGCACTTATGCTCTAACCAGCTACTGACCAAAACAAAGTCAAAGCAAAAGGTCAGAACTGCAGACAGTCCAACTATTCTTATCAGAACTTACGGAGTCATCTTCTTTTGGCTATTACTTGCTCTCTGTCTTAAGTCTGGGGAGTTGAAAGTGGTTTCATCATTCTTTGCGGTGCAGTGGTTTAGAAACAGATGTGAATGAATGGAGTAACATCCATTTGGTGGCTGGGCACAAGTGGTGTTGCCCAGCGCTCAGTATGAGGGCCAATTCTGTTTAATATCTGTGTGCAGCTCCTCGATTCAGAAAGGACATTGAGGTGCTGTAGTGGGTCCAGAGAAGGGCAACGAAGCTGGTGAAGGGGCTGGAGCACAAGTCTCATGAGGAGCAGCTGAGGGAGCTGGAGGTGTTTAGCTTGGAGAAAAGGAGACACTGAAGAGACCCTATCACTTTCTAAAACACCTGAAAGGAGGCTGCAACGAGGTGAGAGTTGGTCTCTTCCCCCATGTGACAAGTAACAGGAGGAGAGGAAGTGGCCTGAGGTTGTGCCAGGGATAGATTGGATATTAGTGCCAGTTTGGATTGGATATTAGGAAAAAATTCTTCACAGAAATTCTTATCAAGCGTTGGAAGAGACTCACCAGGAAAGTGATGGAGTCACCATCCCTCAAAAGCATCTAAAAGATTCATAGATGTGGAACTTAAGAACACTGTTTAGTGGTGGACTTGGCAGTGTTGAGCTAATGGTTGATCTTAGAGGTCTTTTCCAACCTAAACAATTCTATGATTCCATGATTCTGTGGTACATCTGTTCCTTAAGTTTACTAAGCTGCTGCACCACCTGATGAATTAACACATTCAACTTGATCAGTTATCATAAGTCCTTGCTGCAAGATCTTGCAAGTGCACAGATTAATTTCAAGAGTGTGAGATGCAGACTGTCTGAACCTGTGCTGAATGCATTGAATTTTGCCTGCATTTGGTCTGCAATAATCTTAAATGCTGCATGTATTTCTTAATTCACCTAGTTTATCTTAATTTACTGGTCATAATGCTTATGTCATAGCTTCTGGATGACCCAATAAATTCCTCAATTTAAATCCTGTCCTCCCTACTGAGAGACCTCAAATCTAAGTCTTCTTTCCTTAAATCTTAGGGAATAGTTCTCATAAAATTCTCCAGAGATGTTTTTTTTTTAAATGAAGACTGCTTAGCCTGTGTTTGCTTTTATATTTAAATTAAATCATACATGGATTTAAAGCTATCTGATACAGTTAGGACTTTCATTGTCTCTTTACCACATGCCAAAACAAAACTGATAAAAGCATTACCTTCTCTTGTTCCGTGACTAGGGAAGAAAAGTCCTAGACCTCAAATCCAGCTATATCACTACGCTATCACTATAAAACAAAAATATTTTTCAGACTATTTATATGAAACTAAGTTTCCATAGTAACAAAATTATGATGATATTTCTATCTCTTAAGTCAATAAGGAAACTTGTATTCATGTATAAATCAGGTATGAAGTCACATCAGATTTCTGACATAAAATATTACTTTTTTTTTTCCTCTTTTGATGTGAGAGTGAGTTGGGTTTTAATTGTCTTAATCTTGGATTTGCAAAACTTGGTGGTAAAAGTTGCAAGATCAAGAGACTTGAGACTCCTTTTTTTTTCCTTCTTTTTTCCCTTTTTTTTTTTTTTTTTTTTTTTGGTAAAAGCAACTCCACAAGAAGAGATCTGTAGCATTTCCTGTGTCTACTTACTGGCCTGGCTTGAACCAGGAATTTTAAAAGTGACTATGGAACAAAAAACAGTCAAGAAAGGTTCTGTCAGCTTTATTCAAAACCAAAGTACTGATTCATTGGAAACACACTTTGAGTTTTGCACAGTTGTTTAAGTCAGTTCTTTTGTTTAAACTTATTTGCCCATTCCAGATTCGACAAAGACTCTGTGAGTAGTGCCATCAAGGAAAGTGGTCTCTGGCAGGTTCAACTTCGGTAATAAAGTTAGTGGACACAGTTTGCTAACAAAATCCAGTACTTGCCTGTATGTAATGATTTTTCAGCAAAATTTGATGAATCCAAACTGATTAGTTTTTTCTACCCTTGTGAAGGCAAGACGAAAATGCTTAGTGAAAAGTGACAGGGGAATCTTGGAGACAATTTCACCAACAATTATGATTAGGGAATTTTAAAACTCCAGAATTTAAGGCATCAGAACAAAAACTGTTGTTGTCTCATGTAATTACTCAACAGTATTTTTGAGTAAATTAGGCCTCTAAAGCCATGCTTAAGCTTATTTTAAGTGCCCCTTCATTTTGCATATAAAATACCTTACAAGACTGAGGCTGTTATTATATCTATTGTTATTGAATTGCTGTCTTCCAAATATCACAACACTGAATCCATACAAACTAAAGCTGGAACTCTGTATTTGAATACGTGGAGCAGTCAACTATAAAAATGTAAAAGCACATTCAAATGATGTCTACGTTTTCATGACAATAGGGATATTAATATTTTAATTTGGTTCTAACGCCAGGAGAATGGTTGCATTAGAAAAATGAGGCATTCAGCCTTCCTGGTGACTATATTTCGACCTACTCTTTCTTCTCCACATGTGAAACAAGAATATAGTAGAATTTCTCACTGATACCAACCTGTGTTCAAAAAACTATTTTGTCTTCTGATTGTTCATTTTGAATGCAGTTAGAAGTTTCTACACACTTGGTCAAATATAAAATTATTATCATAACTTGACTGGGAGATATCATAGGAAATATTAACTTCAGACTTCTTTTAATCAACATGATAATCTTCACAGAAGCACAAAATCACAGAATATGCTGAGCTGGAAGGGACTCAGAAGAATCATCAAGTCCAACTCCTGGCCCTGCACAGAACCATCCCTAAGAGCCATACCATATGCCATCCAAACACTTCTTTGAAGACATAGACACACACTAAATTCACAAATACCATATCTGCCATATTTATTTTTCTGCTTATTTCTCATGAGAACAGATTTTTTTCTGTTTCTTCATCATATGATTTGGTTCATTTTTTTCATGTGTTTTTATCCTGGCTTCCAGGTAAATGCTTGCCAAACCTAAATTCCTGCAAAATAGCTGGGCCACCTGCATCCAAACAGCAAAACTCCTAGACGTGATGATCGAGGGGTGCGGAAGGACTCTCTGTCTCCAACTTCATCCTTAGTTCGGCATGTCGGCCTAAATTCTGTTGCAAATGGGATTTATTCAGAGTTTAAAATCAAGCATGTGCTTAAGTACTTTGGCAAATCATAGTGTCGTCCATGGAACTCACTCCATATATTAACAGCAGACCTGAAGATATGCAGCTGGACTGTTTTTTAAGGTTTTCCTACATGAAAAAGTATTGATTCCATCTGACCATTTTTTCAATTTGAATTTGCAGGCAAAAATGTTACAGTTCACTCCTTGATGAGAATGTTAGTGATGAGATAAAAATCAACCTTTTTTCAGCTGCTGGAAACAGTTGTGTGTTTTGTACTAGTCAGTCAAGTGTCAAAGACCACAGACACTGTACCTGCAGATCATGCACTTGTGACTCTGCTTACACATTCAATTTTTTTTCCCTCCCTCTCCTCTCAAAACTCCACCTTAGACCTTCAGACACACCATAAAAAAAACCATATACTGGTCATTGGTAGCTTTCTAAGGCAAGCTGGAGTTAGAAGAATTCAAGAGGTTGGAATGCCAGTCTGTGAGATAGAGTGCAAAGGTGGGTGTGAGTATTCATGGTTGTTGTCTGCTACTAGTGACTTAATGTTACTTTTCTGACTTCTCTATATTTCTGGCAGGTATCTGTGAAGAAATTTCACCTGGCTGACAGCTAAGATTGCGTGTATTTTTGTATAACATTTTTTGGTGTCATCACACGTGTCAGAAATTATTGAAACTGCATAGGAATAGATCCCTCTGTCTTTCCAAAGTTATTTATCTCTAGAGATCAAGTTAGCCTTTTTAAACTTGTTAGACTGTATTTCTGAGCCTGATTTTCAGACTTTATATTGAGTACTGTGTGAAAATACATCTTGCGGCCAAATCTTCAAATAAGCTGAAGTCATAAAGAAAATATCAGACATAGCAGTTGTGAGACACAGGAGCACTACACATAAAATGAATGCGCAGTGCCCCGGCTCAGGGGGACCGGTGGTAGGGTGTTCTCAGTGGAGGGCTCGCACTGCTGAAACCTGCTTCCTTTGGCCCTGTGCCAGGGCCCCGGTTTGGCGAAACTCGGAGGGCGATGTAAGGCCTGTCTGTTCAGCAGGGCAGCTAAAATACCGCTGGATTATTCTTAGCAATAGGATATGGCTCGGGGAGTTGTGGGTTGTTTTTTTTATTTTGTTGTTTATAGGGTCCTTGATTATAAAGAGTTCTGTATTTTTATTTGATGCTTAGGATTGTCGTTCAGGAAGTGCGGGGCAGATGCACGATAATGAGAGGTTAATATTAATTAATTAGATTTGCTACATTTTCAATGAGGCATTGCACACTTGAAAAGCAAAATCATGCTCTCAATCATAGACTAAGCATGAATATTTCCTTCTTAGCAGAGAGCACAATTTTTAATCAACTGTCCTTGACTTCAAATACAGACTATCCTCTCAGACATGTCACCTTGCATTTAGAAAATTACTGCACATTTTCCAATTTGAAGTTATCTGAGTTTTGCCAATTTGTACCGGGAATAATTTCTGAGCTATAGGGAGTTTAGGAGGGGTTTGTTTAAGTTTTTGTTTTAAAATCTGCTATGCTGGAGGGAAATTAATCTCGATTTGGTGTTCTCAGTACATTTACAACTGTATCGTCAGACCCTCTGTGCCTCCTCAGGTTTCCTCAGAGAAGAGCAGTGGGATACAGCTAGAAGCTCTGGGGACAAGATGCCTCTAGGTGAAGAGTGTGGCTGAGGAGTCTCACAGCCATCAGATCCTGGCTGCCAAGGCATTGCCCGCAAGGGCTACTGGAATTAACTCAAATTGTCCTGTGTTAATTTATAACTTGCTTTGTTGCCTCAATCACAGGATCCAGAACTTCCTAGAAAGGCTGTTGCAGACGTTATTTCTTCAGCTTCAGTTTTGCCACCATGACAAATCTTTTTCTGGTGAGACATGTACAGACTCGGCTTTTTAATCACCCATTTCACCAGACATTTTCAAAGCAGATGGCCAAGAGAAGATGAGGATAATGTAAGTTTTCCAAGAAGGAGTGGGAAACATGCCAGTGAATGAAGAGCATGAAAAAGAGAGAGACTGCCAAAGACAGGATAGGTTAAGAGACATGAAGATAAGAAAGTCTACAGAAAGAAGGAAAAACTTTCTACTGTGCCGGGGAGGAAAAACAGCTATAAAACCAATTCATCAAGCAAATCCTTTCCGTAGGCTTTGTACTGCCAATAACTAAACACTCGAAGAAGCCCACAACATCTGAACTACCTCCCCCAGGCAACACCAGGAGTGGGTGAGGCAAATGAGAAACAAGCCATTGTGAAAGAATCAGCCTAGTTTAATCTGGAGCAACAAATACTAGAATGCCCAAATCATGCTTTTTTCCAATTATATAACTTACAGGGGGGGAATTAACACAATTTAAGAAGCATACACCTCCAAAAATCAGAATAAGTTTAGATTTCTTGAAAATTTCATGTTAATTGTCATGATTTCTAGGTTTAATACCTTTACTTTCAGCACCACCTCACCACAGTTTTATCAATCAATGGTTCCTCAGTTCAAAAATGCTTTTTTTTGAAACTAAAATATTCCAGGCAATTATGTTAATTGCCTAAATAACCATATTGGCTCTGTGGCAGCTCATCCACTCTCTGATTCCTGTTGGTGTAACCATTTGGGTGCAAATCAATATGATGCCCATGGCTGTGAGGCTCTTTAGCATCTACAGTTTGCAGTTATTAAGCCAGCCTATCTCAGGTGTGCAACAAGAAGTGTTTGAAAAATCCATTTCCTTTTGTCTGCATTTTATTTATCATATAATTTCAAATATCGTGGTATTTTAAACACGTAGTTCTAGATGTTTTTAACCATGGTAGTAAGTTTGTGTCCAGTCCAATCCTAAGACTAATAGAGTAAATAGAATATTACTGTTCTGGGTTTGGTTTTCTTTTCTTTTGCCTTAAAATGCTGCTATGAACTGTCAGTCCCATTCAGTTTTAACCTTACTTTTGACAAGGAAATAGAAATATGAGGAACTGGAAAGATAAAAGCCAGAGAAAGTCAGCCATATATTACCTGAGTGGGAAATATTCTTCTTTCTTTGATGCCAGAGTTTGATGTTCTTGGATAAATCCAAGGTGAATTAACATAGTCCAAGCACTGGAAATTGTTATTGATTTATAAATTCTATATCCATTTACAAACTATTTGAATTTTGCTTCTCAGTCTAGATCTATTTCAATTATAGCTCTGAAGCACTGAGCTCCCTCTTGTGACTAGCACTTGAACATTATTCTGATTTGGGGACTACCTAATTCTGTATAGTCTTTGAAGAACTGGATTGCACCAGATCAACTCTACTTGCATTTAATAATGCTCTTTATATTCTTTCCAGATAGCCACTGTTGACATTTTTAGACTTAATCTTCCTCATTTTTGTTAGATCACCCTTTGTAAGGCTGCTCTTTGAAAGACAAAGAAATTGTGTCTCCTCAAAAATCTCCATTTCTAATGGTGAATTGTGTCTTCATGGAAAGTATTTGATCATTCCTTAGTGACCGATGATGCAATAAACACAATATAGTGACCAGTAATCAAATGAAGACTAAATATAAATTTACCAACCATAGAGGCAGGAAATACAATCCATCATATCTGACAGCAATTTCCTTTCAGAGCTGTAAGGTTGTATTTCTTTATTTACATTTGGTGATGAAGGTATAATGGTTCATTAGCATGGGTACAGTCATTTCTATATGATCTGTGTTGACTGTGCAGAGCTTATTCCAAGATGGTATCAAGGAATAACATTCACACCTATGTAACTATGAATACAGTATGTTTGTACTAATATACCAATAACAATGAACTTTCATTTGATACAGATATTGTATGTGTATACAAAACATTGATAGAAATGTTTTGTATAGAAATGATCCTCAGTAGAAGACTGAATATAAGAAAAAGTCTGAAATGTAGAGAACAAGAGGAATCCAGGTCAACATGTCCTTCTTCAGCATTCTGACCTGGAACATCAGTTCTTTGAGACTATTTCTGGTGGAGGAGAAAGAATAAGTAACATCCACATGCACATAAATCCAAGTTATATGATCATAGCTGGGAAAATATACCTGTGAATAATCCAATATATTGATTTCCAATAGTTTTCCACCGCTTTGCATATAAAAGAGGGCTATGGAGGCATTATATTTTTAATATTTTTTAAGTAAAAAGAGCAATGAAAGGACAATTAAAAGGTATCTTGCTTAATAGAATTATTTGCACAAACATTCATTTTCACCTCTTCTACTTTCTAATATTACCTAGTACCAAAAACTCCAGACTGCCACTCTAAACATGCTCAGTTAATGTGATTCCCATCATCTGGCAGTGTAAAAATAGGATTATGCTTACAATTGCTAGCACTGCAAAGGGCCCCAAATCCAGCACTGGATATAAATCTCCTATTTTCTCAGACTGTTGAAAACCCCCATTTTATTAAATCTAATGCACAGGTAGGCACATGTCGTTGTGACAAAGCAAATGTCTTTGCTAATCTTATTATCCGCACATGCAGTAATATATTTTTCCAGGCAGGAGAAAAACACATACCCTGAACTCTATAGTCCTTACTCATACTAATCTACTGCTGAAGTGGACTGGAGCTTTGAACAGTGTAGAGTTACAGTCTAATGAATGCTGGTTCTTCTGTATAGGAGAAATTCATATGCTTTCATACTCTCTCAGCTTCATTTCCTTCCAAGGCTCATTAATTTTTAAAAGAGCTAGCTTTCTTAACCTACCCTCCTAGTAGGTGGTGTTGCACTAGCATAAATATAAGGGTATTTATAATTTTAGCTGGGAGAAGAGGACAGGAGTATGATAAAGCTCAATTGCTCAGCCAAAGAGGTTTGGCTAAGTATCCACATCAAGTCTAAGGAAAAACGTCAATAGAATTCATGGTGGTCACTGGCTTGCCTAATTTGGCCATATAACATTTCTGTTACTGTGCAGCAAGCAGCCTGATTGCATTTCTAGGATCGTAGCAATTTGTCTGGATTCAGATGTCACAATCCAATCACACAGTGAAGAAAAGAGAAACGGTCTTTTTCAGAATCCCAGGTTTAACCCACTGCAACTTAGGGACTCTTACAGCAGAGTGAAGCATGTAGTAAATAAAGCATTCACTCTGATGAGTTCAAATTATTGAATGTGGAAGGTTTGAATGTTGTTGCTAAAGCAGGCAAAGGAGACAAGTGGAAACAGTTGCCAACAGCCATGAATGGCCCAAAAGTTCTGATACGAACGTAAGCAAAATCTAAAATATCACTTAATGACCTTTCTTTTCAGTTCCTCATCCTCATAGCAATGCTCTCAGTCATGGTACTGTTGACATTCCCTTCAAGTCAGTAAAAAATCTTTTCCCTTTCATTCAGTCGTTATCCTCTATTTCTTGAGTAGTTCTATGATATGCTGTCTAAATTACATATTATATTATTTTATCTTTACAGACTAAGATATTGAAAACCTTACGTGATGTATTTCCACCACTTACTTTCTTTGATTTTTCTGTTAATTCTTTACCTTTTTTAAGTGACCAGACAAAATTCCAGAGCAAAAACAAGAATGTGATCCTCTGACTGATGAGTGGAAGGTCCTTTCGAAACCTGCCAAAATCCTGAAAAAAGCTTTCTCTTTCCTTTTCTCTCCTACTCGGCTGATCTTGTCCTGACACGTACTTATCTGAGAAATATTTCACAGGCTCTTTGATTCAGTGTACTTTGTCAAAAGCCAGAATTCTACAAATGCAACCAGTAGTACTGACCACAAGGTCGTCATTAAATAGACTCACATACTAAGTTGAGTTTTGCCAGATCAGAATTAGGGAAGGATTTTTCTGTGCTCCTGTGTGAGAATGGTGCTGTGCATGCTTCAGTGTGACACAGTGTATGGTCAACAATAGTCCTCAAGTTGGTTAGATGAAGCAAACCAAATTTTGTTCACTGCAGAGAATCTTGAAAAATTTTCCTGAGCATACTTAGGCAAAGGAACAAATCTTTCAGAGGTTAGTGCTCCTTGAAAGATACCTACCAGCTTGTGTGAAGTATAAAGCAAGTTTGATTCAAATTTGAAGCCTCATAACATGGACCACTGAAGCTCTGGACAATCTCTATGCTGATACAAGGAGGAAGGGAGAAAGGAAAGCTCCTTGCTTCCCACTGTATTCACACGTATGCTACATGCACAGGACCAATTTCTGTGCCAAGAGAATGGCCATGAAACTTTCAAAATGTTAAATACGGAACAATTTATAATTGTGGCTTTCAAAAGAGCTGAAAAGCTTCAGTCATGGAAAGATTCATGAACATGAGTTGTAAAACTTATCCCTAACAAAGGCCCTGAAAACAGATTGGACATTTGATAGCTAATCCTGAAAGCACCTCCAGTGCATAATTGCTGATTTTTCACCTTGAAGGCCCCATATCCTGACATTTACCGTTTTGATTTCATACATAGTATTCAAACTTCTGACAGGGCATAGCTGTATGGTAGAAAGGGCTAAGAAACTTGAAGTCAGTGAGCTCAGACAGTTCTTCATGCAAATACTAATTTGAAGTATCTTTGTCTTATTCCAGACAATTAAGGAAGCCCAACTGAACGAGTGAGCATTTTATTTTCATTCAGGAACCAGAACAAGATTCAGAGAGGTTTTAAAGCTCATACTCTAATGACACTAAGTGCTTAAATACCTGTCTTTATTGAATGTACCCCTTAAACCCAAGGGATATAGGAATACCAGTTCCTCTGGACCTCTTTTTTTTAATTCCTTTCCCTTTCCGGTCTGAATGGGATCCGCTCTCCTAACCTGGGACTGGCTTTTGAAAATCTCATCCATAAAATGGTCATTATTGTGGAAAACTTCGCGCAGCCCTCAGAGAGAGTTTTCAGTCGTGTAAGTCAACCCAAAGTGAATGTGGCAGGGTTCATTCGGAGCACTACCCCTGAGTATATTTTTCAGTAAGTAGGTAAATTAGCCGCGCACGCATGCACGGCACAACTTCCTTCCGAACATTCAGCTGTCATTAAAACTACTGCTGCTACTTAAAAATGTCTGAGCTTGTACGATGTGCAGTTTTCAAGGGCTCATAACTCAACCAAATCAAAACCAAACTGCTCCGAGGCTTCTTGATGAAAAAGTTTTCCTTACTGAGTGCCATTGTTTCCAGTTATTTCATCCTGCTAGGTGTCTGAAAAAGAAAGTCACAAGAATTTGTATTTGTATAAGAACTTTCACTCTCTCATTCAAAAATATAGCACTGAGGATAAGCTTAGCAGGAGTAAGAAGGATTAGGCATTTATGTGGATAATGAGAACATCCATGATTACATCAGGGGAGTGAATAGGATGAAAACACTGTGGTGACCAGCCCTCTCCTGGAATTTTTTAACATTTGTTCAAAAATTTTATAGGAGAAAAACTCCTATAATGCTGTAAACAAAGGGAGAGGGTTGATCAGACATGGATTAAATTAAAGTCACCCACCTAAGCACATGGATTGTGCAGATTAAAAGCACCATCACCTTTCATCTATCTTGTTTACCTCCCAAGCACCCTCTGGCTTTTGTGTGGCATTTTGGTTTCCATGGCCACTGAAGGTTCCTTCCTATAATCAAAAACGACCTCCTGTTATAAAAGACTCAGAGTCTTTGCTCAGCAGGCCATTTCCCCCTTTTATTATTCTTTTCTCTTGCCTTCAGGGAAAGCTTTGTAAGAGCAGGACAGAGCACTTGGTTGGTTGGCGGTTGACCTCAGTTGCACACAATGAGCTCTGAGTGCTACCTGAAATGTGTGACAAAGAGGGAAGGGTCACTGGCTCAGAGCATTACAAGGGCATGGGCAGGCAACTGTGATGACACTTGCCAAATGCCAGCATTCACCTAATTCAGGAGGGTCCCCACTGATTGACAGTTCCTCACTCTTCAGCAGCTAAAAACAGAAAATACACAAGTTCATTAATTAATAACCCTGCTAGACTCCAAAGATATAAAGGCTAAAAAAAAAAAAAAAAAGAAAAAAAACCCAACAAAAGAAAACTAACAAAAAATAAAAGCCAAAAAGAAAGCAGCTAGGGAGGAGGGAGACAGCCCAGGATGAAATATGTACAAAGTATATATGTATATATATTTTAATAGCACGCCTCACTAGTTTAAAGCCATTTTAATAGCCTACAGGCAAAATTTGTCATGGTATGTAGCTGAGTGTTGTGCTTGCTTAAAATGCTTTTGACAATGTGAGGAAAGCCTTTAAGCATTTGATGAAGGGAAGTTAGTTAGCAGGGCTTGGAAGCCAGTTTGCAGGTTCCAAGATAATTCCTCGGGATCCAATTAAACTGTTGAATTTTACATTCATTCCATTTTTCTAATTCTTTTAGTTAAGGGGATTTCTCTCACACATATCCGCCGGC
>JAYRBT010000001.1:69132414-69158122 GCA_036023395.1 Myiotriccus ornatus | reverse complement strand
CCCCATACTCTCAAACCAATGATTTTAAATACAGTTCAATGTAACTTTTTAGCTGGTTTCACCCTTTGATTGTCGAAGTGTGTTACTCTTTAAAAAAAAAAAAAAAAGGCTTGGAGCACATTTTTCTCTCCTGGCTACAGCAACATGGAGATTTAATGCTGTATATCATAGCTGAAATAGGAGGTTTGGTTTTGACTGCAAAGATGTGTATGAGAGTAGTGCCTCTGGATAGTTGCTAAAGACAGTACAGTGTTCATAATTTCTTATATCAGCTACTTACTACGCTTCTCAGATGCCAGCTGTAGGATAACAAAACACTGTACAAAACAGGATGTGAGAACAACAGAATTCCTCTTGCCTATGGGTACTGACACTGAGGAAATACATCATCACCAGAACTATCAAATTTTTAACAAATACTACTCAAAGATTAATTCAGCTGTTACTCTAGTGTAAGAATTCTTGTGATAAAAAAGAAGCAAATGTGGGAGTTCAAGGTATTAATACTATTTTTACATGTAAGCTCGGCAGGTCCTGGTAGTGCAATTTTTATTCTTCCATGTGTGGGGACGGAAATCTTTTCTGACATTTTCCATCATGTTAGTATATTTCTTTGACATGAGTATCAGTACTACGTCATAACAAAGAATATGTTCAGCTGTCAGACTTAAAAGAAATTAAAATCTGTCTTCCAAAATGGTCTTGAAATCATGCAATATGTCAAAAGCAGTGATGGAACATTGTATTGTATGTTTTATACTACTTTTCACTCAGTCTGACTTAATAGCTTTTAGTAGGGTGAATTCTATCAGAAATCATGAAAGAATTAAGACATTTGTATGCACTAGTCCATCAAAAAACATTTGAAATTCAACACTGTAACTTGTCTTCATGGTTTAAACTTTTATAGTGCAAAATACAAGATACCAACATGAGCAGTGAAACTCTCATGCCACTTAAAACAGTGTAATCACATCTGCGGAATACTGCAGTTCACCTGGGAGTAGGCACTTTCACTCCTCAGTTGTGATGAACGTAAATTGATCTTGTAGCTGAAAACATATCTCCTGACAGGATTTTGAGAACAGAAATTTCGCCGGGAACTCCATGCTGCTGTTCATGCAGTGTTCATCTTTGGAATTTTATTTTCAGATCTGCTTTAGATCATAAAAGAACTGTAAATTTCTCCACATTAGTAGGAATCAGGGTACAGTATGGCATAAGCAGAATTCAAAGAAGAAAGAATTTCTGTTGTTGAAAAAGATTTTATTATCAAAAGAGAGTTGTTGTTTTTTAGTTTGTTTGGGTTTTTTTTTAGTATTGAATATTGAATGTAAATATTCAATATTAACAATATACAGAAATATGTGAAAAGAATAAGTGATGGGTTAAATTTAAGCATACTGCAACATCTATTTTTTTCTCTATAGAGCAAAGAAAAAACAGAAGGAAGTAAGACCAACAGGACACCTAGCTCTAACATGGTTTAAATAGCCTTGTCTTAATTTTTACATACTAAAACTGTCAGTGAGGTTCATAAGAGAAATACAGAGTATGTCATACTATAACAGACATAAATGTGGCTTGTAATAAGCAATGTAATGATTTAGGAGTCTACTGCCTTAGGGGTATCCAATGACATTGTTGAAACAATCTCCATAGACTGAGGATGATGTTCACCAAAGAACCAACTAAATTTCTCCTGAAAACCTACCACTGGACTTGGAATGCCCTTTAAATGATAATCAGTTACCTATCACCAGTAAACATTAGCTAAGTTCTGCTTCTTGCACCTTATTTCTAGATTCCCTTGTAGTTACATTTTCAAATATCAGACAGGTATTTTTCATGCTAAATAAATAATCTCATGAATCCTTTGTTCTAAATTATCTTCCCACAGAGAGTCACTCAGCTTCCAGTGCCTTCAAAGCCAGCTAAGCTAAAGCACCTGAACGCAAATTCAGCTTTAAAAGAATAACGTTATACGCATTTGGAGGACAGGTTATTTAGCAGACTGGTTGGTCACTGAACATTTTCCCTGCTGCCATCTTAAGACTTATACCTCTAATCAATTGCAATCCCTGCTCCATGACCTCCGGCAATACTGTTCTTCATTCCAATGGCAACAGTTCCCAGTCGGCTTCTGGGGCTATGTATTGTATGCATTGTGAACAAAGCTCCTGGCAAGGGGCAGTATTCTTCCTCTATCTCATCTGTATTATCTTCAAGTCATCTCTTTAAAGGAAATAAACTGCAGGTGTGTATGCTTCCCCCTCCTTTCTTTCCCTTCACTTCTCAGAAAGGTCAATAGATGGGATTAAAGTTCTCTCACTGCACATCAGGCTCTCAAAGTGAGGGCAAAGTGCACATGTGAATGAGCAAGTGTGCCCACACGCACTGACATCCATGTGCGTAGGAATAAGCCTACACTTGTGGAATGTGACTCTTTACATTTGTGCATATAATAGATGTTTGTGGGGGCCATGAAACCTTCTCTCTTCTTCCCTGAAAGCAGGATTTCTCATGTATAGTACAGTGGGATTGCCATCTCGATCCAGGTTTGTAGACGCTATAAATCAAATAAATCAAACAATAAATAACATGAAGAAGACAAGACTCTAACTCTACCTACCTCAAAAGAATACACCAAACCAGCTTTCTACAGTAATTTAATTTAAAAAAAAAATCCCAACATATTAAAACAATCAGTTATTTCCTGTGAAGAGCAAAGAGGTGAAACATAGAAATATATTGATATTTCATTATCCTCACCGAGACACTCCTTTCTCTTCTGTTAGGTAAAATATAGGTAGGCAAGCGTACAAAGTCTTAGAGAAAAAATATTAGTCCAGAATCAGAGCTACATATTTCAAATTCAATCAACAGTTCCCCGTATCAAGCTTTCCATCAACTTTTAAATTAAAGGCTTATCTCAGGAAAAACTTATTCATTTCACCAAGTCATGTAATTCTGTTGAAATTAATGGGACCATATGTATTAGCAAAATAGACTCTAATTAATTATTTCATTCTAACGTTTTTTGCCTATTCTAGCTTAAGAGCATTATTAGAAATATCTTTTAAATAAATATTTCCTTTCTGAATCATGATAATGGAGTTTTCATGAAGAAATTACATGAGCAGATTTTGAGCTAGGGATTAGAAGATCAGAGTATTTTTACAGAACCAAGACTTGGATAAATGTGATTCACTAATATGCTTGACAAACCCATGGTTTGGTGTCAGGGCAGCCATTTGACAATGGTTCTTGGTATGGTTTAGAAAATAAGCCAAGAGGTGTGTGGAAGAACATCTTGGAGGAGACTGAAGCCAAGCTACTACCTTCCAGAAAAGTCCAGAATAACACCAACACTCTTTTCTGGGTTTCAGAAAACACCATATTGCGTAGTCCCTTAAGCAGAAAAGAAGCTGTTGAGGTGTGCTGTGAATACATGAGATTGTGACACAGAAGCTGGCAGAATGGGCTTAGATAGGCATGTGTTACTGAAAGAGGTGATCTAAATCCATTCTTGGATGTATACACAGAGCTTTTTATCATAGGGAGCCACAAGGTTCAAGGGCTACAATTCAGTTCGTATGGAAACCTTGCTTAATACTCTCTTTACCTAAGAAGTGCAAACTAAGGTAAAAAACTATCATGCTCGGCGTCTTCTTTTCCTGAGGAAGAACATCAATATACAACCATCTCTCAAGAACTTACCCCTTTCATCTGATTTCTCATAAACAGATGGAAAATGAAAGCCTGATCTGTCAGCATGTGGGTAATTTTTTTCCTTTGGAGTTTTCCTTCCGAGTCTGATATTTCTCCAAGGTATTGGTAGGCAGATTTAGCTTTCAAGCACTCATTCTCTCTATAGCAATGGAGTTTATATATTGCATCACTCAGCATCCCTTTGAGATGGCATGAACAGAACTGAAAGTGTAAACACCTTGATTTCCTTCCAGCCATAAAGTGCAAAAGAAAGGTTACTGAAGAGAGTGATTATTACTTAAATGAGAAGTTTGTGTTTTCCATAATACTTGACCAGTTTCAAAAGACATCCTCTGCTCTTTTTCATAGCATGCTCCTCTCTTGTCATGCTGAAATTTCCTATTTGTCAGAGATGGCTTCTAGCCAAGGAGAGCACAAGGTGTTCTTCCCCATTGTCTTCTTATGGTAGTCTCATTCACGTGCCCACTCCTGAAGAATTAGTCTGTAGAAGAAGCACTTGGGAGTTAGGCGGGGTTTTATGCATCTGACAGTTTTATTGAGGTTTTAAATCATGAAATTTAGGGCTCTTAGACTTAATCTCACAAGTATGAGGCATTGTAGAGCTACCTGTTTTGTGGAGAAAAATGACATAGATTTTGGGCAACTACCAGGACTCCTTTGTTTCTAAACAGAATTGCGTGCTTGAATAAAGTACATCTTAAGGATGAATTTGTCAACAAGGAATATAATTTAATTTTTCTAAGTATATTCTACATATGCATAGTCTTGCATGTCACATGTAGATTTGACTGTGTAAGGGATTACCAACAACTTACTTGAGACTGACTTCCTAGCCAGTATATCATCTGTGTGACAGACAACTTAGTCCATTAATTGCTTATACCACACAATTCAAACAAAGCCATCCAACCATTTATAATCCAAATAGAGAAGAAACATTCACTGTCATTGTCACACAATTACTGGTATGAATATACCAGTTCCTTTGAGAAGTTCAA
Source organism: Myiotriccus ornatus (assembly GCA_036023395.1). Taxonomy (NCBI): domain Eukaryota; kingdom Metazoa; phylum Chordata; class Aves; order Passeriformes; family Tyrannidae; genus Myiotriccus; species Myiotriccus ornatus. Next base: position 69,153,392 of record JAYRBT010000001.1, on the reverse strand, counting down.
TATGGTGGTACACACATCATCTTCACAAATGAGCAAGCAGTGTACTGGACTGCATAAGAACATTGCCAGCACTTCAAGGAAGATGATCCTCCCACTCAATTCTGCACTGATGAGACACATTTAGAGTGTCTCAAAACAGCCTCAAACTTTCTTTGATTCTGGGTGACTTCATGAAATAAATGGTCCCTTCCAGTGCAGAAAATTATGAAAATGGCCTGTGATAGCCTCTACACAACTCGTCAGCAATACAGGTACTGCTGTTATCTGATATCATTGCCTCAGTATGGTCTGAGCTGCACTGCTCTCCATACCTGCTAGCCTGGCCCAGCTTGATGTGGTGATGCAACACATGGATTCAGCCAGGCACTATTTTCAACCTGCCTGGGCACAACATCCTCTCAACATCTTCTCAGCAGATATGGACAAAAGGGATTTGTTAGTCTACCTAATCTCCTAAATTTTGAGTTCTTTTTCTGGTATATTTTTCCTTACCCCATATGAAAATTGAAGAGGAAGAATATCTGACTAGGTAAACACACCCATTTCCATTTTTAATTTACCATACGAGATGTTTAGTCTAAGACCTTGTGTCATGTACCATGCAGTCTCAGTTTGTCTGGAGGACATGGGCTCTAGCTGTACTTCATTTACTCCCCAAAATGGCTAGCCATTACTGTGGGCAGTCCTGCCACAAATGAACCTCACAGTCAACTGCACATGTGTTTTAGCACAGAACACTTGCACATGCAGTGAAAGTAAATAGTTGCAAAAAGTTACCTGGGCAGGGAACAAAATATCATGCACTGCATTTGTGATTTAAGCATCTGTTTGAAAAAAAAAAAAAAAAAAGAACCTCTCATGAATGTGTAGGAAAATCAATCACTTGATAATGATGAAGACATTCCTGTGTTTCAGCACGAAAGTATGATAGGTTTCCAGATGCATTTACCTTGGGTAAAAGAGAAATTCAAACTATTTTGCAGCACTTTGTCTCACTGGACCAAATTTATCTCTGTTGTAGCCTGATGATGTCAACAGAGTTACAGTGTGGATGAATACAGGTCATTGTTTGTGAAGCTGGCAGAGAGTGCATGTGTGGGAGGAGAAAAATGAGATCTTCTAACCCATATTTGCAGAAAAAACATGAGTATGAGTTTAGACACATACTCCTATTAAAACTGCACCATAATTTGCCACTGAAAGTTTCAGAACAAATGAGCTCCAAGTGAAACAGAATGAGGGTGTTTCTCCAAGCTATTTCCTGCACTGCTGTCAGTGCTACTTCATGACAGAATGTGACCACATGATATGAAGCTTGAGATGTAAAACACGGGAACTGACTTTTCTTAGTGGTTTCCAGACCATGAATTCCAGCTAAGCTGGGTGTCCGGTTTCTGCATAGAACTTACCTGGCACTAATTAAAGTTAAGCAAAGAAGAAGAAAAAAAATCCACTTGGATCTCTCTGCTATGTTTGATGCTTGGTACCCTGGGGAGATTAAGTGTCATGCTAGTTATCCAGTTTTCTTCAGTATAAAGATTCGTCTGAATCCTAAAATACTATTATCTGTAAAAGGATCCAAGTGCAATGCAGAAAGCTACAGCACAAGTAATGTCTTTGTGTTCTAATGTCCTGTGATTTGGGCATTCATTTTGTTCCACAGTGGGCCATGCTTCCAGTGACTGATCACAGGTGTCCTAAAGGTCTTTGCCCCTTGTGGAAGATCCCACTGCTGGGCCACAGAGATATTCCTTACAATCTGCTTAACTTGTAGACACACTGGGAGTATCCACTGTTTATTTGCTTTGGGTCTTCACTGCCAAGTCAGAAATCAGTGTATTTAACTTCATGTAGCAACTTCGGGAAGCAGTGAATTTTTCTGGACGGGTACCTGCAATATAAGGGCAGAACAGGTGTATGACTGACACAGGGTCAGACAAAAACTGTTTCTTTCAAGAGAGCTGAAGAGATTACTGAGTTATCACCTCCACCCAAGCTTCCTTCCCCACTTTGCTGACCTCTGCAGACTTTTGCAGAACTCCTTATCATGAGTAGCAAACCAGAGCAGAGAGTCCTGGAAAATTCATGAACCACTATGGTTTATAAGTGAAACCACTGTGTGAACCAGTCTCTCTGTACATGGGATGGAAACGAACCACTGGGCTCGGCATTTTGAAAGAAATGCAGCTTCTCCTGTCAATCATTCTTTCAAAATTGAGCCACTTGTATAAAATTGCTGTAATTTTTGGACGATACCTAATAATAGCCTTTGGCATCAAAAATAAGCATGTTGTCCTTACTGCTAGAAAGGGTGAATGAAAATGAAAAATATGCAAGGTAGAGGGGGACCTTGAAGCGCACTGGACTATACTGATACATGCCAGGACAACTTCAAAACTGCTCTTCCATTTCTGAATTTATATAAAGAAAAAAAAAAAAAAAACAACACTCCAGAATTCCAAACCTCTGTGTTTGACATATGCTGTAAATGCAAGTTTACAAACTTCTGCCAAAAGGATTTGGGATTTCAGGTAATACAAAATTCCTGTCCACAGCCCAGTAGTATGAAGTCTAAAAGAAAATACTTCCATCAAGCAGACTTATTTTTCATAATGCATACATACCTTCTGCGCTCACCCTGTATAGCACACACACGTCCTTCAGTTCCAGGGAAGCATCCCCTGCTTTCTGGTCCCCATTTAAGAAACAGTACCCAGTACACAGTAGATTTGTTTATGGCCTCCATTTTATTAACAGTGGCAATAAGAGGAGCTTTTATGGATATGCTTTGTTCGCTTCCACTCTTGCTTTGTCTTCCAAGTTGGTGGGAAACCCTGCAGGACACTCATAAATGGACAAATTTACAATCTAGTCTGTGTAAAGTGCCCACAGCAGCATCTACATCCAAGTTGTCTTTGTGCTTACGCACCAGCTGTGATGCCAGAGGGCATGGGGTCAGAGCAGAGGGCTTCCTCTGGCTTTCTACAAACTGGGATCAGCCAACCTTCATTTATCTATGGTTAAGGACTTGTTTTGGTTTCTCAGATCATGACTCCACAGAGCTGTTTGGATATTTTTAATCGAAAGACAAAGCACTTCCTCTTCCAAACTTGGTGCCTGCAAGGAGCATAACAAACTAATCATTCAGAATAATTAATTCTGTCAGAAAAATCTCTACAATTCTACTAATGCTGAGTGTTTTGTAATCTTAATGAAAGGAAAAACCTGTCACTGTGATAATTTTCGATTGACCCATTTTCTTCAGTGGTTGGGGAGAGGAGAATGTTGTTTGTTTTTATCTCTAAGGACCACAAGCATGAAAATGATATCCATAAATCTTGCATTTCAGCCTTATATTCCCAACTCAACCTTCAAAGGAAACATTAGCTAGTCAAAAGGGCCCAATAAGATTGTCAGATTGATTATTTGTATATGCATAGCAGAGTGTCTTTCAGTTACCTGTGACTTTAGTTTCAAAATGTTCCCTGGTTAGACAAACATTACTTTTCTCAATTTTTAAATGGGAATCTGAGATGGAGAAAACAAACCAAGGCCAAGAGGTATTCTTGCAAAGAGAAGGACTGGAATACAAATCATGAGTGCTTTAGCCTAGCATTTGAAAGCACATTCTCCCTTTGGGTTTTAATGTAATATAAGAAGTTTAGGATGGAGAAACCATTTGTAAAGCCAGGTTTTATGAGAAAGCGTGGAAAACAAAATATTAGTTTCCTACATTTGCCTAATATTGTAAACACCTAACTGCCAACTGCAGTGAGGAAGCTGCCAAACAAACACAAACAAAACAAAAAAAAGCACCTAACAAGAAAAATTATTGAAGTTTTAGAAGTTTGTTTTCATATTGTCATTCTCTGAGGTCATCTATTTCTTCTATATTTGACAGTTGAAAGTTAAATGTGGCAGACAGTTGCATTTCTCATTATTGAGGACAGAATGCTATAGGAAATTTGGTCATTAATATGAAAGCCTTTCATTTCTAGGTCACTAATTTGAATCGATTCCTGATCAATGGTGACTGAAAGGCATTCATATCCGGCAGCTGTTCTGTGGTCTGTGTTAAATGAGGGAGCATCTTAGTTATTTCCCAGCAGTAGTCCCTCACTTGCGCTACCAGAAGAAGCTGGCTGCTTCCACAGAGAAGCTACGGACTGATTGCACATGGCACTTGCAAATATCTGAAAAGTGTTTGACCTGTTTTTTTAAGAAGTGTATTTATTTTTTTTCAAATTATCTATATTACCTAATGGTGAGCTTTTTAAGTATTAAACAGAATTATCTTGCTGCTTTTGTATAAACGCATTCTGCCTGCATTCACCATCATGACTGCTGATGTGATGCTCCCGGCAATGGTCAGAGGCTGATTCTTTATGAACAGTGAGGAGTGCCAAAACAAGTGTAGGTAGTTTCTGTGAGTGAGATTCATAACCTTTCACTTCAACTATCTACAGGTCTTATACCTAACATTATCTGTTTGGTCTAAATGAATCATCTAATCCATACCAAGCAGAGGTGTTAGTTGCTTTCAGAAGAATTACACCCTGTTTTCAACATTTTTTACTTTGCCATCTGTAATAGCTGCAGAAACGCTCTATCACTGTACAGAATATATCAGACTTGTTTTTAAGGATCCATCTATATTGTTTAGCAGACATTATTGTTGAGAAAGGCAAGTTTAATTGCTGGATTCATATTTTCCAGGCACCAGATTCCTAGTGAGCTGCTGAAGATAATAAAATGTAGTGGGGTTTGTTTTTTTTTTTCTAAATTTCTTCTGCCACTCTGGCATGACCTCCCAAAAGGTTGACATATGGTATACAATGCACAATACTTTTGCTCCCAAAATATCTCTGCTTTGAACAATGCCTTCCCCAAACTACTTTCTGTCTCTGCCAGTGTGCAGAAGCATAATCATCTATCTACTCATAAAAAAATAAAAAAAAAAAATCTAGCCTTTACTACCATCCTTTCTTCCCTTTTTCCAAACATGTTAACACCTGCTGAACACAACACTAAACATCATAATAATTGTCTACTGCCACCTAGTTCCCCAACATAATGAGTTGTTGAGTTTTCCTTTTAGCATTTTGATAGCAATACCATGTAGCCAAATTGTCTGGCAACATTAAAAATTGTCAGAAGAAGTGTATAACTTGGCTGAAAAGATTCACTGAAACTTGTCATGAAGGATCTTAGGGTAGAACCAAGTTTTCTTTACAAAACACAAAATTCTTCCTTCGGATTCTTTTCATGATCCTAAAAGCAGCTTTCAATGTTTTCAAAGAGACAAGCAAACCATATGTCTAACTATACACGTGAGAAGAAAACACAATGAATGAAAAAAAGAATCTTACAGTGCCTTCAAGATTTCATGTACGAACAAGTTTATTTTTAAGTGGCATTTTAAGGAATTTCATAGATATTTAGTTCACAGATTCAAAGTTCATTCAGAATATTGCACATGAAATACACTTCATTACACATTTTCATTTTTCTATTTTCCTTAAAGCCACGTTTTCTGCAATCTTGGGCAGTATGAGGGGAGATATATGGCAATTAATAGTCTCCATAGGTAATCAGAAGAACTAAAATAAAAAGAAAATTTTTTTGAAAATGTGGGTTGAAAATACGAAGAACGTGGGTTCTTCATACTTAGAGTTAATAGAGTTACTCTTTATTTAGCTTTGTTTGACCACAAAAGTTATTACTAATAATTTTTATTTGATTTACCAAAGGAAACTGAAAGCCTGAGGCAGGAATGAGGACCCCATTGCTTTAGGCATTGTACTGAGAACAAAACAAGGAAGATTTCAGGGGTCTGAGTGCTTACACTAGATGGAATCAGACAGCCTGATGGAGGAGCTGAAGGAAACTACAATAAGTACTGGTCAATGAAAAAGACTTTTTGAGGTCAGAAAACAAAGCAGGTTTGCATCCATTAATGGGGATTTCCTCCCACACCTAGGTGGAGAGAAAGATAGCAAATTGGAAACTCATATCTGAAAACTGGAAAGGAGATGATAGAAATTGATAACTCCTAATGAAGGTTGCAGTCAGCCTTTTAAGTACTGATTACACTGTCATTTAAGTAGTGTTAAGTCATTACAAGGTAGTGTATTTATTAAAGTGGAGAAGGAGGATACAGTGCAAAGAGACAAAGAGAATTATGTCATATTCAAGGCAACAGATGGGGATAATGATCTTGACAGCAGCAGTCCAAATAGATATGATGAGAGCATGGTTGCATTTGTCAGGAACAAAAGCACAGGATACCGCAGTAAGTGAGATACATGACTGCAACACCCAAAACTAGTCTGAATATGAGTTCTACCTATACAGGTGAGAAAAAAAGGCCTGTGTTTGTGATAAAATGCAAAAAAGAATCAGCAAAACATAAACACATTCTGGAAATGAGGACCCTTGGAAAGATGATCTACAGAGAATGTCACTCTCTGGAGCTAAGTGACAGGCCAGAAGGTTTGGTTGTCCACAGGGATCAAAAAGAAGAGGCTGTGGGGCACACTGAGGACATAGATGTAATTGCTGTAGCCATGCAGGTTGTGGACTGAGTGATAAAGAGGAGAGGAAGAAGGAACGAGACAATGCAAAGGAAAGGGGCAGAGTAAGAGAGATGTGAGAGTCTAGCTGGAAGCCAGCTTTTGATGCCCTGTTCCTACCAAGCAGCCTTTCATCTCCTGCCCCTGAAGTAGTATTTATTCACACATCAAGTACAGTACCTCATCTCACCCACAGCAGTTACAAATGCCACAAGTGACAGGATCTGTTCCTTAGTGCTTTGAAAGATAGATCATGAGATCACAAAACATTTTATTCACTAAAGGTCTGTCATTAACACCCTTTTTTTTTTTTTTAATTTAGGTATTTCTGGGAGTATCTATACATCCTAAATGTTACTACCTTGCATAGCTTTGGACTTTGTTCAATTTCTTGTGCTCTAGCTCCACTGATTTCTATGTCATTGGTGAGATGGCTCAGAATTAGAACATTAACCCTCATAACTCTTTGGATCTGATTCAGAATATGCCACTCTATTAAAAATCCAGTATTTTAAAACATCTGATTTTAAATAAATTATTGATGGACCACATTCTGCCAAGAAATTAAAAAAATCCAGTGCACATTAAGCACACCAAATGTGCTGAGATTTCAGGTTACATTTAGCTGAGTTCATTTGGAATCTCCAGTTCCAACCAGACCGCCACCAATTCTATCCTTTTTCTCTCTACTTATCCAGACATGTTTCCTTTGCTCAGACAGATTTGAAATATGTCAGTTTTGCATTTGCATATAAATGCAGATGGATTATGCGTATAGAACTATGATTTTGGCACTCAAATATGTGTCAAACCAAAATATTTTTAAGCCAGATGCTCATATATGTGCACATTTTTTGACTCATACAGGAAGAATATTCTTTTAACATGCCTCACTGGTGTCCTTAATATACACTGATATGTACACTGGTGTTCTTAATATACACTTCTTCCCACAGAATGCAAAATCTTTCTCTGCCTCATATCTATAAAAGGGTTTTTATTTATTAAAATCACATTTATTCTAATGTTTTGGGGATTTGAGTGTGTTAGTCTTTCACTGTTTATTTGGTTATTCCCTTAGTAAAATCCCCCCTCCTTTTTTTTTTTTTTCTTTGCATGTGATAAATCAAGTTACTTTTTCACTCTGGACTCCATTATGGGATCACAGTGGCTATACAAACCACACAGAGTTAAGCAAACAAAGGAATTTTTTCATTTTCTCTTTCATTCAAGAAAGTTCCATTTTCTGTCACCCTGCAACCTTTTGACCTGCGTCCTAATGGCACTGGTCACTCAAGGGCAAAAGTTCAGCTGTAGGTTAAGTCTGTATGTGTTTGCACTGGGCAGGGAGACAGTGGGTTCTTGCTTCCTGTTTTCTCCCCCCAAGCCCAGCCATTGCTCCCCAAACTGCTGGCCTCACCCGTGCTGTGAGCTCTCCCTGCTCCAGACCTCCCTCTGTGAAGAAGGTAAGGAGGACTGGGAGTGAGCATTTCCCCACCCTTTTGTTTTTCTTGCAGCTGTCAACAAAAAAAACAACAACCCACTCTTATTTTCTTGCTCTGGGGATAGAAAAAGCAAGAGAGAACTGTTCATCTGAGATGCTTAGGACAGCAGTCAGCACTAACTGCCCGCTGCCAATTGTTTTGATCACTGTTACATTTTTCTTCTCTCTGAGAGAGAATACAGACCCCTTCCTTGCTCTTGCGAGTGCTTGCACAAATTTTCTCAGGTTTTTAGCTCCTGCCATGAGTGGGGAACTCCCTATTACACAGTTTTCAGTGTGATTTTTCAAGGCTCTCTGAAAGAAATGCAGATGCACCCACCTGTCCCAGCTGCCTCCAGTGGACATTTCCAGGTGGCCTGGGAATGATCTGTTGACACATTTCCATGGATCTCTAGAATCATGAATGACCTGGAGACTTTTACTGCTAGACATAGTATCCCACTCCAACTCAGTGACTCTGGTATGACATGCTGTCCTCTGTTTCATAAGAATACTGCACTACCCAGTCCAGTAGTTCCTCCAAGCCAGCTCCTCTTAGCCTCCTCTTGGTTGCCAAACCCTGGGCTCTTAAGGCAGGCCATGCTTTGTCACCAGACATCGGGCTACCAGCCACCCAGTGAAATATGAAGTATCACCTGTTTGAATACATGAATTATCTAAGAGTTTCAGTGTAGGAGGAGCTTGTACCACTTTTGAAGGTGTTTCTTTCCTCTCTGGGTAAGAGCACTGGTAAACAGGATGTTGCTGAGTCCATTTCTGGCTCTCTAGATAGGCTGGAGCAAGGCAGACCATGTGCAGAGTGGCTAAGACAGTTGCTCCTCTGCAAGAGATGCAGATAAAATCTTGAGTATGCTTTGACATTGAACAAAACCTCAGCCTTTCCTTAAAGAAACCTTTGACCTAAAGGTCTAACAGGCTGCTGTAGTATGAGCTCTTTACTTAAAAGGCAAAATTATGTTTACCCAATAACAGTCTGTTTAAGAACTTGCAATGGACACAGTCTTGCCCCAGAATGAGGGCTGGTAGCAGCACAGATAGTGCAGTTCCCCAACATCTCTCCTGTCAATACCCATGCTTCATCATCTCCAGAGAACCTCACAGCTCCTGAGAGCTGCAGAAGGTGCCCAAGATGTGGAGGATCTTTGTTGAAAGTTAGGCAGTTGAACACCTTGCCAAGAGCCAATAACTCCATTATGGACCGTTTTTTCTAATGGAGTTAAACCAGACGTGTGAGAAGTGTGGAACAACAGTTTCAAATCATGGACTGGACTATAAACTGCAGAGGGAACATCTTCCCTTGTGCAGACTTTCACCTCAGCCACAGTCACACTTTATTTTCTCTAAGTAAGCAGGACACAGTTACACTAGCAAAACACCCACTGTAGGCTTCCACATCCTCAAGATGGGAGACCTGAGTCAGGAAACAATGCTTGCAAGGATCAGTCATAAAAGGAACCCAGGGAGATAGTAATAAAGATAATGAGCACCTATGTCTTGAGGCAGATGGCCCATGTGTGGCAGATGAAGAGTCCCAGGTATGTAACCTTGCAAGAAAGCATGGCAAAATAGGATTAGAGTCTTTGGAGATTCGTACTTACTTTTCCCTAATTTTGTCTCATACATAATAGGATTATGGGCTGAATGAAAGTAAACTAGTAGCCCCCGTGTTTTTTCAACTCTGTAGAACTGTGTTGGTGCTGGAAGAAACTCTGCTGATAAGTGCCAAGCTAGAACACTGCCCATGTGTAAGTTCCCTGTCTTCTCTTTAGTAACCTGCTGAAAGCTGTAGACCCATCAAGGCCTTCCAGGTGTGTTTAATGTGAGAGGACCGAAAGAGAGTCCAGATGGCCACACAAATAGTGGAGCTGGGCTGTCTTTGCTTCTGCCATGGGACTGTGCCACTTTTGAGCTGCAATTTCTGCATGCTGCAAAACAGACTTGGAGGAAAAATGGGCATATAGGCAAATGTTTCCTTCTTAAGTTTCACAGAGAGAATGGCTAATGGCCCTGCCCTGAGGAAACTGAGGTCTTGACTCAGACAATCCAGCTATATATTCTAAGAGTAGGTGCACCAGTTCCAGTACAACCCCTCATGTGCTGAAGCTAAGCTAAGACGTAAATGCTTGCTTCATAGGATAAACCGAGCACTCTCTTAGTACACAGGGAAATGTTACATAAGTTTTAAAATTTAGGTGAGGTTCAGATTGCCCTATTTTACTCTGGTTTAAAGTGGTTTGTAAATACCTATACGCAAACTGTTAGAATGCACAGAAAAGTTTGGACTATTGTCTGGGTATAAAATGAATAAGAACATGAGCTGTTAGAAGGAACTGAAAAAACATACCAAGCATTACTTAATCAGTGGATTTTCAGTGGATCCCAACAGCATTAAAGCTTGCAGATATTCTAATGCCCAGAGATTTAGAACAAACAGTTAAAATCAGCTTAGATTTGATTATCAGGCAAATCATTAATGACCTGGTAAATGGCAAACTGGCTTGTCTGCTGAGGAAAACTGGCATAATGAATAATTATGTACTAATTAGATTTGCACACAAACACAGAAACCTCATTTTCCAAAGTCCACCATACTGTTTAGAGACTGGCAGTGATCCCAACATTGCCCAGCTTTGGGATCCCAGGGCTAGTGACACCTTGAACAAGCTTACCATGCCCACACTATATAGCAGTTTGTCCAAAGTGGTCATCAGTATCGTGGGTCCCTGACAAGTTGTTATTATTCATTAAATGTTTTGTTCCAGTTAAAAGTGCCTAAAATAGCATAAGGCGGTATGTCACAGATGCCAGGGAGAACTGAAGTTATTTATTGCCTTCTTTAGTAAGTGCCATGAAGGCCTATACGGGTGTTTAAAGCCTGGGATGCTGTCAGAGGATTGTTTAGGATAGACTGAGGTTGGATTAGCACAGTTGTGTTATCTGAAATGATCTCTACTTAGCCACTTCTGGTCTTTGTCACACTGCCCCACATCTAACTGGGGCAGTCCAAAATGGAGTTGGGGAATGAAATGGTAGTCAAGCAATATGGAAAAACATGGATCCATCAGGATTAATTTATAGTGGCAGTCGTACAATCAGAGAATGCCTCAGAAATATAGGAGGACAAAGAGTTACCCAAGTGTCAAGAAGGTGCTATTTCAGCTTCTGCAAGTATGCCTGTTAAAGTCCAGGTGACTACCAAAGTCAAATAGACTTAATCGATACATTTGCACAAACTGTCAGATAGGACATAAAAATGTCAAGATTTTTAAAGAAAGCCAAGGTTCCTCCATAATCCCCTTACTCTGGAAACTAAGGCTTTTGGAAAAAAAAGCAAAAATAATTGCATAACAACAGTTAGGAACAGTAACGTTGTAAAGTAAACACCTTCTATGGAAGTTGTTTTCTGGCAGACATTGGTATATGTGTTTCTGGGAAAAGGAGTAGTGTTTATGTGTCTGGTGTAGCCCTATTTTCCTTTTTTTTAAAATATATAATTAGGTGTATATATAGAAATGTCCTGATAAATGCAAGTTAAATTACACCTTTACACATTGCAATCCCTTTATTCTTGACCTATTTAGTGGATGCACTAAAGAACATTCAAAAATTTTCTGACAATGATAGATTTTTGATAGATTACCATGGAATTTAAAAGTATTATTTATAATTGATGTTTCATATTATTGAAACAGCAACAATAAAAAAAATTTATCAAGACCAAAAGTCATAGCTGCTTTAAAAAAATATTTTCTGCATGTGAGATCTTTAACAGGAAGGTATTGTTGTAACAAAATATAATTGTGCATTTTATAAAGAATTTACAATCTGATGATAAAATAGGATTAAATATGAAAAGTCATTATTTATAAATCATTAAATTATTTCTTAATTATTTAAAGTATATGTATTTGACCCTGAATATTCACCTAGTTGCAGCTTCTTTATCGTTCATATATCCTTGCATTCCCGCATCTTTAAAAGTTGTGTTGATGTATCAGCAGACTAAAAAGAAAAACAGCTCATGTAGCCATCTGGCAGAATTTAGTCAATTGGATGCAGTAGTTACTAGTAATTAATTGCACAAATGTCATTTTCAAGACTAGAGGTAATCATAGCTCACATGCTGCAATTCCACACTGATACCCCTTTCATCTTATAGAGGAAAAACAAGGTAAGGCATCAATGTACTCCTCAGCACCAAGGAAGATGGCATTACTTGCCTTACTGTACAAAGGTAATACTGAAACCACTGAAGAGGACAACAGTGAAATGTGTGGTCTGCTTCTACCTCATTCATGGCCTTATGTGGTTCATTAGCTTGGCTGGACCCTAATAGCACCACACAATTCAGTTTGAGTGTGCTTTTTGGTTTTTGCTGCAGCTACACCCTTGGATCTTGTCCAGACTTTGACATTGAATGCTAACTTTCACATATGCCTACCCAAACTGCAGACCCCATTCTAATTGCAATATATACCCTAGAAAAAAAACTGACCTAGAAGACCAGAAATTGACTTGAGGTCTAGGAAGACTTGGATTTCATCACTAAGGAAAATGCATCTTTAAATGATGGAAAGATTTTACTAATCAGCAATTAGCTCTCAATTAATTTATTTTTTGGAGGGCTGTCTGACTGTGCAATTGTCTCTTCCCTTTTCATTGTTAATCTGCCAGACCAAGCTGAAGGGAGACATCTCCAAAACAGGTTGATTTATGCCAGGGAGACTTTCTGGACCACTGAAATCAGGGAAGCAATTTGGCACTCACTAAGGAGCTGGGGAGGGAGGAAAGTAGGATGTGCCTGAAGAAAGCTAAGACTTGCTAATAATGGCTTGGCAAGACTGTTAATAGCTTTTCTTATTATTCTGATATTCCATGTTGGTAGCCCAATGGTTTGTTAATTGATTGTTTTTTTAAAAAAAGTTTGCATTTTTTTAGTGGCCCTCCATGATTTCAGCTATTTTCATTATCCCATCAACATTAGATTCTAAGCAATTACTGTCAAAGTGACACACATGTGGTTAACACATGAGTATCTATGAATTGGTTTCTTTAACAGTGCCCAGGGGATAATTCTTAAAACTGTCTGTCTACATGCTGTCTCATTTTTACTAGGAAAGAAGGGGTAGTTTGAAGGAGGACACTTGTAAATTGAATATACTAAAGTACATGATGCAGATTTATTGTAGTCAAGCATGTTTCCTTCATACCAAAGTTTAGGGAGACCCTATGGTGGGAAACTGTAATGTGTATTAGATGATGTTCCTATGACTCTGAAAAGAGAGGGATTCTCTGACCATCAGCATCAAAACCAAACCTTTCGAAAGCATATTTTTTATACCCCTTTCCCGTCTCTTCCGCATCACAAGGGATGTGTTGAAAGTAAAGGCAGGTACAGGCCATCATCCTGGTTTCCCAGCACTCTAGTTCTGTACTGGGTGGGTGTACTGGAAGATGTCTCATCTCTGAAATTGTTTTTCCCCCAAAGTGTGAGGATAGAGCACATGCACTTCTGACCCTAGCATGCAGGCCAGAGGTACCTGGGGACATGACTACGGGGCACACTGCCCAGCTTACGTAGCCTTCAGAGGGTGCATGACTCAGGTGACCCAGACAGAGAGGACACCACTCTAAAGGAAGGACTCAGCCACAGGGCCAGACAAAGAAACACCCTGGAAACAGAAATTGGAAAGGGGCTGCACCACATTCTGCTACTGGCAATTTCAGACAACTGTCATCCTTGGAAACAAGAGTCCAGAGAGCTCACTGCCCACAGCCGCCTTCTGTTTCCATTTCCTGAAAGCCAGGACAAGGGCGTTTTTCGCCCATGTAACTGCTTATTTAGGCATTATGAGAAGTGAAGGCCAAGAGTCAAAGACAGTCATTTTCAGACTTCAAGACAGATTTTTTAATTTTATTTCTTCACTATGGCAGTGTTTAACCATTGGCCTAAACTCCCTAGGGAAGTGCTGGATCCTTCATCTCTCAAAGCCTTTAGATCAAAATGGAGTGTTCGTCTGGAATACACTCTTTATCCAAAATCGTGTTGTGGATTTCAGTGTTGGAGCTGACTGGAAGGAATTATGACACCTTAAGGTGAAGTGGGACTGAGTTATCTAATGCTAGAAAGGAGCATTATGTAAACCAGCAAGTTTTCAGAGAAGATTTCCCTCAGTAACCCCTTTATTTCCTCTTTGTTCTGATTGTTATAACTCATCCACCTCCAAATACTAACATCTAAACATAGTATATCTTGGAGAGTGACACAGGGGTAAACATTGAGCAACAAGTACCAATATCAGAATTTCTCACTCAATTCAAACAATATCGAATTTCTGGAAAGGTCATGTCTTGGTTCACCTAATTTTACAGTTAATGCTTGGGGCTTTTTACTGTTTCATTTAACAATGTCTACATGATCTCACTAATTTTAAGTACAGGTATGGTTTAGACCTGCAATGTCTCTCTCTCTGTTCTTGAGGTAGAGGCTTTTATTTTGAGCAACTCCCAAATACCCTTAGTTGTGGAAGTAGCCCTTTTTATTTGCACCAGCTAAACAAAACTCGTTCAAGAACTCTGCCCAAGGAAAAGCCAGAAGGAGAGTAATTATTGAAACCTCCCTGAGCTGTTTTCCCATACCTGTAGCAAATAGATAAGCCCTCCATGAGGTAGGGCAGTGTTTCCCAGGCAATTCAATTGCAAAGATAACAAATGGGCAGTACCTAGCCAAGGATCTCTCAACATCCCTAGTTTGCTGAGGGTGGAAATGAGACTCTATTTGCCTAATGCATTCTGGAGTTTGATGGAGATAATTCTGCATCTAAACTGTCAGGAAAGACGAGAGCAACAGGTCATCTTCTTCCCATGCAGACAGCTGTAATAAAGACATGTCCCTATCCACTATTTGTTGAATCATACATAGACAATAGTAATCCTGCTGTAACAACACAAAACCAAAACTAAATTAATCCATTTTATTGAGCACTGTAGATTGACTACAACAATAAAGTGGTAATACCTGTCCTCTGGTGATTTTATCTTTATTGTTCACAGCTTAATTGTCCCTCTAGAACTAGCATATACAAATGTATTATTAAAATGAGACATCTGGCAGTGGGCCTAAATGCCTCTGTGTCAGGAATTTACTATCTATTACTTGTAACAGTAAATCTGTTGTGCACATCTGCAGCGGCAGAGAAAATCACATCTGACAGCAATGATACAAAACATTCACAGGAGCTTTGGAAAAGCACAAGACTGAATGAATTCAGGCTTTTACAGTCCTTTACGATATTCACTGAACCTGATCGAGCTGAAAAAACCCACTTTATGGCACTTTTCTCCATTTCAAATCAGCCATCATTTCTTGAAGCAGAACACTAAGAAATCTTCCAAATAAGTATGCCTATAATGAGCTCTTTTTCGTGGCACTTTTTATGAACTGGAAAATGGGTAAATGTTTGTGTCATTCATGGACTGGAGCCTAGCTGTTTTGTCTACCAGAAATAATCTTAGATGCTTACATGAAAAAAACAAACCCAAAAGACTCCTAAACAATCTATATGGCCAAGTTACTACCTCAAAATTCACCGTCCTTAGAAGACATTTGTAAGAACAGGATTTATTTGAAAAATACCCAGTAGTATTCTTGTAATTAAGGAAATGTTAACGTTTCTATGTTAACATTTCTATATTGTTTCATCTTACACTAGGTTTAAGAAAGAGAAAAATATTGCCTTGGAACACACCTTCACATTTAAAAATCCTATTCTAGAAATAAATGAATATAAGGAGTTTTTAATGGGTACACAGTTTTGTCTTGTCCATGTTCCCAAAAGTCTGGTAATATTGGAGATAGAATTTAAAACTAGAAATTCTAATCCCCTCTTAGCCTCCCCATACATAAAAATAATTTTGTATGAGGATCAAAGTTCTAATATGGAAAAATAATTTACATTTTCGTTTTAAACCTGCAAGGTCAGTTGTACTTTTTTGGGGTTCGATGGGGGGAAAAAGATACACTAGTATGAATACTTGCAGGACATCACAGCTAAAATAATAGATTTAGTCCTAACAATATACATAATGTTTCATGTTATCTGAGATACATTACCTTTCATAGAATAAGTGCCTTTGAACTCCTAAAGTTACAGAAAAAATTGACTTCATAAACAAGAGCACAGATTTTCTCTGTATTTTGCAGCGCATTTTTTTCAGACACAGCCATAGTTTAACATAGTATATAATGAAGTAGCTATTTGGTGATCTTCTTATCTGGCAATTACTTTTCATATGTCTGTCTTCATGTGTCTTCATATATTTAAAATGGTGCTGTCTGATGAGCAAGCCAGAGCACCGGTTTTGTCTGCCATGACTAATATACAGGTTTTTTCTGCATTTCTATATCAAAGGTATATTCTGTCATATATTCTGCTGCTTCTCAAAATCAACAATAAGTTAAGATAGACTCAGAAAATACTCTTCTATTTCCATAAGCCTGCTTTCCTTGGAAGTTTTTGTTTTTCATGATAGTGAAGAACCAACTCCAATATCAATTTTACTGTCTTAACGTAGCACCCAGGGGAAATAACACTATATTTCCAAATTCTCTCTTTGCTCTTTCATCAGACCAGTAATTCCTTATTTGGGGATCACATTTGACAAGTAAATCATGAAACACCACTGTATGTTCTAGATACGATTTTGCAAGTCACAGAAGAAGTACTGCAATTCTTTCTCAAGAAGCAGAGACTGTATTTGTGCCAGATAATTCACACCAAAACATGAACATATCAGATCAGGAGCAGGGGAAAAAAAAACAAACTATGAAGCTGCACAAATGAGGAAAAGAGAGAGAGTTACGCACTGAAGCAAGCACACACACATACTCTTGGCATGAAAGCATGGTAGCTAACTGCTCTGTTCCAGGGATGTGCCAGCCACAGAACAAGCATTGCTCATTTTAATTGCCAGGAAACACTTCTCAGCTGTCAAACATCTGAAGTACAGAAGGTTTTTAGGAATATCGGGATCAACACTTAGTATTATACCAGAAATCGAAAATAACAATATAGTTTATTTAGACAAAATGGAGTCAGTGTGAATTGAAGAGAACTGGTTTTGTGTACTTCTTGCAGCACACACTTGTTATAAGCAAAATGCTTTTCTTAAAATTAAGTGATATTTCCCAGTGGCCTGTGCAGCAGTGATAAGCATCATGGTAAGCTGTCATTTGCATTTACCTGTCATGTGCATATTGTTTTGCTAACAGATATCACATGAGAATACAGGATTAAAACATCTCTACGTTATACTTTTGCACAAAGGGTGAGTGAACCCTTTTAATAAAAGGGATTAACATCATTCCTGCTATGATTTCTCTCTGCTTGACTCAGGATACCCTTGTCCCTTGGATCCAGAAAAATCTCCGCCCATACTACAGCATGCAGCCTTCTGTCATGTGGAAAGAAGCCATGAGGAAGAGCAAAATAACAAACCAGCATAAGGATGGGAAAGGAAAGCTTGAACAGAATGTATTCCACCAAACTGAAATTTGGCGTGTGCCCAAGAGTTAATATTTCCACTTGTGCCAAAAATGACTGCTGTGGGATCTTGAACATTAGCAATCAGTCATTGCATTTCTCTTGTATCCTAGCAGAAGGTCAGTCCTTTAAACAGCACTGTGTACCTGGAGGATAGTGGGGCATGAATTCAATATTGACAGAGGAAAGCTTGCCACCTACTGAATCACCACCTGAGTCACCCTGCAGCTAAACCACAGATTAGAGAGCTGGAAGTGTGCACTGTTGTGCTGGAAACCATCAGTGACGATGTTATACCGACGTCTAAGGCAGTGGAACTTCACAGGTTTCAGGTTTTCTGTCTTGTGGTTCCTTGGCACAGGAAACACGAAGTGTACACAACAGGCTATAAAATCCACTTTTAGTATAAACCACGGAGCTTGACGTGCATGAGGCTTGAGAAAATACTTTCCATTTTCTGTAATAGTGATAGTGTATACAACTTCTACCTGTAAATGTAAAATACAAGCTTGAACTATCTAAACATCCGCCTTTAAGCCTCTCAGAGCTGCAAAACCCCTGAAGGAGCTGAAGGAAGAAACATGGCAGTGGTTAGTGCTACATTTGAACCACTGGAAAAATAAAGACTGATTCTTATTAAAAACTTAAAACTATTTGAGAGCTATTTTCCAGACCATTGAAAATGTTAAGGTGGTGGTGAGTCTTGAGCTCATGTCAGTTTGCTTTCTGTTGCTGCTGCTTTTGATACTGTTGCATGAATCTGAGCACTGTTACTTGAAGATCCGCTGCAAATGTTTGCAGAATGAGCTGTAGTTACCCTGGTACACAAGGTACACCAGTAGATCACAGAGTAACAGGTAGGATAAACTGCATCCAGGACTTAATTTTCCTTTACATATGTAAAATACAAGCATGATACAGTTAAGCGAGAATCCTAATTTCAGTGCTCCACATTTCACCATTCCTTTACTATTTATATATAATATAAATATTTATTTATATATCCCTTTGTCATCAACTGACAGCAAGCTTCATTCATACCAGTGCACAATGATAAAGGCACTCACCACACTGCCTTCTGCAGGATGCTCCCCACACCTCCCCTCTGAGCTCTCTATCTGAAGTAAAGCTGGTGAAAAACACCCTCTCCCTGGGGCAGGGCAGCGCAGAGCGGCATTTTGGCTGACGGGCTTGGTCCTCACCACTCCACTGACACTTAGGAAACAGAGCTTTGTTTGCGGCTGAAGGCTTCAGCCACGGTTACTCAGGGTATGATGATACTGAGTGGTGGGAGATAAGTGTCCAGTGTGTCTGCAGAGGGGACACGCTGCAAGCGAGGGAACAAGGGCAGCATGTCCCTTAGGGAATGGTGGCAGGTTGCAGCTACCCCAGGCCAGAGACTGTTCAGGGAACCGGCCCCAGGCCTGGCTTTTGTGAACTCCTTAGACAGGCAGGCTTTTATTTGCATGAAAATAGACTTTAGGAAGCCATTAAAATGTAACAAAAAAGTATTTAATGCCCTAGTGCATACCAAGCTTATATCAACCTCCTTATTAGACCTTTCTTTTCTTTTTCTTCTCCTCCCCTCCCTTGGCAGGGCTCTGCTGCACAAACAGCCCATATGGAAAACAGTGCAGCCTGGAAACACCTAGCTCTCCCCGTCCTCTTTTGCTTTTGGCTTTTGCAGCTGCTGTTTTCTCAGTGTTGTCTTGGGGCAGTTTCCTGTTGCCATAGCTGATAGCCTGCCAGCGCCTGCCTGGGCCTTTCAAGTGTCAACACTGCAAAGTTCGCTGCGATGGCCAAACGCTTGTTAATGAGATATAGCAGCTGGGTAGGGGTGAACCACTGAGATGTATAAAGGCACGCCGCTGGTGCAGGAAGCGATGCCTTTTGAATCTTTTCAGCGCTCTGAAAGCATTCAAATCAAAGAGGGTATGTTGTATTCATTAATAAACTGAAGTTCCCATGCAACTGTGTTAAAGCCAGGAGTTTAACTTTGCTATGGACAGGTGATTTTTTCAACAGTGTTTTACACCGGAAGACAAAGGGCAAGAAAACAAGAGTTTATGTACTGCCAAAGGCATTACTTCCCTATCTTACAGCCAGACAGAATTGTTAAACTGAGCTAGGTATTTGCCATTTCCTGACAATAAAAGCTTCTTTTTTTTCCTTTATTTTTTTTTTATACTTCAAAGCTCACAGCAGCCTGCTTGATCTCCATCTCCCACACTTTTATTTAGACACGTTTCTTAATTTTTTGAAAACCATGATTAAAAGCTAGGAAAAAAAGGCAAACAAACAAACAAAAAAAAAAGACAACTTGTTAAAAAAAAAAAAAAAAAGCCAAAGAGCCTATAGACAGGATTAATGACCAAAGCTGCTTTCATTCAACTGAAGCAGTCCATGTGATCTGTAGTCTGCATCTGTTTTGCTATAGCAGAACATAGGAATGCCCAGCAGCTGGGCAAAACAGGCAGAAAGCAAAACCAAAAATATCCTAACATCCAGTGCAAAGTTTTAAAGGCAAAGAGCATCTTAAAGACTTTTCTAGCATTTACTTTTTAATTGGGTTGAGTCTTCTTTCCTTTTCCTCTCCCTTTTTTTTTTTTTTTTGAGGGGGGCAGCTGGAGAAAAGATTGAATGCTAGGAAAACATGTTTAAAACTGAAACAACCACAGTAATAATAGTGACAAAATTGCTTTGGAAAAGTTAAACAAAAGAAGTGTTAGAAACAGGAAAGGGCCATATGGCTCAACAGGCCTGCCATTTTCTGGTTTATCTTAATTGTTTCCCTCACTTCTCCTCAAATGAATACAAGTGTCTCGGACTCATTCATATGCTTTCATTTCCCTTTCACAGTAACTTGTTCCAAGGTAATTTAAGCCAAGCTGCTTAAGTGATATTTAGCTATGTGACTGTTTAGAGAACAGCAGTTTAGCTATATTCATCAGCCCACAGCTGCTACTGTACTTGTTTTCAGGATTTAGTAACACCAATCAACTACTTACTAAATGGTCCTCTTTGGGGTAAACTAAGTCAGGCGGTCCCTGACCCAGAAGTTGCTAGGGTCAAGAGGAGTCATGCTCTCAAGTTAAAGTTCACTTTAACAGACTTTGCTTCAGGCATATTCTTCCATTCTAAAATTTAATTCCAGCAAAATCTAAAGGTTTTGGGTAAGTCTTATTTTCTTCCCAGAAAGGTAGACATTTAGTTTATGTTTTCTGTAAAAAAGTTTCATTTTAAGTTAGTCATCTATCACATTCTTATAACTGAAATGACAGATTGACGCGGCTTTGCTGTCCTGGAAAGGAGCAGACCAGCGTCAGGGGTTCTTGCGCTAGCCTCCGAGGTGGAGGTCTC
>JAYRBT010000001.1:69122132-69132314 GCA_036023395.1 Myiotriccus ornatus | reverse complement strand
GCAAAGGACGTGCAGGTTTTTCCCTGGCTCTCCTGCTTCACGACATGTGCTTTCCACAATCCATAAGAGGTTCCTTCTAGGTCACTCCCAACAACAGATGAAACCTGAATTCTCTGTAAAATTTCCCAAAAAGATTTTCCACCAGAGTCTGTTTCTGTTGGGGCAGAGAAAGAGAGTACTAAGGCTTAAAGGATATTTTTGTATATGAAATATTTTTCCTAATAGAAGATTTGAACTTGGGCCAGCCCTATTCTGAGGCTGTGATCATTGTGCCCTTGATTTTAGATGTTGTTATTCAAGTGCTTTCTACCTGGTCACGCAGATGTAACTACAGGAGATGTGGAAAGAGATCGAAGATAGGTGCATTTAGATGTCTGGGGATGGCTATGATGTAAAAAAGGACCTGCAGGCAGGTAAGAGAGTCAAAACAAAACACTTCCTATTAATAATAACATCAAGTGTAACCATGGCAAGCTGTTAAGCCTTTAAATAAACATACCATGGCATGCTGAAGCATAAGTTTCAACCAGCCTGTTAGAACACAGTCCTCTACCATGACAGAAGTTAAGATGTTCTGCATGCATGAAGCTTATGCCAGGGCATAATCCGCGTTTTGGCTACTCCGGTTACTCAGAGTAATCAGCAGATTAGTGGGGTAGCACTGTTAATGGAGGAAGACGGTGCTTTTCTCATCTTCAAGCTCTTTTCAACCTCAGAAAATGCTGACTTGTAGAATCTGCTCAGAAAACTCTTGTTCAGACACAAGCCAGTAAATTTGCTCCTTCTTACGAAAGATAATGAATGATTAATAAGTGAGTCAATTCAGTGAATGTCTGGCCTGTGCTCCTCCTATATGGCTTCAAGAAGATAATTGCAGCAGTGGGGACACAGAAAGAAGGGAAAGACATCTCTTGAGTGATAATGGAAATCATGTTTTAAAAACAATTTCTGTAGTTTCACTCAACAGTGAAAAAGAAGGGACAGAAAAACAATTTTCATATCAGTGACTTTACTGAGTACTTAGAACAAGGCAAGAATATAAATGTATGCTTCCTTCTTCCACCATAGTAACCCCACAGATGGGAGAGCAGTGGGATTTCTAGGTTGCCCGGACCAGAAGTCCTACCTTCAGCATAAGATTTAAGTGAAAGGAGATGGAATAGAAACCAAAATATTCCCAGTCTTGTCCACTGGGGTTTTTTTTTCCCTTTTTCTGCCTAGTTTTTAGATGTCCACAAAACTATCAAACTCATAACTCAGTATCCCTGAACAGCAGGGAAGAGGTTAACAGAGGAAGTTGCTGATACTGTCATAGAGAATTAGCTTGTATACTGCAAAGGTAGGAAGGAGACATCAGAGACGATCTAAATAAAAAGGAGAAAACATTTTTTAAGGTCCTCTGAAAAGAACATAATGAAGGCTAGCTAGTGTATTTTGGAATCACTTGCATTTGCTACACAATTTAATTGATTTTACAGATATATATACAAAAAAATCATGGTCAGAGGTGGGAGGTGAGGACAAGGAGCTTTTCTTGATCCCCAAAACTCTGTTTAATCTTATCATAGTACTCCAATGTGCTTTCTGAAAGGATATATTTATTTGTAAGCCTAGGCTTAGTTCTTAAGCTTTTTTGTCATAAAGTCTCCAAATCATGGCTTTTTCCATATTGAACGCAACCTGTATTTGCACTTCTGAATATATATTGCTTTTATTATAGTACTAACATGTGGTTTGTGCTCCAAATACATTGTTCTTTCCTTTGGATGTGTGAGATTTTCTAAATCACAGACAAACAGACTGTGACTGGTTCCTTCCTTGTTTATGTTAGCCCTGACTTTTTCCCCAGTTTATACCTTCTAAACTTAACTTTATATGTTGTTTCTGATGACTCCTCCTCAGATCTTTGGTTTATTGGATATTTTCCCTGACTTTAGATACATAATAAGACCACTATTAAATGCGAGTTACTGAGTACGAGGAAGCACATCTCTTTCCCATATTTGTTCTTGGCACTTTAATGAAAAATCTACACACACACATTCACTGTCTTTCTCCTTTCATTACAAAGACTGTAGCTACATATGCATGTTTTTCATGTCCCTGTTTCAGAGAAAGACAGACCAAGCCCATTAGGATCTCAAACTCTCCTGTATTCCTAAAATAGACACTTCTGTATCCCTACAGTTTCCTTCAGCTTGCTTTCTTGCAAACCTTCAACCCCCATCATTCCCTCAAGGAATTATGGACTCTAAATGCCTGTTTCTAAAATGGGCATTTGGCACATTTCCTCAGGGGAACACTATGACTTCTTTAACACCCCCTTCTCAGAGAGAGCTTGCAATAAACTCTGTGGATTATGGAGAGGAATGCTGGAGGGGATCCCAACATTATGTTAGATCTGCCAACCTGACAGGTTCAACAGAAACCTCTGAAGTTTCCTATCCCCATGCAGTGACCCGTAGCTAATCTGCATGACAATGTATTGTGTAATTGCAGGAAGCCACTGCAATATCATTCAGGAACAGGAAGCTTGGGAACTGTTTACAGGCTCCACCACTATGGTGACAAAACCTGTCATTACCTTGTGCACTGTTTCTTCAGAAACATGGATGCAATTGCAAAGTCTTATCACTCAGCTTTATAGGGAAGATCTGGTGAAGTAAAGAATAACATGAGAAGAGCAAAAAAAGAGACTGGGCTTGGTTGATTGCTGTCATGATTACATTACAGGAGTTGAAAGACAGTTTCAGCAATTGCTTATTGTGCATGAGAAGACAGAATTGTTTGCCATCAGTTAGACTTCAGTTAAGTTTACTATTCCTTATCTCTTGTTTAAGGTAGTACTTCAAAGGAGTACTTGCTTCTAGCCCTTTGACTCAAGTGGGCACAGCAGTGGGATGCCATGTGGTAGATGTGGATTTGAGAGCATTCATGTGCTTCTAGCTTTCAGGCTAACAAGAAGTAGGCAATTCTGCCAATGTTTCCCATGCTAATTTAGATTAACTCATTAATTCATGTGCAGAACTTTCAAAAAGCACTATGGCTTAAGATCAAACACCGTTCAATAGGTAAGGTTCATTAAGGAAAAGAAGCTGACTGTATCTCCAATATACAGAACCTATTATGATCTCAGAAATTTCAGGTGGTTCTTGCTACGTACTAACAGTTTAACTTTACTTTTAAAAAATTCTGAACTACTTGTTTAATGGATATCTCAAGCAATCAACCATCAGGTCACCAAATGCAATAAACACAAAGGGGATGATGTATTGACCAAAGGCAGCTAGACAGTACCACCTTCAGATATGGCAGTGAGATTGTCCACAGTAGAAAACATTGTCAACTCGGAGAGGAGACAATGGTGGTTATGCTATTATCACATTCTCTTAGGGGAGTAATTTTTTTGCTGGACCCAAAAAGACTGAATAGTTTTCAGAGAATAAAAAGATGCTAATAACTGTTATTAGAACTGGCAGAGTCATCGATTCTTTGGTTCACTAACCAAGTTCTTTCCTATCATTCCAAACACCCTGGAAATAAATTTGAAAAATTTGGTAGGAATGCACAAAGTCCTTCAATATCTCAAATTGAAGGAGGGGAGTATTAGTTCAAATTTTTACTAAGATATATTTTTCTTCTGACTTTAGGTTTTGACTTCAGTATAATTTTAGCCACAGAGAGCTAGTATGTTTCTATCTGATGTAATTCTGAAATTAGTATTATTTGTATTACAGTAGTAATACCCAGGTTGTGGGGTAGTATGTTGTGTTCTGACCTACAGAGCCAGGCACTAAGAGACCACTTGTCCTCAATGAAGAATTTACAATAACCAAAATATTTAGAGCAGAATATAGGTAACAAACAATCTGACCAATAGCTGGTCAGAGACAGGTACAGACACCATAGCAGGGACTCGTCTGTCCGAATTTCAAAAGCTACACAGTGTAAGCTTTTGTTTGATGGACTTTTACTAGACTAGGTTTTCTAATCAAACATTTTTTAAAAATTTTAAAAGCAGCTCCCAAAAAAAGGAGAGATAGTTCCACTGAGGTGTGTCATAGTTGGATATATAAATCATCTCTAAGCTGCCCTGAGTCCAGGTAGCCAAGTTCCCCAGAGGGTCAGTGCCTGCTGGATACTGTCACCTTGTTTCTCAGAGGCTCCAGTACCTTCTGTATCAAACTACAGGATCACAGCAAATATGGAGATTCAAAACTATTCTTTTATTGACAATCAAGCAAAGGAAATGCTTTGGGATCCTGGTACCTTCACTCACAAGGTGTTTGGAGCAAGTTGCCTCAGATGTAGCCAAGCCATGTACTTGCAGGTTGGTCCACACTGCAACTTCTAGTCTGCATGGCTAAATTATGTATATGTAGTTAAAGTTTGTACAAGATGAGTTTCCCTCCTTCTGGCATGTACCAAAACGAGTTCCCTTTGGTACCCATACCACTCTAGCATACATGCTTCTACACAGTCTGGCTATTCATACGTGTGTTAAGCTTGCTCAGCTCTCACTATTGCCTTTTCATTGCAGTGACACTGCTTTGGATGTCCAAACTACCTCTGATAATTGTACACTGGAATACATAATGGAAACATCTGGTATAGGTGACCTTTAGGTGTTTAAATGACCAGAATATGGTTAGTTTGAAGGAACATTGAATGCTACCAGTAGATTTTCTGCAATCTTAAGGACTCCTGTGGACGAGGGTACTACTCATTCTAAGAAAAGGTATCTGATCTGGCCCTAAATTGGTTACTGTTCAAAAAGCAAGAGAGCTCTTCTATTTAATGAAACACCTTTTTAGAGAAGAGGAGAAAATAAAGGAGTAGAAGACAGAAAGGAGAGTGAGAATATGCCTAAGAACACATTCTAGTGGTTTCAGTCAATGTCTCCCATGTCCTTAAAAATACCGCTGATATCCAGTCACTGAATTTTAAGTAGAAATCTCTGAACTGACTGTAGAATTCACTCATGTGTTGTACTTTTTTCTTGTTACAAAGGGGACAACAAAAGAAGGAGAGAGAGAAACTATATTTCAAAATATTAGATGTTTTAATCACTAACACTTTCCATTGTTCAAGATTGCACTTTTTTTAAATGAGTGTTTCACTTTCAAGTACATCAGAGTATTTGAACTATTTTAAGGGCACTTCTTTCAGATTCTAACAACTAGACATTGCTGCCACCACTGGACTATTATTTAGAAAGAACATGAACCAGAGATATTCTGACCTCAGCAGTTAGGTTGCTTCAGTGACAGGCATGTAGTTAGATGTACATTAAATAAAATGCTTATGTTTCATCATTGTCACAGTTAATTGAGGAAATTAAAGAAAACTCAAAAAAGTTAACCAAAATTTTCCAGTCACCCTCTTAGCTTCAGTACAGCTAAGAGAAGTCAGTGAGAAATATTTTCTCTCTTTCTTTTTTGAGACTGTTATTATTAAAGGATTGTCATGTATTTTATCTTATTGCTTGTAAACAAAGTAGAAAACAAATTCCTTTACCCACATGTTTTGGCATTTAACAAGACTTTAAAAACAAATTAGAATCATAGAATCATTTAGGTTAAAAAAGACATCCAAGATCATCAAGTTCAAGCATTAACCTAGAACTGCCGTGTTCACCAGTAAACCATGAGTCTAAGTACCAGATCCACACGCCTTTTAAATACCTCCAGGGATGCTGACTCCACCAATTCCCTGAGAAACCTGTTCCCATACTTGACAGCCCTCTCAGTGGACAAATTTTTTCCTACTATGCAATCTAAACCTCTCCTGGTCCAACTTGAGGCTATTTCTTCTTGTCCTGTTGCTTGTTACCTGGAAGAAGAGAGAACCCCCACCTTGCAACGTCATCTTTTCAGGTAGCTATAGAGAGGAATAAGTTCTCCCCCAAGTGTTCTTTTCTCCGGGCTTAACAACCTGAGCTCCCTCAGTCACTCCTCATAAGACTTGTGCTCCAGTCCCTTTACCAGCCTGGTTGCCCCTCTTTGGACACACTCCCGAGCCTCAGTGTCTTATTTGTAGTGAGAGGTCCAGAACTGGGCACAGAATTCGATGTGTGGGCTCACCAGTGCTGAGTAGAGGGGGACAATCATTGCCCTGGTCCTACTGGCCACACTGTTTCTGATACAGGTCAGGATGCCATTGGCCTTCTTGGCCACCTGGGTACACAGCTGGCTCATGTTCTAACAGCTGTCAAACAGCACCCCCAGGTCCTTTTGCACTTTCCTTTTGCAGCTTTCCAGCCACTCATCCCCAATCCTATAGTGATGCATGGGGTTGTTGTGACCAAAATGCAGGACCCAGCACTTTGCCTTATTGACCCTTGTACAGTCGGCCTCTGCCCATCGATCCAGCCTGTCCAGATCCCTCTGTAGAGTCTTCCTACCCTCCAGTAGATCAGCACTTTTTCCCAGCTTGTTGTTGTCTATGAACTGACTGATTCCCTCATCCAGATCATTGATAAAGTTGTTAAACAGGACCAGCCCCAACACTGAGCCTAGGGGAACACCACTAATGAACAGCCACGAACTGAAGAGTGCACCCATTCAAGCCATGAGCAGACATTTTCTCCAGGAAAATGCTGTGGGAAGTGGAGTCAAAGGTTTTAATAAAGGCCAGCTAGACAACGTCCACAGCCTTTCCCTCATCTACTAAACATATCACCTCGACATAGAAGGAGGTCAGGTTGGTCAAGCAGGACCTACCTTTCGTGAACTTGTGCTTGCTTGACTCTGATCACCTGGTTGTCCAGCAAATGCTCGTGATGACGCTCAAGATGATCTATTCTGTGACCTTTCCCAGCACTACACTCAGGCTCACAGACCTGTAGTTCCCTGGATCCTCCTTACAGACTTTCTTGTAACTGGGTGGCACATTCACTAACTTCCAGTCAAGTGGGATCTCTGCAATCAGTCAGAACTGGTAGTAAATAATGGGAAGTGGTTTGGTGAACCTTTCAGCCAGCCCCTGAAGCACCCTTGGGTGGATCCCACCAGGCTCATAGACTTGCGAGTATCTAAGTCAGGTAGCAGGTTGCTGACCATTTCCCCTTGGATTATGGGAGTTTCATTATGCTCCCTTTCCCTGTCTTCCATCACAGGAAGTTAGCCACAGTGTGTGGTGGATTTACAGGATTGCTTAAGCCAAAGCAGACTAGACAGTTCTGCTTCTTAATGAGACTTCACCCACTTGTAAACTGCTGCTCAGGTGCACTTTTGAGTCATCTGGCACCAAAAGCCATTCTATCTCAAACGTAATGGCTCCAATACATCACAGGAGAACGGCAGTTTTTAATAGACGGTACAACGCAGCAGGTCATGTCTATTTTTCAGAAGTATTTCTGAATATTTTCCTTCACATTCCATAGAGGAATATCCTATCTTTATTATTACTATAACAACTACTCCAAAAATACTGTGCAAAAACATCGCCTATTTCACTTCCATGTCAAGTAATTCAAATCAAATCTGTGGCCATGCTTTCTTTCATTTTGGGGTCAAATTCTGTGTTCAGGTGGTTCTCATTGAATTCAATATGATCCCAAAGAATGCAGCAGAGGAATGAATTTGGCCTCTATCAGCCTAAATATACGATGAAGTTCTGTCTTTACACTGTATTGGAAAGAGATACCGTACCCCTTTAGTTTATGAGTCTGCTTATTATCAGCCTATGGGAAAGAAAAGATGGTTAAATTTAGATTTCCATGGAATGTTTTGATTTAAGCAGAAGAATTCAATGACCACCAGCTTGGAACGTCCTTCTTGTGTCAGAAGTAAGCAGTAAGCAGATTTGAAAAAGCTGTGCACCTACGCTTAATTGACTGAAGAGGAGAACAAAGAGAATGTCAGCCCTCCAGGTTTAGATGAGGATCAGGTGGTTTAAAGCCGAAAAGAAACAGGGACTTTTTTTTATGTTAAGCAAAATTCTGGGAACCTCCATGGTCCCAGGCATTCTACATTTCTCTAAAATGCAGGAGAAAAAAATATCTATCAAAACACTTGTTACAACATTTTTTGCACTCATTCATTCTGATGGGATGTGAAATTTCCCAGTTTTCCCATCTTTGCAAAAATTCCCTCAAAACCAATGTTCTGATTTGGCATCAGGTCAATATCAACTAGAGTAATGCAGTAACACTGAACTACAGCACTTGTATAGGATTAAACATTGCAATGCTTCAACGAGAAAATCCATAGCCTTGGAAGTAACTTTTAATTGTTTAAATCCTACAGGACATAAATAAATAAATAATCTTACAGGAACTAACTAAATTAATAATAGGTAGATAAATAAAGGCATAGGGGAAAGCAATGCACTAAAAATGGCAGAATGATTGGCAGTGCCATCGGCAAACTGAAGCTCTGGGAGGATTAGTAGTAGCAGCCAGAGATTTCTCTCTTATTCCTGTTGAACACGTGGCAGCTGGGGCTACTTCCTGCCTGAATGTTTTCCTTCACACTTGTGCCCTGTAGGGTTAGAAAATTCCAGCTTGCTCACACTTCCCACTGCAGGGACCTATGCAGACGGAAAATTAATATACCCCTGTGTTTAGCCCTCCGATCATTTGGCTAATATAGAATTAATCTGCCAAGCTTGCCTCAGAAAATGCACCAAACAAAGGAGCCCAGGTACTGAGGAGAATATATTGCTCTCCTATAACATAGCCAGGAACGCTGTACCAGCCAAATGAATTATTTTCAATACATAATTTATTTTGGGGGGAAAAAATAAAAGGCAGCTCTTTCAGCTGGAAGTGATTCTTCAGTGTGAATTGGATTTGGCAAATTTGGATTGGGGCAAAAAAAAGAGAAAAAAAGGTTAAAAAATTAGAAATTGGCTCATCTAAGTCTTTCTGAAAGAAATAGATAAAAGAGGGACTACATTTATGCAGGGATTTGGGAACTGGATTTGGAACAACTCACAAATCAGAGGAGGTATATGCCTTACAGGTTCAGAAAATATTATCTAATATATATAGCTAATGTTCAAATCTTCCCTTTGCCTCATTCAGTGTGTGAGCTTAAAATTTGTCCTTCAACATTGCAGAGCACATAGCCAGCCTAGCAAGCACATGGGTTTTTCTGTGGAAAGCTATTCTGCTTTGGATGACAAACAGTAGCCACCCTGTCTGCAGTCAAAGATTGAACTTTCTCTCGCAACTGTCTGAACTATAAATCTCTAGTCTTTTTCTTCATCCAATCCATATTTATTTCAAGTGCACCAATTTCAGTAGGACAGTAAAATAAGGCCTCTCTTGAAGACCCTATTATTTAGTTATAAGAATTCAGTTCCCTAGTGGAAAGTCCTAACCCAAAGTCCAGGTCTGATGAGCTGGATGCAAAGTGGTTTGAATGAATGTGCCTCTCCTTCACCACCAGCTTAACGTTTAACACTAACATCTATATCTGAAAGGGAGTAAACTATTCTCCCTCTGATCTAAGGGATTTTTTTTTCCACATCGATTGATTGGCAGTGCAGCCTCCATAGAAATTATACAGATTTCCTCTATTCAGGCATTGCTCATACAACTGCACTCAGGTCTCTCAGTTGCCTTGAGATCTGGGTAGTTGCACAAAATGAGGACAACTCCACAAGCTGTGCTTCTGAATAGAAGAGGATGTGGCCATTTCGCACTGTGAATTTGATTCTATCAAAATTCTATAAAAACCAAGGCATTGTAGGACCAGATCTCAAAAAGATTAATCTCTAACTGCTTTTCTATTTTTCTGTCTTCTTTTCCTTTAATGTATGAAATCAAAATAGTTGTCTTGTTACTCTACCAAGTTAGAAATTGAGAACAGTGAAATGCACCCTAATGAAATGTAACCCACCTAGTTGGTCAAGGGAAGACAGATTATGTAATCTTTTTATATTTCAATCAGGATTTCAATACTGTCTCTCTTGGGATCCTTGTGGAGAAAATGTCCAGCACACAGCTGGATAAACACATTGTGCAGTGGGTCAGCAATTGGTTCACAGGTCAAGCACGGAGGGTAATAGTGAATGGGGTA
The DNA here is from genome assembly GCA_036023395.1 of Myiotriccus ornatus. Lineage (NCBI taxonomy): Eukaryota > Metazoa > Chordata > Aves > Passeriformes > Tyrannidae > Myiotriccus > Myiotriccus ornatus. The sequence goes on along the minus strand of JAYRBT010000001.1, from coordinate 69,122,286 downwards.
ATATCGGACTGGTGACCTGTCACTAGTGGGGTTCCACAGGGCTCCATCTTAGGCCTTGTGCTCTTCAACGTCTTCAGAAATTACTTGGATGCATGACTGGAAGGGACACTAAGCAAGTTTGCAGATGACACAAAGCTCAGAGGAGCTGCTGAAT
>JAYRBT010000001.1:69110951-69122032 GCA_036023395.1 Myiotriccus ornatus | reverse complement strand
TGCACTGGTGAGGCTTCACCTTGAATACTGTGTAGTGTTTTGGTCACTGCAATATAAGAAAGACACTAAGCTCTTAGTGAGTGTCCAAAGGAGGCCAATGAAGACGGTGAAGGGCCTTGAGGTAAAACCGTATGTGGAGCTGCTGAGGTCACTTGGTGTGTTCAGCCTGGAAAAGAGGAGACTGAGGGGAGACCTCATTGCAGTCCACAGCTTCCTCAGAGAGGGAGTGGAGGGGCAGACACTGATCTCTTCTCTGTGGTGACCAGTGATAGAACCTAAGGGAATGGCCTGAAGTTGTGTGAGAAGGGTTTATATTAGATATTAGAAAAAGGTTCTTCACCCAGAGGATGAGAACAGTCTCCCCAGGGAAGTGGTCATGGCACCAAGCCTGACAGAATTCAAGAAGTGTTTGGATGATAATCTCAGACACATGGTGTGACTCTTGGGGATGGTCCTGTTCAGGGCCAGAAGCTGGATTCAATGATCCTTATGGGTCCCTTCCAACTCGGTATACTCTGTGATTCTGTGATCTCTTCAGTGGACTTGTCCTTCTCCACTGACAACAAAGGTAGACGAGGCAAGATATTACTCCCTTCTTTCTCTTTCCTGAAGTCTGTTTCACATCTACCCTAAAACAACACATATCACTTCCTAAATGACAATCTGATTGTAGTGGTCCGTGGATCAAACAGCTTTAGAATTTCACCATCATGGCAGCCCACCATCTTATTATGAAGATATCATATTCTCCAGATTCTGTGATTCTGTATTTCTGTGTAAGTGATCAGCTTTGAAATGTGCTTATGGCTATTAGACCTCTTAAGAAGCTAAATAATTTCATATCTGAAGAAAAAAGTTTACACTAACTATATATAGGAGAGTTGCATTTGAATGAGAAACACTGTCCGTGTCCCATGGCAGAGATTATTTTTGGCTGATACTGTCTGATTTGTGTAAAATAAACCTGGTGTCACATTGGCTATATTTTAGGCTATCAAATTCCCTCGTTTGTTAGTATTAATGTCGTTATTGGGTGCTTCATGGATTTGGCACAGGTAGATTTTAAAAAGGAAGTTTTATCTAAGTGTGCCTGCATCTGGAAAAAAGGAGAGATTTGTTTCTTCCCCTTGTGTATTTATCATATCATGATTCCTGTTCCTGTCTCCTGTCTGTTTTAACTGCCAAACCATCTTCCATGTATTTCCATTCTTCACTTAAAAAAAAATCTCAGCTATTCAAAGTTACATTGTCCACTCAGTCTTGTTACAACTAGCTGAAACGCTACACAGAATATTTTTAGATTGTTATCAATTCAGCAGCTCCCCTTTTTGAGATGTTACTTACCCTAAAAGGTTTCTTTAAATACACACTTATTTACTGAGAGCAGCATTTTTCATATATGAATGGAAACCTTCGGGAATTTTGATATACTTCAGTGTAAGTTCAAATGAAATCAGGTATAAAATCTATAAAGGTAGTTCTTTGTAATGGAGGTTTTCTGATGTGAGACTGAAGCAGGCAAGCAGAAAATGCAGGACTGTAATGCACTTCAGAGCACTTGCTGCCTAGAGCCATGGGGGCCCCATTGCACCTTAACTCCCACATTGTGTGGCAGGGCTCTGAAACATGTCTTTGGAGAAAGGAAAATGAAGTATATATTCTTTAAATACTGAGAGCTCAATACCTAAATATCTTTGAGGATTTTGAGCAAAGAGAAAATTTTGTGAAGATTTTTGCTTCATGAGCAGCTCCCACTTAAATCAGAACAATTTGAGAGAGTTTATAGGAAAACTATGGTCCCAGTCTAAGGAATTTTCTTATTTCTGTCTTCAACACTAAAATATGTATTTATATATAGTTAAAGACACTTGCAAAAATTTGAGTTGGAGCATAGTTAAGTGAATGTTAAAGCTAGATCAGAGGAGATGGTAACTTCTATCAGATGTGATACTGAATAATGGGACCTGTGCTAACCAGCAGCACATATGTCAGCTGCTGAAATCTTTGAATCTCATTTTCAGTGACAATATTACAGAAAACTATAACTACCTATAGATTGGTATAATTTGGGGCTTTATAGAAAGACCATGTGCACTGCTATCAGGTGCTCAAAATTAATCCACATCTTATTTCACAAGGCCCTTTTTCAATCCATGACCTCATGCTAAGAGGAAAAATACAGAAGGAAAAACAGAGGTGATTAATTTCCACATATTACCAGGGATAATGAGGATTCTCACAAGCTTTTCATTAAATTCCTGTGCTAAGTTTGGTTTTGGTAGTTGTCCATCAACCCTTTCTTGAATGGAAATAAAATTTCAACAAGAAATCAAAACTGTTACTAAAAGGCCTAAAAATACATTGTATTTTATTCAGACTACAGCATAACCTGATTTCCCTTTTACCATTTTAATATGAGGAACTCTAAAATTTTGTTTGTAAAAGGCAATCCAGGTGCTTATATTTTTAAGTGGAAAAGTGATAAACATTTATGCATTATCAGAGATATCTGCTTATAGATTGAAGAGGAACTCTAGAGTGTATTTGACGTGCTGACAGAATATTGTCTTTGTATCTGCACTAGAAAAAAATGTGCTGATCTGTCCATTAGAACGAAGAATTAGAGTCTAGTCTGGAAGTCTAGTAAACTAATAAAATATTTAAGTCCCAGAAATAACTAGCTTGTGATCCAAATCCTCTATTTTCCCTTTTTCTCCTTCTTTGGTTAAATACTGCCTAGGGAAACTCCAAGATCCTCAGCTGGTCATTGCCAACTTGAGATCAGTTCTCCCTGCCCTCAATGGTACATATAAAACTTATTCTGATTTTTAATCACACTATATATGTACAGATATACACATAATTTGTTCAGTGAGCAGTGGGATGAACTAGCTGGTTTTCCTCATGTATTTCCAGTACATGCATCCTTCCACAGTCCTCTGAGTCCCCCTGCTCTTTGGTCAGGAAAGGAGCAGCATGTGTTGGGCTTCAGTCAGCAGTGTGTCCAAACTGGTCACCTGCAATCCCTTCAGATGTTACAGAGCTGGATTATAATTGTTTTTCCTTCAGTAGGAGTTCTTATTTGGTTTTCCCTTGCATCCCCAGACATCCATTTCCACAAAATGTGTAGGAAGTTTGGGGTTCTGGGACTTTCTGTTTATTAGTTTTGGTTGTCACATGGCAACTAGTTCAAAAATTATTACAGAGGAGGAATGAGCAAGACATATAGACATGCTCATCAGCATGTGATGGCCTAAGTCTCATTCCTCTCAGAAACTAAACTCACACACATATGTGTATATATTTAATTTAGGGTAAATAGTAAGGCAGTTATCTCATTTTAAATATAAAATTATAAAAACTGCTGACGAACAGTTCAAAGAGAAAAGCCAAGAATTTTAGCCACACTTTTTTAGCCATCGCACAATTTAAACGAAGTAGTCATGGGGTTTCTAATTTCAGTTACATCAAAGTGTAGCACATTCAAAACATACACTCAGGCAGTTCAAGATGCTAATTCAAGCTAACAGTAGCCTTGTCAAGGGAGCCTAATCTTTACTTCCCAGTTTTACTGTCTGTCTTTAAAGTGTGGCTGTACCAGATTCAACCTGTGAAGTCCGAATTGTGTTTTTGAACTCTATCAAATGATGTGAAACAATAAACTCATGAAAGCAGCGGTGTCATTAAAAAAATCAGTTTGAGGTACTCTGTCATCCAAGGAGTTAAAGGTGTCAGTGAATCCCAAGAAGTATTTTGCTTTTTGACAACTCTGGAAAAATAACCTTAGATTTTTGTAGAAACCATAAAACAGCATGATGAAGTATTTTTTATGTGTTCTTGGACTAACTCTTGTGTTGCTGGAATAAAAAATCCTTTAAAACCAAACAGAAGCTTTTGTATGAAAGCTTTGGTCCATGGCCTCTGTGTTAGGGAAAGGCTGATGAACTAGTAATAGCTACATTCACAAATTTATAGGAGAACAGTATTTAGATTTCCCTAAAACATACTCTAAAGAGTGGTAGAAAGCTCCAAAGCTGCAGAATACCTGCTAGTCAGCAAGCCTTGGTTCCCGTCTCTCGCACTCAAATGTCTCAGTGTTATGTAACAGGAGAAGGGAATGTTCCTCTCTTTTGGCAAAGGACACTGAATCCAGCAATTTGTCTTGATGGGACTGAGCAGAGTGCACGAAACCAAGTGAGTTATTGCGGCCTGCGGTTTCAGGAACTGGTTTAAAGATAGCCTCCAAATTATCAAAATTTACATAAAGAGAGACATCTGACTATGGCTGTGAAATACTTCTACCAAGTTTGGAAAGCAAAACTCAAGCAATGAATGGTCTATGTCATAAATGAATTTTTTGGCTGCATGAACAGGCCAGCATAGAAAGAACATTGAATAAGCAAAGGTTTTAATATTCTGACAATTATAAACAGTCTTTTGTTTTTTCTTTTTCTCTTACATGCACATGGGTGTGGGCCGGGAAGTCATATATTCATAAAACATCTGGTGTTCAGCTTGTTGTTATAACCAATCAGTCTTTTTATTTTATTTTTCCAACACTGAAGAGAAAAAAAAAGACTCGGACTGCTTAATTAAGAACCAAAGCCTCCTCCTTCTGAATACAATGCCAGCGGGGTCTGGCTCACAGTCGATTAATTGCAAGATTTTCCTTAAAGAAGAGAAATCCTCATGGTTGGAAAGAATCGTTTCTTGGGGTTTTAATATCTTACCGTAAAAGCTGTTGAAGTGATTGTCTCCAGAGCAATTGTTTACTCACAGGACAGAGAATGGCATTGCTGACTCACTGTTTTAACACATTTACAGTTATTAGTCCTGATTTAGAAGGACAATACATAGTGGGAGAATGATACTTTAGCTTTTATTCCCTATACTTATAAACATAGTAATACACAAGCATGTCATAAGCCTAAACATACATAGTAGTGTATTAAGCATACAAAGTAACAACTCTTTCACAGAACTGCAATGCTTCCTAGATCCCATCATTAGCAACAAGGCATTACAGCTTTCCCAAATGATTTATACCCCACTAGCACAAAGTTTGAGACCTCATGCAGCAGCTAAAGACACCCCATTTGGTAATACTGGTATCTTTTTGTACCTCACAGCAAAGGGCCACATTTGCAAAAGCACTTTTCAGCCTACCGTCCCTGCAGAGGACAGAAAAGTTATTGTTTGCAGGATTTTTGAAAACCTGATTCTGTTTCCAGAAGTTTAGTTAGTGACAGTCACTTTTGTCTGCAGTCTTCTTACCTGTAGTTCTGGTGTTATTCACGTGGAGAGAGTACACGCCCTGGCTGTCCCTTCATCCTCAGAACTTTAGACTCTGAGAAATCTATAAATAAATACTAAAAATTAAATTAGTTATCACCCACACCTCCTTCAATGTGTGTCAGTAAGATGTGTCATATGAATGTGTATGTTTATGCTTCTGCACTAATCTAACTACATGCTGACCATTAACATGTTCTCAATATGTTTACTTGCGTGACTCTTGCTAAATCTATAGTTTCTGTCTTCCCACAGCTACATGCAACCTCTACATAAGTGGTGGGAAAGATAGCAAAGCCAGGGGTCTGACCTCTCAAAAATCACTGAACAGCAGCACTGAGAAGTAACACAGAGTATACACAATAGCAGAAGCAAAGATCACATATGTGCATACTGCAGTGTACTGATAAAAACCAACTAAGGCTAGGATGCAGCTCCAGATTCAAACAATTAAAGTGCACTTGTGTGCCTAACATATCTGTGGCACTTGAGATAGCATGGGATATCCAGATCACCCACATGGGGCTGATACGTAGGCACAGGACTCACCTACAGGTGACCTGAACCTCTCTGAGGCACCAGAAGGAACGTGATGGGAGACACTCAGGCATCGCATGTGACAACAGATACCCACACTCAAGTAATTGAATCCTGCCCTAGATCTCCATTAACCCACTGACAGGAAAAGCAGCTTAACTCTAGTTTACATGCAGACACTTTTTCTTAGATAGCCAAAATCCTGTGTCTGAATCTGCGGGTGAGCCCCAGTCAACCAGTGTGATTTCAGTCCTTACTGGACTTCAGTTTTGGTAACTTGGAGCTTGTCTCTGTCAGTGACTAAATGAACTGAGAAGCAGAGTCAGTGATGATATGAATGATAGATTCACAAGTTGATTTGCAAGCATTTTTACATGTCTGTAAATAGGATGTAGCACACGTTTTCACATGGAAAATAAAACTTTAAAATTCAAAGATGTGTTTGAGCTCTTTCATCTCTCTTAGAAAGCCTTTTTTCCCCCCAAGGTTCATCTCTCATAAACGTATTAAAACACTGCAAGCAAAGGAATAAGATAACTCACTGATGAAATGCCTAGCCACAAAAGCGTCCTCATGCTGCAGGAAACCTTATCATGACTTTGCTTTTCCTACACATTAATGAAAAAATCTTATGTTTTGTAAATAAGCTCTGCAAAGTCTGGTAGAAAAGTGCTTTCTTCCTTGTTTCATCAATAAAGTTACTATGTGACTTTCAAAAAATTCCACTGCACTAGGAAAACTTCTGTTTCCTTTTATGTCCAGATCTAGCAAGTTTTTCAAAGCCCTTCTTATTAAGAAAAGTTGTGGCTGGAAACCTGGGTAAGTAGCTACAACGATTCCAGAAGCTATAAATATTCAGGTTATGATATTCAAGAAATTATCCTCTCTGAGGTGGGCTTTATTGTCTCCTAGGGCCCACCTGCAGCTAGGTAAGGGCCTCCCAAAGTGAAGTGGATGGCCCTAAATGATCATAGGTGGTTTTTAAAAAATAAACACAAAATTAGTTTCACACCTACTTAGACAGTTTAGAATTTTAATGTGCAAAGTCTGCCAGGGCTTTGCAGTGAAATAAGGCCATGCATTCAAGCTCCCTGAAGCCAATCAGAAAGCCAGGCTGAGTACTACCCATTTTGCAATTAGGAACCACTGTTTCATTCTAGAGCACATCATTAATGAAAAAAGTGTTATTTTGATCACATTTTAACATTTAGAAGCTCAAGAAAGCCTTTTTTTAAAGAAAAGAACTGTTCTAACATCAAAAACACCAAGAAGAGTTGAGATCTGTTTCCTGTCACTGCACACAGTCTAGCACATAGCAGGCTTTTCCAAATTTTTCTGAACATGCACAACCCCCCCCCTTCTCCTTCCTGCTGAAAAGCTCCCTCTAAGTGTATTCTGATACATTCATAATTTTGCTTGTGACTTTTGGATGTCTGGTAGCCCTGGCACAGGTCAAAAGCTATGTACCTGGAGTCATCAGCCATCCTACAGCTTGGTCCTGTCTCCTCTAAGATGTCTTGTCTGGCCACCCACCTTCCCCTTAGATCTCCAGGGAGCAGCAGCGGACAGGCAGCCCAGCACTGCCCCTTATGCTGCACGTGCAGCCCATCCAAATGTTCTACATTTGTCTTGGATTTATTCCACATCTGCCAGACAACTATTATACACATCACCAATTTGGAAAAGCTCTAGGTATGACCGAGCTATACTCAAACCAGTCACCGGCTTTAGAGGAGGGATGAATAGAGGTATGTTTCACTGGTTTATATCAGCTTTTCTTTATGTCATTTAACACTGGACAGTGCTTTTTCTTACTGGAGCTCTGGTATTCTGAGTGATTTAACTCTACCACCGCTATTTCATCTTTGAAAGGAGCATGATGAGGCAACCTCAGACTGTACAGTTTTCCTATCTCGCCTGTAGATCCTAAATAGGGATGAGCCTTCACTGTGCCTGGCACTGTTTGGATTTGTATGAAAGAACATTTACTCATCCTGAAAAAGCCTTGCCAAATAACTCTGCATTGTTTCAGTTTGTTTTTTTTCCATTTGCTTACAGTGACTTGTAATTCCCAAAAGATATGAGTTAAAGATAGCAGAATAATTATTTTGCTATTTTTTATGAGTGCGTTTTGTATGTAGGACTTCAGTCTCACAAAGTTCTTGCCCAGCATCACGTACAAACAATACCACCATACTAATGCCCTCATAACTAAGTTCATTAAAGGACTACAGTGCCCAAAGTGCACCCACACTTAAATCCAGTTAACTTAGTCAGTGCAGGACAAGTGTCTTAGGAGGACTCCACCACAGCCAGAATATTATTCATACAGGGAAATAATTTAGGATGAATAGTAATTTAGGGGGAAAAATTAAATTCTTACACTGCCAGACAATCTTGGCACTCACCCATACGCTCCTCATTATCATGAGCAAGATAATTCATAAGTACTAATTAGCTCTCTGGCTTTCTTTTGAAATAAAGTGACTGGTTCTTTATGACATCAGACTTGTGAGCCATCCTGGGCAGGCACAACTCAGGGATTGTTCCCACCAGCCCACCACTGCTACAGCCCTGGCTGTAGTGACATGGCTATTTTGCACTAGCTGGAACAAATGCCTTTTGCCGTGTAGACACAGGGTCTGAGGACAAGGGTGTCCCTGAAACATTACCTCTCCCTTATTCAATCCCAGCTACTTGGAGTCTGTGAGCTGGAATTATTTCCAGTTTTTCCTTTACTCAGCTGCTGCTGATGATACACTTTTATATAATAGCCTATATCCAAGTCTAGGATGGCTAATTTAAGCGTCCAGGTCTAGGGCATATATGCCTACATCTGATGTGTATCACCATAAAAAAGCAACGCAGTCCTGATAAATAATGCAACATGCTTCCCTCTCCACTCAGTGAAGAGACATATGTGCCTATGGAGAGCTCTAGAAGACAAACCAAGCACCCTAAGCATGTATTTCTCTATACAGACTGAACAAAGAGTCAGTGTAAATGCTATGTGACTCCTACCCAGCTGAAATCCAGGTCATCTCCCCTACCTCCAAGAAGACTGATATTCAGAAAAATGGGTATTTTTGCACAGCATTGTAATTGTTGGAACATTTGCAACATCAAACTTTACTCATGATAAAACATTTGTGAAAGTATCCCCTATTTCATCATAACGACCCAGCTAAAAAGAACAGGTTTAAATAGCAGAGTGTTAGTTGTCCTTTTTTGCTTACCTACACTAGCAACTACCCCATTATAATTTCTTTAGGGGATAGAACAGCATTAGCGCTGGAAAGGAAATGTAAAATTATTTCAGAAGCTATGATTTTAATTACAGGCAGTGGAATGGGGAAGAGGACAGAGGAGGAAATAGAAATACAAAGGGAATATAAATAGCATTACCACTTAGAACATTATTATTTGTTTTACTCTGAGTATAAAGTTGCTTTATTTTCTCAGTTTCCTGCTTTGGAAAGCTGCCACTAAAATAAAAGAAAATGTGGTTTTGTAATGCAAGAATTATTTTTCTTTTAATTTATAAAACTGCAGAATCCAAAGCAATGATTAATTTAAAAATCAGATTGAAGAAAGATTTAACTGATTCCAAATTCATTAAAAAAAAAAAAAAAGGATAAAGCCTCTTAAGTAATTTCTTTCTAAATAAAAACAATTCAAATTAATGAAGATTATTTAAAACAGTTCCCCTTTCTCATATATTCATTTGTGGACTGGTTTTGCCTTTCTCACATTCATCAGCAAAGTTGTCACTTGGGGAAAGAACACTGAAACTGATGTCTACTCATAGTGTAAAGAGCTACCCATTTTCAGTATGGATATCATAATTCCCTAAAGAGCTACCTAGAGAAAGAAGCAAAAAAACCCTCACCAGATTTTGAAATAAATTCCTTAAAGAAAATGTGTAAACCTGTGATTAATAAGTGTATGATGCAGTTGCTTAAAGACACTTCCCTATTGTGACTGTAGTCACTGCAGGATAGCTAAGCAGGTGCCCGGGTTCCACGCCAGATGAAAATCCCCCTCTGGGTTACTGGTGTTTGCCAGCACCAAGTGGACATGTTTGGTTCCTCAGGGCACCTCAAATAGCTCCAAATGCCTTTGTTTGAAACTGGACCATTCCACAGGGTTATCATTCCACATCATTATTTTTTAAAACAATGCCTACCTTCTTTCTTGAAACACAGCATTTCAGTTGTACCTCAGGCCCACAACACACAATATTCTAGTGTTGTGATAGCACAGGTAATAACTGTGTCTCTGCTGCTAAATCAGAAGCCATTTAGCACCAATTGCTCTTCCTGGAGCAGTGTGAGCATGCACACAGCCATGTACATGTGCACCCCTAAGTATGTACGCACACATACACATGCATGCACATATCCAAGACCCAAAAATTTCAAAACTTGTGTGAAACTTCATTACGTTCTGCTGCAGTACTGGGCTGCAATTTCATCCATATAAAGATGGTGGGCTGCCATGATGGTGAAACTCTAAAGCTGTTTGATCCATGGAGCACTACAATCAGATTGTCATTTAGGAAGAGATGTTTCATCTCTGAAAGGCAGAGAAGTGTGTTGTTTTAGGGTAGACATGAATTAGACTTCAAGAAAGAGAAAGAAGGAAGCAATATCTTGCTTTGTCTACCTCTGTAGTCAGTGGAGAAGGACAAGTCCACTGAAGAGATCACAGAATCACAGAATCAAAGAATATACTGAGTTGGAAGGGATCCACAAGGATTATTGAGTCCAACCCCTGGCCCTGAACAGGACCATCCGCAAGAGTCACACCATGTGTCTGAGAGTATCATCCAAATGCTTCTTGAATTCTGTCAGGCTTGGTGCCATGACCACTTCCCTGGGGAGACTGTTCCAGTGCCCAACCACTGTCTGGGTGAAAAACCTTATCCTGAAATCTAACATAAACCTCTCTGTCTCAGTTTCATGTCATTTCCTTGGGTCCTATCACTGGTTACAAGAGTGAAGAGATTGGTACTTGACCCTCCACTTCCCCTCACAAGGAAGTTGTAGACTCCAGTGAGGTCTCCCCTCAATCTCCTCTTTTCCAGGCTGAACACACCAAGTGACCTCAACAGCTCCTCATACAGTTTTACCTCAAGGCCCTTCACTGTCTTCATTGGCCTCCTTTGGACACTCTCTAAGAGCTTAGTGTCTTTCTTATATTGCAGTGACCAAAACACTACACAGTATTCAAGGTGAAGCCTCACCAGTGCA
>JAYRBT010000001.1:69064290-69110851 GCA_036023395.1 Myiotriccus ornatus | reverse complement strand
AATTTAAAAAAAAAAAAAAAAAAAAAAAAAGCTTACAGCTCCTGAGATAGTATCAGCCCATTAAACATAGGTAAGAATATGAGAGGGAAAGAGAAGGGAACAGATATTATATATGTAAGGAAAATTAAAACTCAAGATGTTGGGTGTGGGGGGAATGTGCTTTGAAGTACAAAAGTTCCATTGTTAATGTGGGACAAAACCTCCCCAGTATGGGACAGAGATAAAAAGGAGGGAGTTTCTAACAGATCAAGGTCAACCAAGATATATGAATAACATAAATGCTATTAATCTCGTACAGCATGAATCAGAGAATTGCAGCAGGGTATAGCTGTGTGGCGGAGTTCATGGCATGAGTGTTTTATGCCACTTTGTATTAGATAATGAGCGTATTCATCACAGACTCCTACACATCATCCAAACTGGCAGAGAAGGAGCTCTAAGGAGCTTGAGAGAACAAATCAAAGAGCTGGATCTAAAGCTCAGAAAGGTAATAGGGATGTTCAAATACTGCCCCAAGTTTACATATTTGCAGGCATTCATACAATCTGACTCTGCAGGAAATAGCGTGAGAAAGAAGCTGTTAGTTGGACAGCTTGCTGCTTATTGCTGCTTATTATTTATGACACTGCCTCTGTTATAACAGCTGATTTTACCAATTAAAAGCAGCCATACAGCCATACCAGAAAAAGTCTTTCTTGCCCCTTTTTCTTTCTCTTTTTTTTTTTTTTTTAATTCTCATGGCTGCAAATTCAGACACACAAAGAGAATCAATTTTCATCTTGGAGGGCTTACTCTAAACATTGTTGGGAAGGAAGGGACTGAACCATACTGGAGTCAAGAAGTACATAGCCAGATGTAATTCTGATTACACATGTTGCATTTCCACACATTTTAGTCTCCTGAAATTCCAGAGACACATGTGTTCCACAGGAGAAGCTTAAGGAATAATTTATCTTGGGGAGGAAATGAAAATGTATACAAGTGTGTATACAATTCTGACAACAATCTGCAACCAGATTGTTTGCAGTGGTTTGCACTTCCATTTATTTATTCCAAATAAACATTTTAACTCAATGACATGGATCTATGTAGCATGGTTTTCCTGATTGTTATGCTTTCAGATTTTTTAAAGAAAGCTGAAATACAGTTGGGACCAAATTAAAATTCCAAAACCAACTAACTCCTGAGGTTAGCAGGGTTTTCTCAGCATGAACCTAGACTTGCATTCAATTCTACATTTTGGTGCCATGTAATCAATGGAAAAGGGCAAGCCCCATAATGGGGCCAGCTCTCCACAATGAGCACATCCAAACTTAAAAAGAAAGAGATTTTGAAATAGGGGCTGGTTGTTTGTATGCAGTAGCATCTAGAGGCTGTGCTGCATCTGCAGTACATGCATATATATGCAAATATATATAAACAGATACTCTGCGTGCGTACGTGTGCACTGTGCATGCATTGTACATGTACATTCATACAATATAAGCTGCTTCTCTACCTGATCTTTAGGAGATATATTATTTGAGCTTACTGAAGGGAAGTTGGAGCAGGGGAGAGGGGGGAATAGAAAGCGAAGAAAGGGCTGGAATGGTTCAAGGTAAAACACCTTTCAGCAAATATCTGAAGACTCCTCAAAGGCAATGCCAGTATTATTATCATGAAAAATACCTCCAGCTAACTTAGAAAATAGTCTTGAGCAGGACAGGGAGAACAATGAGAGAACAAAGGAAAAGCATCAGGTTGGTTTCAAAACTGTCATCAGTCATCGATTTCTGTAGGGAAAATCAGGCAAAGGCAGCGAGCAAGATTCTCATCACCAAATTCTCCTTGAAGTTACCTACGTTCAAGTAGCCAAAGGATCCTGAAACCTTATAGTGGAGAGCAGCACCAAAGCCTGAGGATCCTAACTCCCACAGAGCCTCCCTGGGAGCTTCCAGAGCCCCTTGTCTTGAGCACACTCCTCTCTGTGAAGAGCCACCCATCTTCTACACAGGCTCTGCAAGCTCCTGCTTCACATCCTGCAGACCTTATCTATACTACTGAATATAACAGACCTGGGAAGGTAAAATGCTCTGCCTCTTGAAATAGGAGCTTGCTGCATCCAGGGTCCCTTCTGGGTGTAGCTCTCGTGCCCTGTGTGCACAAGGTCTCTGAAGAAGGCATTTCAGGCTTCACCTAAAAGCCTACCTAATGAGCCCACGGTACAAAGAAGTACCTTGCCACAGGACTGCCCTGCCCCCTGAATGCCTTACCTGGCAGGACAGGCCATCGAGAGTGTGAGTTGGAGGAGAAGGAGGAGTCAGGGGTAGAGGAAACTCTACAGGCACATCTTCAGGGCATTCAGCCGAGAGGCGAGAGTCAGAAATACCAGACCCAGCTCACACAATTTTTTACTCAGTGCCTGTCTTATCTAAGATCCATCCCCAGTCTCCTTCCATTCCCTGAAAATTGCCTGCTACGCTAAACAGGTACCCTCAGGCAGCTGGGCTGCTCTAGTAAGGGCAAACTGAGGCAGCCTCCATTTCCACGGAGGGAGGAAGCACCATGAGAGGAGGCACAAGAAATGGCCCATTCTTATGAATAACTGAAGTGTGTCAGAGCATCTTCTTTCCAGATATGGAGAATTAATATATGAATGCTTCACTTCTGACAGCAGCCCCACAAAGCTGGGAAGGCAGCAGAGGACAATTCATTCTTCACTCCTACCACACCATACAGACACTCAGCCAGGGCATGAGAACAAACAAACAAAAATGGTAATATTCATAGTTGCATGGAATTGTGAACGTAACGTCGGGGGTGGGTTTCAGTATAATTGCTACATTCCATTTATTTGGGCTTGTGTGATAAAAAAACCCTACCTCTCAGAAGGTTTTACCTCATAGTTAAATATAGTGGTGAAGCAGTTAACATAGTTTTATGCATCACCGTGTTGGCATGGGGTTTTTATCTTCTATTGGCACCATTTTATCCCCGGAGACAATAGGAGATTGTTCTCACTGTGTGTAAAAAGATCTTGTTCTGGCAAGTAGGGTTCTCCCAGTCAACAAGTTTAGAATCCTTGGTAAGGGAGATATACGCCGTGCTGGGACTGGCCTGCTAAGGAACTCCTCACCACAGCAATCACTCTGCCTTTAACTGCTCGCGGGGTTGCTGCAGCACTGAGCCCATGCCCGCAGCCAAAGGCAGGTGAGGTGAAGGAGGGAGTACCAAACCCACAGCCCTCTGCTATACTGTTACTATAGAGACAGGGGAAAAGAGCTGATTGATCTTCTCTAGACATAACCTATACCATAAGTGCTAGAAACTATGTGGTGAGAGCAAAATATGTGTGCTTAGAAGCCATTTTCTTTGCTAAAAAAACCCACAAAATCCATACGAAAACAAAGGTTCTGATTCCCCGCTTTGAGTGCTCTTGTGTGCCCCAATATAAAAGATGTAGAGTATTTTCTTTTTTTATTTATCTCTTCCTGGTTGTATAAATAGTGCAATACACAATTACAGCAGTCAGAGGCATTAAGGATAAGAAGGTATTTACATCAGAGATGTACATACAAGATTATGTGAGAATGGTAAACTTTTATCTCCATCTTTAACTAAATATTATGTTTCATCCACACCCAAAGTGTTGAAAGAAAGTTGTTTTAGTGTAAACAAATGACTTCCTGGACAATTGTTCAATTTTTTTGGTGACATTGCTGAGAAATTCAGATTCTGTACCATAGAATACAGCTTACAAATTTTGATCAACCAGATAATCCATCCCAAAATCACCCACACACCGGAATTTATTTGCAGCCATACCACAACATTTGGCTGGCCAGGTATTTCAGTTTCTCATTTGCAGAGGCTAGGAAGTGATTTGTTTGCTACCAGGTTTGTCAGCAGCTAAGAATACAGACACGAGCAACGGCAGCCTCTGCTGTATATTTCACGAGTGCCCACAGCTCAACCCTTCTGCAAAACATGCCTCGGGTCTCAGATTACATTGGAAAATAAAGTCTTTAGCAGTTGGAGCTGCAGTCAGCTTTCAAAATGTTTACTGAGCATAAGGCTCAGTAAAAGTGATTACAAATCCAACCAAACCCCCAGGCTCTGCAACGATATGAACTGCCCAGAAGGTCAGAGATGAACAGAGATCCTATAGCCATGACTGTTTTCCAGATGAACTGAAATTCATCATCTTGTGGTAGACAGAAAATGAAAAGCTATCTCCTTGCCCTGCAGGGATCAACCTGCAGCTGCATTTCCCTCGCTGCCTTTTCTCTACAAGGCCCAGCGAGCTACAGATGTGTCAATAAATTCCTTGGGTTTTTTCATTTTATTTAAGTCTTGGAAGTAAACCACTGAAAAAAAATTAAAAGGCATTTTTTCCAAAGCAAAATGGGACTTAAGAGCAGTATCCTCAACAACACTTAACCAAACCAACCAAGCTGTTTCAGAGCAAACAAAATGTTCAAGCGGCTGCGCTTCAGCATCATTTGCAAAATGAAAGCAGTAGTACTTCTACTCAATAGCTTAAAGGCAGGATTTGGGAGATACTGGTTTGGGATATGGAATCCTCAGCAGCCATCTCTTGGGAGAGGATCCTGCCTGCCCTGACAAAGCAGCCCTGCTCTGCCAAGCTCTGCTCTTGGAGTTCTTCCACTCCTTTGTATAAAGTAATTACTTAAATATACATTGAACAAAGAGAGAGGGAAATTACTTTAAGGCCTATCAGTTAGGGCACTCTGCTGGGAGGTAAAGCAAACCCGTAAATAATTCATTAATGATGTTGCTATTTCAGTGACCTAATAAATCTTTATTGGGGAAGAAAAAAGTTGTCATCAGGGACTGGGAAAATAGCCCCCAGACACCTTGTCACTTCGGGGTACTATTTTGGTGCAGGGTAATTGTCATGTTTCCAATGGATATGGATTAAAAAATCCCCTGCAGGTGAAATGAGAATTGAAGACTCCCCAAACAGGTGTTCTAGTGACAGAATTTTTGGACAATATGGGAGGTGAGGTTTGTTTGTCTCAGAGCCTTGAAAGGGCTCGTATCTTAAAAGAAAACAATTATAACATAAGGCTTTTAAGGAACTCAAGTCAGACCACATCTTTAATAAATTAAATAAACTTAGGGCTGAACTGCAGAGTTCCTGAGCTAATTGTTTTAAAAGCATCCTCCCTGCTTTATTTGGAGGCTCTGGACTCCAGGCAGGGTGCCTCTGCGTCCCGCCAATGTCTATTACAGCTCCTTTGTTTGCTGACACCGCAGCCCAGGAAATGCTGGAGGTGCCGGCTGGGCAGACAGACGGCCTGAGAGCAACTTAGACACCACAAAAATTAATAATAAACTCCCACATTTCCTGACATATAAGAAAGGAAGAACACCAAGATGCTTGACAGTGCCACATTATAGGCTCCTTGTGTTGCTGAAGCAGGAACTGGGAAACGCAGCTTAATAAACCAAGTGTCATCAGGAGTAGTGACCATGTCTGTCAAGGAACTTTGTGCCCACAATATCTGCAGCTTCGAACCACAGTAAAGCAAAGAGTAGGCTAGCTAAAAAAGGTAACCTAACGCAACACAAAGTATGTTGATGGAGGATTTAGACAATTCTGCTGCAAAAGGTGGTGACATGGTGCCCTGAGAAGAGCTCCTTGTCCCACCTCTTCCTGGCCATGGAGAAGTCTCCCTCTGCCTTCCAGAGCTTGAAAACTTTGCCATCTGTTCTCAGTTGAGAAAAATGCTCATTTTATCTTTTCCATTTGTTTTGTTTTTAAACAGGAGAGGCTTAAAATGCAGGCTTCTGCAATAGCGTACGATACAGTTAATTTCTCTTGCCATCTAATGTTAACAACATATGGAGATCGGCCTGTGCTGCCAAGGACATAAATCTATCCTTGCCTCCTGGTTTGTTCACTGAATCTCAATTTTTTATTACTGCACATTCCTCCACAGGGCTTCACCAAAACACCTGGTGGGGACCTTTCACAGGAATGAGTCTCACCCTTCTCAGAGAAGAGACATCTCTTCCCACCACCCCAAGAAAACATCCCATCCCACATCAATTTCCTTTCGCTCAAATCCAGATTCCTGTTTCCATTGATAAAGCACATTCCATTAATAAAACTGATTCATGTTTACAGTGTTATACAAATGTCTACAATGTTTTTTTAATGTTGTTTGACTTGTGGGTGACTTCAGAGCTCCTGATGTCAAGGGACATTAGCATCAGCGGGAGCAAAACCGATGGCAGGCAGGTACTGTGCCAGCTTCCGCATCATTTTGCCAGCTGACCTCACTCCTGACCCACCAGTTGGCTGCTGTTCCCTTCCCAGGCCAAACTATGCAGCAGTTCTGAGATGCATACAAATAAACTATCCAACATGCTGAATTAACCAACGTTTGAATCTGAGTTTCAAGATGAAGATATTTATACAAAGCTTTAACTTCACTGCAACCAAATTTTTTGGCATTTCAAGAACACTTGCTCAACTGGGTATCGCTCTTGTAGCTTTTATTAGTTACTGTAGAGAAACAGTAGATGAAACACTGCGATGTAAACTGTAAGGACAATTTCATACAGAGTAGCAAAAGGGCCTTAAGATCAGCTCACTGGAAAAGCACAGGAACAGGGAGCAACATTGCAGATTTGAAATGGGCATTTTTCTTTCACTTTCCAAGTAAAACTTCATGACAAACATAGATTTTTTTTTTCTTCCTCCCTGCATACAGCATTAAACTGTGCATTCTTAGGTACCACAGACATGAAAGATGGACTCTGCTTGCAGTCAACATATTCATCTGGTCTCTCACAAAGCCTGTATGTGAACACTAAAATGGAACCAAATCTGAGATGGGAAACGCACATCTGCCTCAGGTGAAAGTAGATGTTAATTGATGCTTGCTTATTCACCTCTTTATGTACCCACTCTCTTTAAAACTTATGTAATGTACATATTTCATCTTCACTGTAGAGGTATAAATATCTTTCAAGTCTGTTGGAGATGGAAGACTAGGCTGTCAGCAGTACAGACCATGAATTCCTTTCTGTTCAGAGCAAAAGTTATGCAATTAAAGTTAAGTGGTGGCATTTTCTTTAAAAAGTCCTTGCTAACTGTCTGTGAGAAGTTAACTGTCCAGAGAAGTTAACTTGGGACTATTTTCAAAAAAAGTACCTGGCTCCATAACCTCGAGCAAAAATTCTCTTAGTATTTACTGGAACATCAGTACTGAATTATTCCTTATAAACTTCTTCTGCCATATTGTCTTGCATTGTATGAAGTCACCTGGAATTCAAAGAATGTGTAAAGTTACATCTTCACTTTTTCAATCACTTTTGTTAATTATTTTGATGTGGGCTTGGGGCTTCTCCTCAGTTCTGGTTCTTAACCCCAATTTCAGGAACATATTAAGCCTAATCAACCTGCAAAAAATATTATTTCAAGGAAGTGTCTTCTCTTTTTATGGAGAAATTAATCCAGAGTTCCTTATGTCTGTAGAAAAACCCCAACCCTGGGTGCAGCAGGTAGAAGAGGAGAAAGAAGGGCACATCATGCCCCATGCAGGCAGATGCTGGGGTCTCTCCTTGCAAAGCATGACACACCAGATCCAAACCTGTTGCATTTTTGGTGCTTGGACGCACTACACTTTTCACAAGCAGTGAAAGAAAGGACACTGGACACTGGAAACTCTGTTTTATTGCTATGTCAACAACAGTATGGGCCCCAGCATCTAGCAAGAACTGTTTGCATTGGACCTGAGAAGTCTCATCAGCCAGGACAGACAGTACACACCACCCGTTTCACAACAAGGTCACTATTTGTTTTGGTGTTGATACAGCAAGGTGCAGAAACAGGGTGTCCAGCTGCTGTATTCCTCAGCTGGCGAGTTCAGGTCAAGCTCTTGCTGCTTCAGACAGACCCCACGAGAGGAGATGGGGAGGAAGGGATGGCCACAGGGCAGAGAGCATCCCTCCCATGCCCACTCTTTGCTAATGTGGAAAGGAGTTTCACAAATCGGTCCCTCATTAAAAGTTTATATAGCTGAAGCCTCCTCTCAGTAGAACAATGATAAAGAAAAACAAACAAACAAACAAACAAACAAAAAAACCAAACACACACAAAAATAAAAACACAAAACAAGTTTTTAATCGAGGGTCATGCGTGGACATATCCACCAGGGCTGAAGGCAAAGCATTACCTTCCAGATACCCATCCAGCCCCTCAGAGAGCAACCAGTTATCCTTGTGTCAACAATTTTGTCACCCTTTCCATACGTCTTTACAGAATCACAAAGGAGGAAAACATGACTAAAATGTTAAAACAAGTCACATTTTCTGTGTTTGTTCTTTAACCAAAGACACTCATTTTTTAAAAAAAACAGATGAAACTTCAGTCCTAGAAAGAGAGGCCTCTCTTTTCAATTCCCCCACTCTTCAAGAGCAAGGGGACCACTTGCAAACACCAAGAGAAGATTATATGCTAACATTGGCAGGATTTGAGGCCTTACAGCTTGTGAAACCACAAAGTGTGGTCTCTATCTGGCCAGTGTATTCAGTAACACACCTTCCTTTCATAATTGTTTGGAACCGGGGGTATTTTCAGAGCTCGCTGCAACTTCCTTCCTTTGTATGGAAACTGGCCTGCTAGAATATGGGATGTGGAGTGGAGGTGGGAGTGGGGAGGCACTCCTACATCACACAAAATGACAATTAAACATTAACATACACCTTCTGCCACCTGCCAGAAAATCACACAGTCACAGCAGAAAGAACTTAGCTACCTTAATCACAACAAATACCAAAACACAGAGGGAAGGAGTCCCACAGCTCAATGATACATTTTGTGAAAAAAATTTGACATCTGCATGCTTGCTCCATTATGTCCCGACAGTTCTTGGATCAGAAAGGAGCGAACAGCTGATCCTTATTTTCTTATGAAACACAGTCCGTAGGAAAACAGGATTTCACAAAGCCCAAACTATTCCATTCAAAACACCACAGACTGAAGTCTATTGCCAAATACAAGGCAGGATCCGGAGGGAACCCATGGGACTGGCAACTCTGGAAGTCGTGGTATCCTCAGCCATAGGACAGATGTTCCCGAAGGGCAGGAACACTGGAAGTTGGGGAAAATTGCACAACTGAATTTCACAGAAAGAAATAAACGAGGAACTCTTCAGCAAGCTCCATTGTGACCAAAAGCTATTGTTTTCTTTCTGCAGGGCACATTTTTTATAAGGTACTGAAAGGTGCAGTTTGCAGTTCCAATACTTTTCAACGCTGATTCCGTTGACTCCATCTTGGGACATATGGCTTTGGGTGGAAAAAAGCATCATTTGAAGACGCATTTCTTGGTCTGACTACAGAGTAATCCTTGGTGACTAACTAGACTAGATGACGAATGTGAACTTTTAGGCAAATGAAATTAGATTACATGAGTCCCTCAGCAAATGAACCAGGTACTTAAACAATCAGTCTGAAATAGGAATAACAGGAGCATACCCAGATGCCATGTATTAAGGAAGATGTCTTGTGGGGGAGATAATTTTAGGAACAATTCAGAGCACTCACAGCATCCCTTAGTCTTAAGATGTTTAAACAATCTGGCAAGAAACAGTGGAAGACCCACCAAACCTTTTCAGCGTTGGGAAATGTGAGCAATTCATTAGAGGTTGGACACTCTTTCTTTCAAAATGCTTTCTCCCCTTTGTCATTTGACAGCAGAGCAGTTTGCAGGGCTGCTCAGTAACTCAGAGATCTGGGTTACATCCCCGTTCATGTCAGGATTCACCAGTCAGGAGAGAGCTTGGAACACCAGGGTGCTGTGGAAGGAGGCCCTGAGCATGTGCCTCATCAAAACTTGGTCAGTGATGACAACGAACGAGGATAATGAAATACTGGGACAAGTCATCCAAGACAAATGGGAAATTATTGTGCTCTGGGGTTTTTAAGACCCATCTGACAAAGTCTTAAGCAATGTAGTATGAATTCAGAACTGGCCCTGCTTTAAACAGAAGCTTGCACCAGATTACCTCCTGTGGTCCCCTCCAACCAAAATGACTGATTACGCACTGAGGGTGGAAACTATTGGTCCAAAGGAAAGCATGTAAGAAGCTGTTGAAATCTGGAGTTGGGATACCTGGGAAAGGTGATTTTTATTTATGCCAAATGTAGAAATAATCCTGAAAGTAGGATTTCAGCTTCAACCTGTTGTATAACTAAGTAATACATCTAAAATTGGGTTCATAAAGGAACTTAAATGCAATAAACATCACTCTGAGACTCATTTCTTGCTCATTTCATGAAAAAAGAAGGTAACTTTTCCAAACTCAAACCTAAAATCAAAGCTCTTAGCAGTATGGTCGCCATGACTAAATAGATCAGCACAGACCTGGCAACCAAACAAGACCAGTACAGGTGTCAGGCCGTGGGATTCACCGATTCACGACACAGATAAGCTGCCTCTGGAGAGCTGAGAGTTAACCATATGGCATCTCTCATTTGAAGTGAAAAACAACTCTGTACTAATTAGAAGTACAAATACTACTGGATTGCATTCTATGCATTTCACAAGCCCCAAATCTGGATTAAATCACACACGAGCTGTTTAATCACTTTTGTAACAAAGATGGTCTATAATTAGAAGCTCTAAAAAAGATGGGGAGTGGGGACTGTGCTAAGCACTGCACAAAGCGTTAGCACACGCATCAAAAACAGAACAAGAAAATATCCAAGGAAATAAAGACACAAAAATTGCCATTATCACTACAATTAACAGTTTAGGGCTGAGATGCAGAAGTAATAAATGGTCTGCTGCAACTTCTAAAGCAAACCAAAAGCAAACTTCACTAGCTTAATTTTTCAAAAATACATCCCAACCATCTTTTCTCTTGATATCATAACTGAAATATATACTGGGTGTACACAAAACACAGTAAATCCCTTTACAGGTATGGACTACAGAGAGAGATCTAGTACTTATATAAAACAGATACCACAAGGTGCAAGACTTTATAAAATCCATAGAGAAAAAACAACAAACAAAAAAAGCTGTGTGATAACATTTAAAAACAGTTTGTTGTCAGAAACCTTTAAAGGTTATCTAGTCCAAAGACCCTGCAATAAGCAGAGACATCTGCAACTAGATCAGCTTTCTCAGAGCCCTGTCCAACCTGACCCTTAATGTTTCCACGTATGGGACACCTACCTCTCCAGGCAACATGTTCCAGTATTTCACCATCTTCATAATAAAAAACGTCTTCTTCATATCTAATCTAAATCTAATCTCGTTCAGTTTAAAACTGTTACCCCTTGTCCTATTGCAACAGGCCTCACTGAAAGATTTGACCCCATCTTTCCTGTAGGCCTCCTTTAGATACTGGAAGGCTGCTATAAGGTCTCACCGAAGCCTTCTCTTCTCCAGCCTCAACAACCCCAGCTCTCAGCTTTTCCTCACAGGAGAATACACCATCCCTCTAATAGTCTTTATGGCCCTCCTCTGGACTCGCTCCAAGTCAATGTCCTTCCTTCCTGTGCTGTGGACCCCAGAGCTGGATGCAGTGCTTCAGGTGGGGTATCACCAAACCAGAGTAGAGGGGCAGAATCACCTTCCTCACCCTGGTGGTCACTCTGCTTTTGGTGCAGCCCAGGACACAGCTGGCTTTCTGGGTGCAAGTGCTCATTGCCAGGTCACATCCAGCCTCTCATCCGCCAGCACCTCCAAATCCTTCCTACAGGGCTGTTCTCAACTCCTTCACCCCTCAGCCTGTACTGAATACTGGGGGTTGCCCCAGCCCAGGTACAGGACCTTGTACAGGTAATTTGACTTTCTGAAAGGAAAAAGCAAATAAAGAAGAACAATGTATCTTCCTGTACTATCAAGTTACTAATTTTTATATTACAGAATCAACAGAGTCGCAGGATCTTCTTGCATTATACACCTTTAGGAGAATTGAGGTAGACAAGAATCCTTATTATCCTGTATCACACATACTTGTCAGATTTAACACATATACCCAGTCTTAAGAACTGTACTGGCTTCATGACATCCCACTGAAGGGTCTGATCATGGAGGTAAAAAGAAAATCCCACCACCACTTTAAAATTTCAATCTAATTAGTATCATAGATACCTTACTCAACTTACAAAATAATTAGTTTTCTTAGTAGGGAATTTTTTTTTGCTTTATTTCTTGGGTATATCTCCTTTATCAATTTGATTCTTAAATTCTTGTTGCTCTTGAAACCTCCCCAAGTAATTTTCAGGTTCACAGTTCAAAGATGCACAACCCTTTAAGGACAACCAAATTAAGTAACAGCCTTTGAGAACTGTAATACTCACCCTTTAGCTGTCTATATTTTCCATTCTTATTAAATGGGAAAATCAAAAAGTTAGAAGCAAGTAAAAAGAAACACTGCAGCATAAAAATTTTAACATGGTACTTGAATTTTTTTACTCACTGAAAAACATAGTTTATTAGACACTTAGAACTATTATTGTTCTGGTCTATGATCCCCTCCAGCTGTTGCTGTTACTGGATCGATAACATTTCTAGTAAGCGACAGTTTCTCTTTAAAAGTGCAAATCTTATGAGTAATTCCCAAGCAGCCAGTCAGAAGTCTCAGTAACCCCTTTGCACAGGGGTCCGCTCGGGATTAGGAACAAGTGTTAATGAATGCATCACATTCATCTATGAGATTTTAAAAAGCATGCTGGGAGGGAACACACCTTTTTCAACCCTAAACTTGTGTAGGTACCACACTAAGCAAAAGCGTAAAAGGTACTCAATGTCATGAGATTTGCGGCAAAATAAAGAGTTGACAACACAATGTAAATTTCAGTGTTGAAAGAGCTGAGAAGGCTGCATACGCCACACAGACTGTACAGTCAAAGACAGGGCTGCAGACTGCATTCTTGCTGGCAAGGCAGGATAACATGGAGAGGCATTTCCCATGAGGCCACCTAGGCTAACAACTGCTGGCCAAGTGCTGTAGTTGACAGCCAGCTGGGACCTCCTTCTCCCTGTCCAAGGATTGGAGAGTTTGCTATTTCAGTTGTCTCCAGGAAAACAACCTGAGGGTCCTTTTCACAGATTACATAGGTACACAAAGTGGCTGGTCAGCTGGGGAAGAAGAGGATGAGGACTGCACTCAGATGTGCTCTTGTCATCTTGCTAGAAATACCTGCTATGACAGCTGTTGCAAACCCAGTGTTAAAGGTCCAAATAGTCCTTCTCCCCCTTATTTCCTCTTTCTCCCTTCACAGTGAATCTCTGCTGAATATGCAGCAATCTCAGCTTGAACCCATGACATATCCAGAGCACACTACATCATTACGAAGGAGGAAATAGGCAGAGAACTGAGCCAAGTCATATGTAACCTGCCAAGTCCAACAGGTCACATCAGCTTTCAGTCAGAATTCAGAAACATATTAACTCCTGAACGTGTAAACTTACAAGTTTTATAACCACAGGATTATGTTGTCAGCGTTTCTTGCACTTATGTGTGTCCATGTTATGATGAATACCAGCAGAACTGGTGAGAGTTTACTACAAAATAAAGAACAGCAAAAAACCAACAAACACAACACCAACCCCCCAAAACTCTGACTTCTCAGGGGAAAAATAGCAGCACTTGAGAATCCAAAGTACAGTAACACTACAACTGACTGATAAGTACTTACAATAGAAATTCCTGTTTTTTGTTTAACCACAGCGAGACTATCCTCAAAGTAACAGCTTCTAAGTTGGGATCTGATTCACATTTCAGGTAGAAGTGGCTTATTAATTTAATCTGCAGAAATTATTTCCATTGTTCTGTGTATACAGAGAAGTGAACTGACAGTGCTGTATTCAGAAGTTCCTCGTTTCAAGAGATACAGAGCTAAATTTATTCCATCAAAACCAACTTGTCATCCTTTAAGATGAAAATCCCTATAAAGACTTCCTACGAAAATTCTATGAAAAAGAGATAGTGTCAAATTAGTTAATTAGAAGTCAAAGAATGAAAGAATTATAGAATCATATATGATTTGGGTTGGAAGGGAGCTTAAAGACCATCTAGTTCCAACGACCCTGCTTTAGGCAGGGACACCTTCCACTAGAGCAGATTATTCCAAGTCCCATCCAACCTGGCTTTGAACACTTCTGGGGTGGGGCATCCACAGCTTCTCTAGGTAACCTGTTCCAGTGCCTCACCACCCTCACATTAAAGAATTTCTTCCTAATATCTAATTGAAACCTGTTATGTCTCTTTCAGTTCAGAAAATAACAACGTAAACAGAAGAAATAATACACTGGACTCCACTGTTTCTGGGTGGAATGTGCACATACACTAATCGTGTTTTAGCATGACAGGAATATATCTTTTCCTTTTTGAGAGATACTTGTTTCCATACCAGAGGTTATTCACCTTCTCTTCAGAAGTTCAGGAAGCTTTAGTCATTCCATGAGATGATCTTTTTTGCTCAAGTGAATAATGCAAGCAACAACACAGGATGGACTAATGTAGAGTATTATGGGAAAACATTCTCAAAAAGTGGAAGAGATTAAAAGGTTTCTGATGTTATGGTAACACATGAATAAAGCCACTTTTCCTCACCTGTTGTCATTGTTCAAAGGGAGGGAACGATACAGAAAGAGTAGGGTGTTGAAATCAGGTTAATAGGTGTTGCAGGATGAGGACTGCGTCCACACTCTAGGATGAGACAGCAAAACGGAAGCTTGGAGACAACCTTTGCTCTGTAAGAAGACTGGAAGTGTGAGTCATAGATCACTTCTGAAATACGTCAGTAGAATCCCACAGGCTACCTAAATCATATTCAAGCCACCAATTTTCCTGTGGTGTCTACATCAATAGAAGTAGGTGACAAAAAAAATTAGAAAAATTATCATAATGCCAGTTGCTCAAATAAAATGGCAATCTTCTCTCCTCACTTCCCCGCCTTCAGCTGGTTTTGCCCCAGGTTTCAAAGCCTTATTTATTTGCATTCATACAAAATCTGTTTACAGTCAACTTCACTGTGATACTGGAGCTTCTCCCCCTGCCCCCTATAAGACACAAAGAAAAGCTGGCCAGGTGTCTCTAAACCACAGAGCCAGCTGCTCCAAACCGAGCTCACAGGAAATAGCAAGGAAAATATGCAGCATTTGACACATCTGGAATAGATTGCAGAGTCTTTGAAAACAGTGTCCCAGTTCCCTTCCTCCTGCTGATGAGATTTCAGGCTTCCAAACTGCCACATCAACTATAAAGGATTAGATAACACATACATTTTTAACTCTACATATTCTTTCTGTCCAAATGACAATTTTTCCAAGGTAGTACACAACGTATCTGTATACAGCTTTCTGTAAAATGCAGTGGATGAAACAGAAATAATTCTATCAGAAGTCTGCTACTTAATATGGGGAAATTGATATAGTTGGAAGATAGTACTAGTTGATATTGGTAAGTATATGGTAAGAAACTGAGGCAATACTGCATACCTTGCAGAGTCATATTAACTCAAGCAATGTGGCATTACGAAATGTTCTAACAGTTTCTTCACATAAAATACGAGATGAAAAAGAGAAGAGTGTACCTATTTTGCCAAGTAATTTTTCTATAATTACATGTTGACACAAATACTGCAGTGTGCATTTTTCCACACGAAGTACAAAAAAAAATCCCCCAAAACACTGTCTTAATTAGCAAAACAAAGCAATGCTTTATTATCCACTTCCTTTTCATCTGGACAGTGAATGCAAAATAACAGAGAAAAACAGATAAGTTTAGAAGGAAATCCCAATAGGATACTGAACATAATACTTAACTTTCTTCTTTCCATAGAGAAGTAGAGGTGCCCCTAAAATTTTAGTCACTATCTGTACCTCTGAAAGATTAGGAAAATGAATAATGTGACCAGTTTATATACGTACATTTTAAACATTCATTATAGATACAAAACTCAATACAGAACTAGCTTAACACAACAAACCCCACTGGTTTTAATGTTAGTAATAAAAAGGTAGAATTCTAATATAAAAGAAAAACTGGAGGAAAGTATTTGTATTTTTTCCCCTCAAAGGTGCAACCAACAACCAATGTATTTTTGCAACTGAGATTCCAGTTGTACAAAGGACTAAGAGATGTATTCTCCTACTTAAGGAGATGCATAAATTTCATAAATTTTAAAAGAAACCACACATGCATGAACAGTAGACAGTACCCCTTAAAGAGATGATATTTATAAGAAAGAAATGGTATACCCTAAGTGAATATTGGGAGAGGTGCAACACACATTTTCTATTTTCAGAGCTTTAAAATAATTTTTTCCCTTCCAAATTACCTTGCATTTAAACTAGTTTATTCTTATGAAATGGCAAAGTATTTATTCTAAACAAGCATTATAAGATAGCGATATGATTTTTTTTGAGAAGCCCTCAGCATGGATGTTGTATTTATACTGAACTCAAGAATGCAAACCTCCAAAATTACATCTAATAGTAACTATACCCTTAATAGCCAATTAACAAAAAATATTTATATACCTCTAATATTAAACAAAATTTAGAGAATATGCTGTTACAAAATATATTTTGACATATTTCCTAAGAAGCAAACCAAACAGTCATTTATGCAGAGTTATTCACAGAGGACTCAAAGTTTATCATTTTTAAGCAAACCAGTATGTTGTTCTGAATTTGATAAAATATTGGTGAATATTTGTGACAACAAGGAACTCTGGGGTTTAGTAAACTTAAACATGTTCTATACAATCATTAGATGAATCTAAATTATATTAAAAAAATTGTCTGAACTAGTTAATCTGAATCATTTAATGCATTTCATTGTACTCAAAAGTTCAGATAACCAAGTCAGTGGTACACAGAAGCTATGAAACAAGTTACCACTTAAATCTTTCAGACACAACTGAGTCTGACTGTACCTAATCTATACTTACAGATAGTTTGTTCTTACTTCAATATTGTCTTTTTAATAAGCACATGTACAAATGTGCTAAAAAAAAGGCAGCAATAATAAATATTTACTAGAATGACCAGAACTGGTATTTGAGCATAAAGCATCCTGTCATTCATTCTTAAAGCCATATCTTCACTAATTTGTCTTCTTGTTTTAGTAGTCTTGTGTCTTATTAACTTGGAGGGTTACAGATCATCCAAAAGTTTCACACCAGGACTGGAAAGGAATGTCTGTTTGGTGCAGTCTGGAGATAAAGAAAGAGTTGTATTTCAGTTCATCACCATGATCCACTAGAATAGCATTGCTAAGTGATTAGCAAACCTGAACTTCAGCAAAACAGCAGCCTTTGAACTCCCCCATGTCAGGAGGGGAGAATAAACCCAAAAGTGTACTGTTACTTTGTTATGATTTCAAAAGAATAACTGAGAATATTTTCTAACTGTATTTGTTATTTATTAAAACTAATAGTCACTGTAGAGGAGTCACTGTAGATGAAGCTACTGGTCTATGCAAGAACAAAGAATGTTTTACTGTGATAGCCATTAATTTGAACTTCCTGTTTCAGTACTTAAGATGCTTCAAAACCATAATATTTATGGGTTCAGCTCTATAAACACTCCACAGATCTTATCAGTCCACAACCCACGCATCTCAGTGGTGGTTACAGGTAAAGAAAAAATTCAAAGCCACTGAACTTAGACAGGACAACTCATTAACTTCATTTAATGCTGGATTAAAGACTCTTTTGTCCCAAAGCAAAATTTTAACTGCAGAAGAGCAAGGAATCCCAGACAACATTATCCTACATTCTCATTATTCTCTTCAAGCTGCAGTTCTCAAATACGATTTAGTCCCAACAACTGTTTTTTAAAGGTAGCATTTTCAAACTTTATTGTACTGAAAGCTAACAGATATTTTCAGTCTTCATTTCAGTCTACATTTTGGTATTCTGAAGAGATTATACACAGCACTAAGAAGCCATATGCAACTATTGCAAGAAAGAAATACTGCCATGTAGTTGCCAATTTAGATTGGTTACTAAAAGGCAATATACACCTCAGTTAATTAACTTACTACATAATTTTGACAAAATGGCACATTAAAAAGAAATGTTATGTTAACAGATTTTTCCATGATCAAGTGCATATTGTATAGCACAGATACTCATGGTTAGCTGTTTTTAAATGTATATCACTGTCTTATATAAAAGGAATAAAATGAACTAGGTTTTTTTAGGCATATACTCTTTTTTTTTTTTACAGGCTTCAATAAAGTGTTGCTGATTAATTAATATTGATCCTGTGACTAATCTTGGAAAAAATTTACAAAAAAATTTTTGTTTGTTTTTTTTTACAGCAAACATAGCTTCTCAGATAAGTCAATACAGTCTTTAACCATTTTAAGTAAAGTGCAGAGCAATGAAAATGCTGCAGTACTTATTTCTATGCTTAAACTTATCTCATCATGCAATTTTAATAAAAAAAAGTTGAACACACATAAAGACCCCCACTTGAAGTTACACAGTGAAGTCCAATAAATCCATTTAATGGATAAAAAGTATTTAAAATAAAGAGTGGACATGTGCCAGACTGATTAGTCAGCTACCTGAAGGATACATAAAGCACATTGTTACATACACAATAATCATACTTGTACATGACTGTCGTAATCCAGTCGTGTAAAGAGAGACAATACTCATCTATTGTTTGCATGTTCAAACCCATGTCAATCAGATTTAATATGCAGGCAGATTAGTGCTTCCAAACTTGCTGACAACAGGTTTACTACCAAAGCCAGTTTTCCAACACAAAGGACAGTATTCTGACAGGCGGCAGATACTGTTCCTTGCTTCGGAAAAGCAACATGTTCCTCTTTATTTTTGTTACTGAACATTAGTTCCAAGGGAGGACTGGAGGCATCAAGGATGCTTTATTTACTTTCAAATAAGAGACTTCACGTGTCTCCATGTCCATGAAGAATATATGTAATGTTCATGACAGATGTTCAAAAAACACATAATTGCTGTTTTGTGACAGAAGTTTGATTATTTATTTTTAATGTTTGAATCTTCTCCATTTTCCTGGGAAAGATAAAAGGTGCTTACCTTCAGTATAAGAAAAAAAATCTTGTTCTGTGAGCAGCTGCCATGCTTTCAGACATATTTCTGACTTTAAGATAATTAACAAAGCCTCGAAAGAACAAGAGGAGTCCTGAAAGCGTAGAAAATGCACAAAATAAAGTATATTAACATAAGTACACACTATCCCATGTAATTTTTTAACATAATTTTTTAAAACCTGGATTATACAAAGTAAAGGAAGGTGTTTATGTACTGTTCACAAATTCAAAAGAAAAAGTCAGCTTTTATCTTGTGATAAGGATTCAGTTTTATGGAAAGCTTTTCAGAAATTTTACAGTCATTCTTGGTTCAAGTATCATCTGCTAAAAAGACTGCATGAAAATACTTAAAAAGAAAAAAAAACTGAAAAACAGAAGGATATGATTTGTACATTCTTTTCAATTAGAATTCTCAAAATAAATTACAAGTGTGTTAGAAGACTAACTGAACCACAAAATGTACCTCTAGACGTGTAAGATAAACATCTTACAAGTCAAAAGAGTTGAAAACAAATAAGAGAGTAAGTAGGGACTGCTCTAGTCAAGCCAGTACTAAGCTGTGGTGGATTATAACTTTAGATTTAACCATTCAGGAAAAAGCACCTGTCCAAGAGGAGGAAGAACAACTGTCAGAGAAAATTACTCAACATGTGTAACGATAACATTTTTTCTTAACTCCACATTTCAAATTCTTTTAAAATACTTACATTTAACTGCATTTGAAAGCAAATTTCAGCTAAGAGGAACAAGATGTACACACTAGTCACAGAGAACTAGTCGCATGCAACCATGGTATCTTGAAGAAAATATATCCTTATGTGTATAGATACACATATGGATTAAGATTCTGAAAGTTCAAATGAAAATTCTAACTGAGGTTTAACAAGTTCAGCAAAGGATTTAATTCTTTCCTCTTTCCTACATGATGCTTTCTCTTCCTGCTCTCCTGGATGAGCCCCTGATTTTCTATTATGATAATTTCTTCTCTAAATTTTTTTTTCTTGCGATTTTTTTAACTTTCCTTTTTTTAAACCAAAGCTTTATTAGGACAGACACAGAAACAAAAAAAACAACAGAGAATTATCTGCTAACTAGGGGAACTTTACCTAAGCCAGACATGTTTCTGTGAGTAAGGCAAAATCTGCACAGAGAAGAAAGCCGTAAGACGTGGATTGCAAGTCTACTAGAAAAGCTGCTACCCAGACATTACTAGAGGTAGTCCCACATTCAACTGAAAAGCAGCTGAAACAGCAAAATGAGGGCACCTCTTAAGGTGTCTGATAGCATATTTTCTGCGTTACATGTGCTGGAAAACCAGTCCAAGTTCAATCCATATTTTATACTTCTCTCTTTAGTGAAGGAAAAAACCATCCCACTTTACGCTGTGTTCCTCAAAAAGAAACACCGGCTAATATTTAAATTTGAAAATTTGAATTCTATCTCTCCAGTTCATTCACTATACATGACAGCTCCTAGGAAATCGACAACTTTGCTTTTCTATGACATGTTAGCAGATTTTTCCACATTCTGAAAGAAGAAAAGAGAGTAGAAACAGACAGGTGAACACCAGAAGAGAGGAGACGGCAGTAGGTGGGCTCAAGTATGTGAAAGGGCTATAAAAAAGACTACAACTCATTCACTTTTGAAGAGATGTTGGACATGCTACTTCACGTGGTCTAATGAGAAATTTATCCAAAACAATAAAACACAGATCTGGATGACTGTGTTCCCGTGGCATGATAATACTCCTTCGTGTCCTGTTAAGTAGCTTTTTTGGGTCAAATCCTTCTATGGTGTTCCAGTAATCTTGGTATATCCACTTAGTCAGTTTAAAAACATTGTTGGTGTATTTCATGCAAAACACTTGTAAGACAAGAAAACACTGACTGCTGGATGCATACTGAATGCCTCACTGTGCCTTTTATTCCAAGGCATATCCCACACTTCGTAATTAAAAAAAAAAAAAAAATCCTCAAACACTTTAGACTGAAAATAAGGCTTTCCCAAATTAAAAAGTGAGCTACTTTCTGAGCATGTGCTGCAAAAGACTAGTAAAAAGAAGAAAAAAAAGAAAAAAGCTTTTTCCATAGACATGGTGGGGGAAGGTTTAGGGGAAGAACACAATATTTTCATCCTAGTGAAAAAAAGTGTCAAACCTCAATCTCAGGCACCATAAGGCTTGGTTTTAATCAAAAACTTATCTGGAGATGTTTGCGCCTGCAAAGAGTCATTCCACTTCCTACTTCAATACAATCACCTCAAACAACATGAAAGCATTCAAGGGACTGATGCTGCGATGTGTTGAACATTTGCAGTTTCTACATATTTCAAGCTATGAAGTGCATAACAATAAAGCAAGGGGAGCATCAGGAAGTTTGATGAATAGCCTCAAACACTACTAAAAGGCAGATAATGCTAATGTCCTTTAAGACTTTTGGCATTTCTTTCAAGATAAATAACAAGTCGCAAACATTGAGAATCTCAGTGTTGGTTGTTTTGTTTTTCTTTTTAATTTACTCAGCATTTCATTCTAAGATGCACTGTTAGCCATTTAAGTCAACTGACTCAAAGGGAAGAGTGCCACCTACTGAATCAGCAACAGTTTAGTGTGCTTACAGAGCTGGAAATAGGAAAAAAAAACGGACAGTAGCATTCACTTCTGTAAAAGAAAATCATTTTGGATTCCATATTCAAATTACAAAATCCACAGCAGAAGAAAAGGTACAGTGGTTGGTGTTCGGTATATCCTCATTAAAAACAGAACAGCAGAATTTGATGCACATAACTCTTCAAACATGGGAAGACAGACCTCTTAAGAGAAAGCTGACATCATGGGAGCACTGTGATCAGCAAGCATGAAGCCATTCTCTCGTCCTACTGAGAAATTACTGATGCAGTATGCATTTCAAAGGACTTGAAAAGCACATTTCGTGACCTGCGCACAAGACATCAGACTCCACCTTCCTGAGATCAGCCACATTTCTTAAAATTTAATATTTGACATACAGGTTGATAAATTAAACCTGTATCGCTCACTTTTCTGTATGTTCTCTACATAAAGGCAAAATTTTGTCACACAGTTCTGCACCCCTAGATCAGCAGCAGCAGGAGCTTAAAAAGCATAAACTACAAGCCTTAGCTACATACATAATCAATTACGCAGAGCAAAATTTTTTGAGTTGAAGGTTATTCGAATAGTCCACAGTTCACATAACACCACTATGGTAACGAATAACCTTGTGAATACTATGGAAATAAAAACAACACACAAAACTATCAGCAGGTAAAGAAAAACACACAGCTAAACGTGTTACAGAACTCTTACTTACAATGACATAATTCACCTTTGAATACTTCCACATCAAAAGAGAAATGAATTCAATTGCCACTTACCGAGTACAAGAAATATCCACCAAAGCCAGTACTGTCCATTGAAATATCCAGTAAAATAATCTGAAAACTGAAATTCATACATGAGGCTTAGCTGCAGTAAAACAGATGACTAAGACACATTTAATGCACTACACAAATACAGAAAGCATGGAGGGAAAAGCAAATTTTAAAAAAAGGCATTCTTCTAAAATGCAAAACTGGTATTTGTGTAGCAGTTTAATGCACAAAGAACTCATCCCGTGTCAATTGGTCTGTGGCAAAGTGATTTAAAATATCTACAAAAATGTGTGTGTATGTATATAAGAATATATATATATGAAAAAACCCTTGTATTACTTGCTAGTCATGTTACATTTTTGTTAAAATGAATTGCCACTTGTCCATTTTCTTCTTTTCCCCCCAATGCCTGCCATCCCAAACGCATTACAGCAGCCTGCTGCTTCAGATATTAACACGAAAAGCCACATTAGTTTAATCTTATCAGACAGGGATGTTCTGCTGACCCCTCAAAAGAAGAGCTTTTGACCTTCTGTATACCCCCTACTGTTAATCGCTGCCAAGAATACCAGCCCCATAAAGACCCCCAACTCATTAAAGTCTTTTCATTTTCAAACCAGCATTCACTTCCCAGCAGTGAGCTGAACACAACTAAAGGAACCTTGAAGTGGCATTTCAGCTGTTCCTGTTAGTGAGCATGCTAGACAGTTTTGTCCTCCCTGTGATGTGGGAGGCAGCTGGAGGGCAGGGTGTGATGGTATTTGAGACAGGTATCTGTGCCTTTATCAGACTCCACACTTCATGCTTCACTGATAAAAAGGCTAATCAAATGTCTCCAAAACTCACATAAAGAGTAGAAACGGAAAGATGTGTGAAAAAGTTGCCAGAAGGAATAAAATAACCTACTTAGTAGCTTTGTACACTTCTCATATGCTTCCATCCTGATATCATTCAGTATGTTTACTGCATCCTGACAGAGTGCTTTCTATTTGCCATTTCTAGGACACTTCACTATATCAACCAAGAAGTGGGGGAAACAAAAAAAAGGGGGGGAGGAGGGGAAAGAAAGAGAAGATACTGGGCCACACATGCAACCAGATAAAAATCCAAGATATTTTAAAAACTGTAGATATAGTTGGTTTTTTCTTCAATTAGTCCACATTTTCCCTAGAATAAAGCCAGATCATGTAAATTCTTTGAGGGTTTGATCCTGTACTGCATTAATTTCTACCATCAATCAAATAAAAAAATATGAACAAATAGAACTACTAAGTTCAATTAAAGAGTTGGTCTTCACATTATCCCCATATAAATACTCAGTTCCCAGGATTTTGATAACAATATTAATTACATCTTACTTGATAACCAGTGTTTTCAATTCTCTTTCTCTCTCTACATATACATACACACACACATGATCATCTCAGAGGTCTTTTTCAACCTGGTTGATTCTATGAGAGATATATATAGATAAATAGATACCAATACACTTTTTTAAAAATTACAATTTCATTTAGTTGGAAGGAAGATATACTACAACAATCAAATACTGGCCTATGTGCATTACTCTCAGACACTCTGCGGGTAGAATCAGCCATGGCTGTAGAATTTCCCCAACAGCAAAATTGTGTTTATTCTCCAGGCTCTCTCCATCCATCCCCCACCCAGTAAAAACTGACAGAGTATATGAGAACTCAGACTGTTTAGACACTATAACATTTTGTACTACTGAACTGGAGCAAGAAAGTGCAATACAAGCCTTTGGAGGAGTTTGAAACAAAGGATCAAAACAACTTTGTGCACATATGCTTGCTTGTGTGTCACCATTAAAATGACTGTCGACACACACCTCATGAGCTTGCTGCTACTGCCTCTAGGGATGGAGACAACACAGGAACATGATAATCTCCGCTATGAAAAAAAACAACCCCCGAGGTCTTGGAATTGGCTCTAATATTTTTGAATTAGTAACAGATTATATACAATACTTTAATTATAGTCTAGAACACAGTAATTCTTTAGGAAGTTTAGCATATATTAATTTTTGTGTTTGTTATGAGCACATTTTCAAGCAGAGAGAAATAATAAAACTGACACAATGGGCAAGTTCTGCCCTCTGATTGGTATGCCTCAGGGAAGCTGAAAGTATCCCCATGCATAGTTGAAAAATTCATGTCTTCTCTTTCCATTAAGATAAATTCCATCTCAACACCTGAATTCCAACAAAGACACCAGAATTACATCTGGTCCAGTAGCATTCCCTTGCTCCAAAGAAGCAAAGAGGAAACTAAAAAAAAAAAGCTCAAAGAAGGATGGAGTACATGTCCAGGAAGGACTATCTATTAAATCAATTTAAGTTACTAACACACACAAAGGGGAAAAAAAATATAAAAAAATTTTTTTAAAAAAAAAATCGTCACTGGCAGAACATATAACTAAGTCATCCAAGACCTCTTTCTTCATTAAAAGGGATGAGATTTTAAACATTGTGTCTCAGATATGCAGAATTCAAGCTCAGAAAGAATCATTACATTTCACCTAGCATCCACTTAGTCAGCTACGTAACTTCCATTTGGCTAATGTACCTTTCAGAAAAGTATCTAGTCTTGCCGTGAAAATATCAAGAAATCAAACATGTAAGACTGTAAAAATGTGACTAACTTCATATTTAATTTTGACTTGATTTGATGGGTATCTTACAAGGAATAGAAGTACCAAATATAAGGAAGAAATGCTTTCTGATATTCCTTCCCAACAGGCCAAGACATTTATAAATCTTTCATACAGAACACTATAATACCAGTGATATTTTAGGTACTTGCTCCACTTCCACTGTAGACTTTTAAATATTTGTGCAAAGAGTGAGTCATTCTGCACTTATTTTAGTGGAAATGTGAACATCAAATGCTATGTCAGGTAAAAATAGATTAAGCTTCATCTTTAGTAAGCATATATTATATAGCAAGTAAATTCTCTCTAAAGACAAAGTTGGGAAAATTCTAGGCTCTCTGTTAAGCACTAGAATTTATTATACTGTTTTTTAATTCCCTAATCATATAGCCTTGAATCAATTGTTATGGGTTTGTTCTACAAACAGACTCTGTACACCGTGAATCAAGAAACGTACCCGTACAATGAGAATCCATTTGATCAGGGAGAGACCAAATCCACAGATTGCACCATACCTTCCAGCTATGGTATTTGTTATACAGAAGGATAAACAAAATCCAATCCAGTTGAAAATAAATGCCACTATAAAATAAAAGAAACAGTAGCTTGTGTTAATCTGTATAGCTAAGCAAACAGACTTAACAGTAATTTCACTTTTAAACTACTGAGGCCATGCTTACACAGTCAGTTAATTCCCTTCCGGTAATTCAGGTTTTCAGAGATTGACTTTGAACCCAGACATTCCCCATGGTACAGTCACTTAATGACAAAGCAAATGGTAAACAGGTTGGAACCTACTACTTTACACAAGAGAAAATGCCAACATAAAATAAAGCATTACACTGCAATAGACACCTAACCAGATTACAGTAGACATGAAGGGTAAATTCAAACAAAGAACTACAACATACAAGATTCGTATTAAAACAAAGAAAGAAACCCTCGCTACATTTTTATAACCAAAAATACAGCTACATGCACACATACGTGCCTGTACCAAGGCTGCATATTCAGATTTATCCAGTTTGGATCGAACAGTATAGAAGTATTCACTCTTGCACTGTAAGCATAGTGCAGAAATAAAGATAAGGTGAGAAGCTAATGTTTCATGAGTGACTGTTTCCTCATTCAAACCTATATTCAAGCGTAAGATATAAGAAGCCTTGGAAGTTTCATACAGAAGCTCAAGAAATCAAGGAACAAAGAGGATATTGAGCTAAACTACCACTATGGCTCCAATTAACAATTTTACACAACTCTCAGCAGTTTAATAACAAAGTTTCACATCTGCATATGTACTTGGCAATCAACATCATCTGTACTGACTTCAGTTTGCACATATTACATCAGGGTGTGGGAATTCACAATTAGGGTAATGTCCCAGCTCTGGGAATCAGTGAGGACATCTGAAAAGAAATCCACCAAACAGAAGAGCTGCAGGAGCTGTTGTAAGAAGACAACTCAGGAGAGTTCTGGAAGAACAAGACACTGGAAAATTGAAAATCTCAGGGAACTCCACAGTAAACACAAAAACCACAGAAGAGGAAAGCATGAATGGAAGAGGAGCAAAGGGGAACAAAATCCCTGCACACAAATCCTTAATATTTTAAATCCCCAAACACAGCCACATAAAATTCAGACATTAAATCACTACAAGAAAAAAAGTTTGTCTTTTCAGTTAAAATCTGAATGCAGAACACTAGGAACAGAAAACTGCTCAATAGTTTTCTTTAAGTAAATTTTGAAGCATTATCTATAAACAACCACTATTTTTATAATTTAAAATCTTGTTACAACTCTTCCAAAAATCCACGTAAAGATGGCATGATTTGTCCACAAATGCAGAATTAGTCTGTAAAACTGCAGTGGAATTCCATGAACTGTAAAGAAATTGAGGTTCCAAGAGAAGTTTTAGAAGACTTCACATCAACATAGTCATGTAGTATAAGTGAGAAAACATCCTGCTTTGGTCAGAGCCAAAGGCAACAGATGATGGCAATAAGAATTCTTACTTTTATATGCCGATTACTATCCTTAAAATTAAAAAAAAAAAAGGGGGGGGGAACCAACAACAACTTTAAATAAATGCTGATCCAAATTAGTATTAAAAAAAACGTATAGAAAAAAACTGTGACCCTAATATCCACCTATCTTTCCAAAACACAGATAAAGCACTTATATTTGAGAAAGCCTGGTTATGCTGTTTTAAAAAAGGATTTCCCTATTTTAAGCAAG
The DNA here is from genome assembly GCA_036023395.1 of Myiotriccus ornatus. NCBI lineage: Eukaryota > Metazoa > Chordata > Aves > Passeriformes > Tyrannidae > Myiotriccus > Myiotriccus ornatus. Next base: position 69,083,486 of record JAYRBT010000001.1, on the reverse strand, counting down.
CTCTCCAAATGTTATTCAATGCATCCTCTGTTCTTGTCTCAGCGTAAGAGCTCACTGCTCTTTCTCCCCACTAGTCAAGCTACAAAGGCTGACTGCAATTATGGCTCCAAAGACATGTATGTTAAAAAGGACAGAAGATCAAATGGACTAGTCAGACTAAAGAAATTCCCAGAATATGTACAATTTTAATAGTTATATATTAAGAAAAACTATAGTACCTGAACTCATTTGTACATGCCTTATAAAAACTGGAGATTTCCCAGTCATAAATATATGAGGGGAGAAAATTAGTTCTTACAATCAAACCCTCCTTTCAACTTTAACTAAAGGAATATTCAAAAGAGAATCTACAGCCACTGGATAAGTATTTAACGGCTATTTAACACTGAGTTATTTGCCCAGCTCTTGAAAGAAGAGGCATCAGCCTGTTCCAGTGTTGTTCAGAGTAAGTTTTTTTCTCCTTTAATCAATGTGCTGTTCCATCAAGTTGTATAAGCAGCCAACATAAGCAGACAAGACAAACTAAACAAAAGTTGTAGGCTATGGAAGTTCACGCTTCCCAATAAAACTGAGGTATACAGAGAAGAAAAATCTTTATTTAAGTTTTTATTTGTAACCATCTGCTAGAAAAACTGTACAGTAAGGACCTAATCAAAATTCCCGTCTTCAGCAGCATAAGGAACGTGTTACTTCCACCTCTGTAAAACTCAGACAAGGTATTAGGGAGATTCTCCCAATACTGCCTTGGTGTTGCAACAAACTTAAAATGGGTAAAAATAATGTCTACATGTTTCCAGTCTTTCCCATTACTTCTCTCCCACATTCCACATCCTGTTGCTACTTCAAAAATCATCCTCCTTATCTCATTCTGGTTGTAAAAGATACTATTTGCATTCAGAAATGCATCTCTTGCTTCTGAGCAGACTGAAATTCCTTCCAATTGCTTTTCTCTACATCAAGATTAACCTCATTTGCCTATGTGTATCTTTTTCCATTGTGTGTATCCATGTGTATCTCCTGCCAGCCATGCAAGCTCTCTGAGCTTTACCACTTACACTGCACCTCTACGACTTACTACAGTTAATTCCTGTCTCAACTAATTATTAATTCTTGCAGCGAAAGTTGTTCATAATTTTCATCTTTATGTTGCCGTAGAGAAGCTACAGACAAGTTCCCCTTACCAAGCTGAGGGAGAAAATAGACTGGTGAGGAGAGTGACTAGTAAAAGGAACTATCTACTAATCTCTCTAGATTTACCAACTTCTTTCTCTATCCACTAGAAACAACCAAGTTGTACAGCTGTAACAAATGTATCCTCCACTATTTGTCCGCAACCACTCACTTTGTGAAATGTAAATGACACTGCTCAGCTGTTAAAGAGATGACCTCCTCCTTCGCATCACTTCATCTCCCATGAGATTCCCACACTGACAATATACCTGCTGTGACACTAACACATGCTACCACAATGAAAACCATTCCTAACACTGAGATAGAAAGTCTAATGAGCTGCTACAACCACATCGTGGTTTTAACTAAAAAGCATTCTTAACTTCTGTTTGCCCACTGTCTTCATGCAGCCAGGTTCTGCATGCATCTTCTAGACGCTCACTGCGAGACACATCACTCTGCAACAAGAACGGTTTCTTATCCCAAAAATGATTACGTTCCTACTTGAGCCCAACTTTGAACTACTGTTGACTTTCCATTAATAAATTTCAGACATTTAGATGAAACTCAGGTTGATTGCACTGGCATCACGATTTCAGTATATTCCTTTGATACTCTAGCACCATACAGACAAGTGGGACTGAAAAAAGTATCATTTTTGAGTGTCACTCCTGAAGTGACACTGAGAGGAGAGAGTAACTCTATATTAATGTAATTCACACAAAAAGAATATAAACAATAGCGTTATTTGCTCGTGAACACAGAACTCATGATGAAACACAGTTAAGTTGATTTTTTGGGAGGAAATTTGGACTAAAGGTTTTTTCTAATAAAAAGTCTTCCTGATATCCAATGCAGCACCCACATTTATGCTCTATTTCGCTTTAAGGTTTTCAGCCAAATACAAAGCACAAGAATTTTGAGTTATACATATTGAAATTCATCAGGAGATGAAACGATGTCAAGCATACTACAAATCTGCTTTTCCCCCAGTTGTTCTTGCACTTCACTTGCTGATCTTTTTTACTCAGCTTTCCATAGCTACATAATTATCACCTACGTTAAGTTTTGTATTCAGCATAATGAAAAGAAGCCAGTAAAACTAGTTGAAGACTTAATGCTGGTTCCAAATTTTAATCATGGCTCAACCTGTAATAAGACTATAATGGCAACTACATATACAAAAAGCAACCATGCTCAGTTATATTCTTTATTCCACAGTTTGTCAAATTGCTTACTGTTTTAATATACAGCAAACACCAAAGAGCTTAATGCTTCATACCTGGCCTAGACTTACTAAGCATACTGCAACAATATAAAATACTCTCCAGATCTTCATTCACCACTAGAAATTATTCTTCCCATTCCTGCACAGAATTTATTCCATTCTTAAACTATAACCTGTTTTTGATTCTTTCTGAGAGCTCATCTACATATTGATGATGATCACTAGAAGTATTGGCTATCAGCTTCCACAGATCAACAGATAATTTTTTTTCCTGCTTAGCGATTAATGTTCAGAAACTTTCCTAGTCAATGTGCTCCTACTGTTTCATTACACTTATTGGTAAGTTTGTTTTAATGCCCAACTAGAAGCTACTTCATTTCAATTATTTTGTATTATATCCAGTGAGTATGGAGAAACTATGTAAGTCAAATTCTTTCTACAGTAAGAAAGAAGTTAAGTGATTGTGTATGAAGGTCAGCCATGCTCCCCTCCTAAACCGAGAGAAATAAGCACTCACAGAACAGCTGCTTTATCTCTTTCCAACATCTAAAATTTTAGTCAGGTGACTTCCCCTCAGTTTCTCTTGCATGACTAAGGGAAACCTGCATAACGTTTGTGACACAGACATACAGAAGTCAGGTTTCTGAAATTCACACAGAGGAATACTCCCACAAAAAATTTAACCACACTTCCTGCTCCTCAGGAAGCATACACCAGGAGGCTATGTTCACCCTGACCTTATGCAACAACTCAGCCTTCCAACCTGGGCCGACTTGAAACCCTCAACATAGGTATCCTAACAGTGTGCAGTTTATTGACTGTTTGAGGCATCTAATAGCTTTGAAAATTGTATGAACATTAGTTTACAAAGTTTCAATATGATTATTATCTGTCCCAATATAGCAGCTAGGACAACATGCACATTTACATTTCCCCCCCTAAGATTTTACTGGAGTGAGTTGTATACAGTGCTTAAATTGCCCAGATGCTCAAAAAGAACAAATCAGATCTCTGTATGAGAACTTAAACTTGGGTTGCCTGAGTGACCACTTCTCTCCATTTCTTCCTCCTTATTAACCCATCTGTGGAGTTCAAATTAATATTCATTTTTCCTACATTGCAGGGACAACTCAAAACTCCCTTACACAGTTTCAAAGAATCCAGATGAGCTCTGCAATTCTTCTTAGGGCCCAAAGGAAAAAGGTTGGTTGATATTTCTGAAGCATTCCTTAAATACAAAGGACAACCATATAAGCCTCTTATTGATATCCAAAAGGAGCTCCTTCAGATAATGTACCAGGATGAGCCTATTAGACATAATTCAAAAGACTTCCACTACAGGCAGATAAAGCATGAAATCAAACCCTTTGGTCATGACAGTTACTTGCACTATCACAATTACATCTGTGTTCAAAATGGAAATAAAGAGCTCAGAAATTCCTCTCTTTTGTTGTGCATACAAAAAAAAATTACTCCGAGAAACTCACCTATTAGTAAGTTTCTCTGGCATTCTGGAAAGTTTCTACTATGCTCTATAAGGCAAAGCCCACTTAATAATACATAATATAAAAAAAATACATGAAGTGTCTGATAGCAATTTTTTTTTGCATTTTTCATTCATAGCAAAATTAATATATTCACTAATATATTCATTTACTTCAAAATGAGAAACTCACAGACACCAGCCCTGACCATTAGAGAGCAGATGCTCAACTCACCAACATAACCAAAGACTTCAGAGCAACACCAATGAATAATTAATCATAATATGATTTTACCACATATTAGAAATAAAATGGGTTGTTTTCCAAGTTTTCACACCAAGTTTCTGAATCAAGACAAAAAAAACCTACCTGTTCACACAAAGGACTTTTATTCTTTAGACTATATTGTCTCATTCTGTTTAGTTATGCTATACAGAACAGTACTTTATAACTTAGATGGGAAACAAGCCTTTAACTTGCATGCACCATCTCCTAAAACAAACAAAAAAAACCCAAACAGACCTGGCCACTAGATGGCCTCTAGACAGCAATTTTATGCAACTTGGGAAGCTACCACTAGATGGTGGCTACATATCAGTAAGTGATTGCAATATGCAGGTAAGCTCATTAAGAAGTATCTTACTATACTTCACTTGAATAAAATAAAGAACTTACTGTTATACTTAAAGGCATCTCACCCTCCTCCCAACCCCCAAGATCTTTCCACCAATGCTGTACTTGACAGTCAGGAGAGGAGGTGGGAGTGTGCACCTGGAACAAGCCATTTGTTCATGCTCCTCTCACTAGAGAACAATTCCTGATCTAGTTCTCCTGCATTTTAACTAAGTGAGGGAACTTATTCGAGGCTTCCTGTGATCTGCCACCCCTACTCAGAGAATTTAAACATACCCCACCCTGAAAAAACCCCAAAAGATAGCCTTACTGAAATTTTCATTTTAATTCCTGCTCTCTTAAATCTACATACATCAACATTATGGAGACTTGTATCTCCTTATTAGAAGGACATGAATATACGACCAGCTATTTACAGTATACCCTCGTTATGTTGAGCTCATTTTTCATCTAGTTCTCCAGCTTCCCCAAGAAAAACTACTGAAAATCAGTACTACAGGTCTAACGGCCATCAGCTTTTTGTGAACTCCTCATACTATGAGAACAGACAACAAGCAAACTTTATCAGTTTCCATACGTAACCAGTATCCGAAACAGATGCCAATTAAGCATACATTTGCATAAAGACCTTACAATGTGCAAGCACTCATTTTACGCATTTCCTTCACAGGCGAATGAAATTTGCAGTAACAGTCTCAGAATAATCAAGAAAGTGTATGATCTACAGAGTATTTTTGTCAAAAGTGTAAAATTAGTGCTCTGTGCAGTCAGACTCAACTAAACATTTATTTGAGGAGAAAGTTTCCAGTTTATCCATGTAAACATCTGCATTCTTGAAGGTAGACACAAGGTTCTGGACACGTAGATTTGGACAACCATGACTTTAAGGACCTAAGACACATTAAAGCCAACAATTCCCTTGACTTCCAATTGCAGGGCTAATGAAGGACTGAACCAGGATTTAAAAGCAAGAACAAGTTCACACAATACAGAACCTAAATAGGTTATATACAAAAAGTAATAGCACATAGGAAAGCAGAGGTGGAGGGAAATAAAGGGAAAATAAAAATGAAGTCATACCAGGATTATATACCCTTTCTGTGGTCAAACTACAGAAGGAGGTCAGACTACAAAACCCACTTTGTTACCCTATAAATGTATTTATAGATTTGCTATGTGAGGCAGACACATTTTTATCCCAAGATGCAAACACCACATTGTCCTAGTACATCATATGCCAAACACAAAAAAAAAAGTCTGTGAAAGATTTGTAACCTGCACCTGTAACAGTTAAATAGAGAGACTGCAAAAAACATTACAGAAAAAAGAACTAATATGACATGGGTTGAAAGATATAAAGGAGATTTCAGTAGATAATCAATCGGTTTTCATCCTGATGAATTCTAAAAAGGAACATACAGATCATCAAGACCAAGATACCATTCAGGGTGCCAAGCACATTTATTTCAGAAAGGGAAAATATCCTCATAAATCAGAAAGAAATAAGCAATTAGGCAAAACAGATGCAGCGTTTTTCTAGAAATAACTTCTGGTTGCTAAATCTAACTTTGCTTAATGCATCACATAAGTTACATGACATGCACAGTGTGCACACATATTATGAGATGAAGCACTACAGTAGGGCTGGTTGCAAAAAGGTTACATGAAGACAGTGCATTTTTATATGCTAGTGGTTAGTTCAACCTGAAAATGAGTATGGTTGGATGGCTATTTAACTCACTATGCTAACACCAGCAAATTTTATATAGCACATCATCACTCTCAATTTTTTTCTAGTTAAAAATCAATTGCCAGATTTCTGCAATCTAGCCTTTAGTTCAAGTTAGTGGTCCAACTAAAAGATAACAAAATTTCACAATTCACAGGTAACAATGCAGCCTCGCTAGGCTTCCAAGCATTTGCTATGATTTTGCTTTGTCCCCTTATCTGTGACAGATGCCATAAAAAAAAAAAAAAGGGAAAAATATTTGCTGCATCTGGAACAGGAAGTGTTCAGGTGTACAGGTAGAAAAATCTGTTCATTACAGTACATTAATGCAATTTATCACAGCTCTCTTTTATATTTCACAGAAGAAAGGTAGAATTAAGATATACCTCAGTAGGTCTGGGATACAAGATAACTTACTGAAAAATGCCAACATGAAGATGCCATCATTGCCCACTCTAAGCTGATCTGCATCACTGAAATCATCGCGTGGTGGATATTCTTCTTCCTGGATTTACAGGTTAGTGATAATTTAGTGAAAAGTTTAGAATAACTATCTATAGGATAAAGTATTAATCATGTTTCTAAAGCTAGAAGAAAACTGACATTTCTGTAACATGCCCACAATAAAGAAGTTTAAAAAAAAAATTTATAAAACAAGTCCTATTTGTTATTTATATTGACAAAACCCAAATTGTCTGTAAAATTTTCTGTAGAAGATATGTACATATCGCCTATTCATCTTAAGTGAAGCTAAAAGCTATTTCAGATTAGTACTTTGATGATCAAAACCAACATAAATCTTTTTTTAACTGTAACTGTCTTGATATGTAGCCAAGCTATTAAATATTTTTTGAAAAGTTATCACATAGTACGCTCTATACTTTTCCTGCCATAAGCATCCTCTAATGCTTCCCTAAATAAAGAATAAAAGTTTTAGAAATAAATTGCTGATACAACAGCACTGCACTAATCAATTTTATAGCCCACACAATACACAAGCAACGTATAGAAAACCTCCAGCGTCACTAGAGGGCGCAAGCACATTACAGGTGTCTGAAAGTCTTCTGAACTCAAACAGCACAGTACTTCAGTTAAACAAAACAGAACAGATATGTCAGTCAAAATGATCCAAAGATTTCTCCGGTTGTGTCAAAATACTGGGCCATAAAATCCTGAAAGTAAGATTTTGTTTTGTTTCTCAGGACTCGATTTTCAACAGAACTTGGCAGATGTTACATATGTCAGTTCTATGCACAGGTAAAACATTGCTCCAACTGTTGACTGACAAATGTAAAAGTTTTCATGACGACAGCACCTACTAAAGAGAGTATGATGAAAACTAAGACAAATTAAACACTGTTTTTATACTTAAGTGAGTAACATCAAAACAATGCAGGATTACACAAGTCAAATAATGCTGTCAGTAGCAGCAGTAATACGGTCTAAACAAAAGCATGAGTAACATTTTTTTCCTATTTTTTTGCTCAAATTCACATAATTTTTTAGGACTGAGAAAAGAAATTACCTATAAAAACAAATGAAATTAAGGGAGATCAATTCAAGTGAAATTTACTTGTCAATTTCATCCAGAAGCACTTACTACTGAAATAACATTCATGACTAAAATTTAGGGCATGAAACAATCACAGTGATCTAAAGCTCTGCCATGTGATCCACATGCTCCCCTTGTCAACAGAGCAAAATAATTTACCAGGGTATAAAGACTAAGTTAAAAATGTGCTACAACAACCTGTAACAACTCAAGGCAGTCAGCTTTACCCTGAGTAACATGGCTGTGAAATTCCAGCTCTGCTCTGTATTTCAGATTAATTAACAACGATGGTGCATCAGGTAACTTAATTTAATAACACTGCTATTCCCACAGACAATTCCAAAGGAAGTACAAAAAGCTAGCTCAACAACAATCTTAAGGGACTATAATTAATCTCTACATAATTTCAGATGTCCCTAAATGGTCATCATAAGTGACTATGAAAGCTTTAGTTTATTTAGCTCAACTTTGCTGCAGCTACAAAACTGATGGGGGGGGAAGAGAAGGGGAGGATGGGCTGAAAAGGCATTAAACAAAGAGGTGCATTTGAATGTGTTTATCTCTGAAATGCATGCCACAAAATTTCCTTTTTTTCAAGTCAGGACAACAAAAAATATTTTCAGTTTTAATTTCCCAGTGTCTACAAAACTCCATATAATAATTTTGGACTTTTTTCTAAACTGTCTGCCAAGTACTGTACTTCATACAGGCACTTCCAAAACAATTCGTGAATTATACTCCATGCAAAAAGCTGCCTCAGAAATAAGAAAATTTTGCTCAACTACAGTAATAAGTTTAGCAGTTTGCTCTGTATGCACAGGCTTCTCTAAGGCTTACACATGTGAGAAACACAGGTCAATACACAGCCTGCAAATATAAGGGCAGACATTTGCAAGTAGGCACTGTTGTATTAAGTGTGAACAAGTTATAATTTATCACACTCCGTATCAAAAGGGAGCATTAAACTGAGTCTTACTGTCTCCAAGAAACTGGTATATGAAAATTATCAGAACATTTCAGAAACTAAATACTTTCCCGTGCTTAAATCACATTCAGCCTATATGCACATCACTTAGGACTACGAGGTTTCATGAGCAGTCCTGCACACAGAAAGCAGCAACTGACCACTTGCTCAAGTCCCACTAATACTGGCTGTCTTTCACAGTGCTCTCATTTGATCTAGTTGGTGTCAACTGCCCTAGTCCTTCTTCAACATGTAGTTGTTTGTCCCCATGCACTGAGGAATGAATATGGGCAGTGAAGAATGACTCTCCTCTCTGCTGATGCTTAGAGCTAAACATAATTTAATAGAACACTTCTATTAGTGGCCTTTTTATCAATAATATTGCATATTTTATTTATAATTTTTTCTTCTTAATGAGAAGAACGTAACACAACACACAAATCAACATGGTATGTAACACTGCTTCATATTGCAGTATTTCTTGCCTTCTAAATAAGCTGACATCTGTATGAACAGAAAACTTGTTGCTCCTATGACCAGAGAAACATCTAAACAGCAAATTATATTATCGACATAAATGGCATGTCACACAGTAATTTCTCTAAGCAAAAGAAAATAAAATGGTACACAGCATCTACTGGAGTCAAATCCATTAATTTCCCATAAACTACAGCCCTCTTTGTAGTGTTCTGCAAGAGGAGGACTGTTTTTAACTCAATGCTTTTTAACATCTTTCAAATTGAAATCTAGCATGGCATATAGTGAGAAAACTACCTTTAATCAAGTAAAGAACTACTAAACTGATATAAGTCTTCCCAATGCAATGTTTACAGCAAAAAACTTCTACAAAAGGGTCAAATTACTTAATAAACCCCATAAATGATACCTTGAACATACAAAACAATATGGAGAAATTAATAGTGGGGGGAAAAAGACACAATGAATCCCAGAAGCATTTGTTTGCCAGCAGGAAAATTCATAGTGAAGTCTAAACTAGAGAGAACTATACCATACCTCTGGACGACTGAGGAATATTTCATCAAACAGACTCCTAGATTCCCTAAACTGGGCGTGCTAAGCATGTAAAAACAGAAAAACATAAGACAAATGCAACTGAAAAGCATTAAGTAAAGGCCATTCATTGCAACATACAAACAAGTCATTTAACTGTTAGCAATATTTTTGTCCATTTAAACTGACCTTTCAAAACTGACCTTGATAATTTGAAAAGGAAAAGTCAGGATAACTAATGCTATAACTACTGATGACACAAGGCTGGTACAATTTCTTTGATACAATGAGATATTTGGGAGCATTTGGAAGGAATACATGCTTATACACAGTCTCTTCCTGTAAGATAAGCTACACAAAGAACTATAAAAACAAGTACTGAAACTTTCAGTAAATGTTTAGATTGTTCATATTATGTGAATATATTACCTACGATATCTGTGAATGCAGGGCCTATGATGAAGTATATAATATGATCCCATTACTTTTAAGATCCCTATATGATTTGGGAGAAAAAATATAAAAGTTGTTTATTAAATGTGCTACCCTTTCATGCCATTTTCCTCTCTTTTGCTCAGTGAGTAAATTTGTAACCTTCTTCACCGGACACTTTGGACTATACCATGAAAATTATCACCTTCATGTATCACTCAAAGCAACATAAGGACACTGCTTCCAGCTGTCACATTATTGCAGTAAAGAAGCAATATATCCTCAGTTTACAAGGAAGAAACTAGAGGCACAGAATGTTGCAGAGTTCAGATTTGTAAGAGCACTAATTTCATAAAAACTGAAAAATCTACATTATATCATTTGTGTGTATTTTGCAAAGTCTGTAACGTGCAAGTCAGATACTGTCTGCAGCTGTCACTTGTGAAAGTGAGAAAACAAACTCTGCACTACTGTTACATAGTTAAGTCACTTGTCTGTTATTCCACAGGTATTCAGAGCTAAATCCTTCCCCTAAAGATGGCAAGCCCCTCTAACCGTAACCAGACCCTTCTTTCTTACTCCAGCCATCTGCCAGATTAAGACCGTTTTATTACACAGTCTTAGTCCATCTCAGTGTAAGTCCAGAGTTATTTAATAAGGCAGGGATTTTGTGGCAGTGTCACATGGTAAGGTAATTAAAATGGCAATAATTAAAACTGCACTAGCACATAATTTTAGTATCATCTACAAAACAAATTCGGCTTCAGCATTTCCTATTTTTTCCTCCAATCCCAACTTTGCAACCTTAATACTCTTTCTTTAATACAGCTTGCGTGTGTGCACGCATTTGCTTAAAAAACCAAACCAAAACAAAAAAACAAAACAAAACAAAAAGAAAACAGAAAAGAAGCTCTTCAGCAGTCAGCAAGAATGTGACATTCAGACACATTGCGTAGACTAGACTACTGATACTAACTTAGTAACGTCTTAGTAAAGTCTAGAACTTTTTACTCAGCCTCTATTTTGGGGGAATGATTGTGTGTTCTTACTGATTTTTCATAAGCAAGTGAAATTCTTGGGTCAGCATGTAGTTCTTGAATGTCAAGTTCTACTGTATGTTCTAGCAAAGCAGACTACGTAAAAGTTCACTTCTCACTTCTTCACCATATCCAACTCTCCTAGAGTCTCTTAACTCCAGATTTCTTTTCTCTCCCTAACTCCTCTTTTCTCACACTCCAGCTTCAACTCCTTTTCCAGTACCACATTTTAGCCCCACCTGGTCCCTTTCGCCACCAACCCCAGTTTATCCTTTTCCCTTCTGTTTCTCATTTAAATCTTTGTACTCTGTCCATACCACTGCTCTCCATTCATCCTTGCCTTTTCTTGTCTTGACTTAGATCCATCCTCACTGATCCCTGCCTGTGTCCACTTTGAGCCAGTTACCTCCTTACTGAACTAAAACCAATTTCTCTTCCCACAACACATTAGCTACAGAGGGTCAACTACTGTTCTTCTCTCTACCTACCACTGATGACAATTGAATTGAGTGGTTTTCCCCTTCACTTCTAACTGAAGGGCAAGAATAATAAAATAACTTCAGAGCACACCAGAAATTGCTATTTCTCAGTTCCAGTGTTTTCACCAAAAGCAGTCAAGAGCAGCCATAACGTGTATCTACTTTTAGTTCTGTAATCCCACTGTGACGCAGATAATTCGAGAATGCTCTCTGGGAACAGCACATCTGAAGTCCCATCCCCTTCAGAGCTACGAGCAGCCTCAACTTTTTCATGCAAAGAATCTCCATACATTTACCAAATTTGAAGCCGTTATGCATCAACTGAGGAAATTCACTTTTTTTTTTTTTGTTCTTGTTTGACCAAAACCAGGCAGACTCTCTGAAACAGGGCAAAAAATATTTCTGTCACAGTGACCTGAACTTTTAGGAAAGAGTTCTCAAAAGTAAAAAAAAAAAAAAAAGAGCTTAAAATTACAAGATAAAAAAATAATAATTTTTTCCATTTTTTGTTTGTTTTGCTTAGCTTTATTCTCAAAATTGGCTGAACTCCAGGCTGAGCTGTCAAGGAAGATTCTTTATATGTCTGAAATTTGTTCTTCATAGGATTCTAGACATATGAAGCTAAAAGCAATGAGAATCTTGCGAGAGCTCCACATCCTGTCTGCAGCATCACAGGTACTCTAAAAGTTAGGTTTGGGTTGTTAATGTTCCAAGTTTGTAACTTCAGATTGAAGGTTTCACTCAGACCAGTATTTCATCAAGTATTTTACTTATGTGATGAGCAGTAAGGACAGACTACACAGCAGTTAAAACGTTACAGCTGGAGACCATCAGCTCACCGCTGAAACTTGGCAAGCAGCCATGCAGATGTCCCTTTATCACATTTAGTAAAACAAATAAGTGGGACACCTTCACTGACCATGTTACACAAATCCACTTTTAGCTTTAGCTGTGCATACCTTGAAGTGAGTGAGTGTTGTGCACTGAGTACTGTGCTGCAGTCAAGGAACAGCCTCCTGCTGGGTGAGCAGAGGGTTTTTTCCAGTCACAAGCACTCTGTAGCCAGTAAGATTTTAAACATATATCAAACGTAATCACATTTGATCTCAAGGAGAAGATTCTTAGTGAAAGCACTGGAAGACTTATTTAGGTATTGTTATATTACGGTCAATACTACCAAGCAGCAGAATTTCCACATTTCAAATCTTAAGAGAAAAGAAGAAATTTGCTTACAAAACTAACACTTACTACTAATTGAAGATATCAGTTTTCTATTTTGAAGACTGTACTCTAAATAAGGTTAACTCTTTAAAAACTATATGCCTATTACTTAATTTACTGTTTACCATAACTCGTGGTGTATGGGTTTTTTGTTTGTTTTAAAATCTTGGAGCATTTCTTTGAACTTCAGTATTTAAATTTCCATGGAACAAACAACAGGGGCATTCCCTTTAAAAAAAGATTTACATCATTTGGGGTCTTGCCTCTTCCACACTGTTGGAACTCACCCTTTCTCTCTAAAGGTCTTTGGTCATATTTTACCATCCAAAACACTAAATATCAGCAATAACTCTACAAAGTAACATTGCCAATTAATTACTAATACCTAATTAAAAGTTGACAAATTACTGTTGTCTAAACAACAGCTACATCTCAGAAAAGAGTGATTATTATATGCTTTTCACAGTATTTTACAACTAACTTACACTACCTATACAAAACATAAGCATCCAAAATATTTAAGTCATCAGCCCATTGTTATTTTAGTGATAGATCATAATATGGCCCCAATTGTTATAAATAATTAACTAGCCCAACATGTTTCACAAAACTGAAAGAAAGCAGAACTATATCACTTACTCGCTGGGCAACTTCTGCTGCAGCGGCTGCCATTGCTGCAGCTTTGGCCTTCTCAGCTTCATCATAAGTAGGAAGGGAGGTAGCTACACTGTATGGAGGTGGTACAGGATAAAATTCATTCTGTGTTTCTGTTCAAAATAAAGAAGTTATGTATTTTTAAACCAAAAAAAGTCAAGAATATTAACATTTAAATGCACGTAATTATTTACCCTTGAAATATTTTTTTTTACAGAGGCTGAAATTCATGATATTTGCATTTCAAATAAGGTGGGGGTTTTTTAAATACTTTTATAAAAAGTAGTGCAGTTTGATGGTACTTTTAGCTGCTACCCAAGGCAGAAACTTTAACATAGATGCTAGCAAAAAAATTTATAAACAAAAATCATATTACCTTTGTTATATCCCTGGGCATTCCAACCAAAGGCTTTTTATCAAATCATACAAAAGACATGCACACAAACATCCTAAAAAAAAAAGCCTTTAAATATCAATATCAATCTGTTACTTCAGTCTTGTAATAATCATGCTATATTCTTATTAGTGTGGCCTTGTTGCTAACTCCAGTTGCTCTGTGAAAATCAGTTTTTCCAAGGTTTCCATTTCAATACATTCTTTTAAAAAAGTTCCTTCCATCAAAATGGACCACAGACTTAATTCTTCTATGTCGCAAGAACAAAAACATCATCACATGGAAATATTAACATTAATTAAAATCTACTGAAAATACACCTTGATCTTCCTCCTACAGCCAGCAGTAGCTCGTAACAAGATTGCCTAGGTGGTAAAGATTTGTCAGCACAGGTCACATGGTCAACAGGTTTGTCAGCACACCAACTCAAGGATGTTATATATAGGGATATATAGAGATAATTCTGCACAGCTATGTATTATACTTGCAAATACTGTCTCAAAGGACAGGGACAGGAAACTGCTCTTTTAACCCACATTAAAAAAATTAGGTTGGCTGCTACTTTTAAAGTATTTATTTGGCACATGGGAGACACAAATCCATGCAACTTTACTTAAACAGCAACTTCAGTGCTGCTTGCTGTTAAGTCTCCCATATCCCAAAGAAAAGTCACAATCTCATGAGAAAGGGAGCAGTGAATAAATGGATAAAGAGACTCCTGTTACTCATTTTTCAAGAGTTTTACCAAGAGCCTTTAAAGCAAAATTAACGTTTTCATGGCTATATTTTCACAGAAACAATGTTCAGAAGTTTGAGGGTTTTGTTTATAAAGAGGCAATGAAAATTGCTAATGAGGTCTAATAATTGAGCACCACTCAAAGATGAAGACTAAATGTAGAACTGAACTACACAGAGACTTAAATAAAACCTATTATACTAATTAATGGATATACATTAGTCTAGCAATTTAGAACAATCAGTGTAATCTAGAAGTGTGCTTCTTCTGAACAAACCAAAGGGCTGTATATGAAAGGACAGCTTTTTACTGTGATTGTGTGCTTAGGAAAAAAAAAACATACCACAGTATCCTACCACTTTAAACCAGGCGATGATTCGTACACACTCCTCCCTGACAAACTGTTATGTGAGAAAAATACCTGAAGCTGCAGCTGCTTCCACAGCTATGCTACAGTAAGGTGGAGGGGAAGTATCTGCTTCAGATAAGGCTGCTGTCTGGGGAGTCTGCGTAGTCTCTGTAGACCTCGAGGGCTCCTCAGCTGCTGAAGATTCTGGGGGGTCATCCTCATTGTGAAGCTTAGAAGAAAAACATAATTTCAGAGGCATTCAGGGAGTACTTTCCACGACAACCTAATACTTGCAGGACCATGTTCAAAGAGAGAAGATTACTCTCATCAACAAAACAAAAAACTATTTACAAACCAGCATGTGACTACTAAAGTAGTCCAGCTAAATTCTTTTAAGCAAACAGTTAAAGATAGTCTTAACTGCCTTGCCGGTTTTTTGTTGTGTTTTTTTGGGGGGGTTTTTTTTGTTTGTTTTTTTTTTCCCCAGAAATGGATTTTTTCTCATAAGAGATCTTCAAAAAGTCTGAAAAATCGGGAGGTTTTCCATGTTTACTATATGGGAAAATACTGTTATATGAGTATTTTAACACCATTACGTTTTTGTTCCTAAATAGATTCATAAAATGTCTTAACCCATTTTAAAACAAAACAGATGAGAAATACTATCATTTATTGTATTGATCTAGAAGAAATAGAAATTTAAGACACATTTCAACTGGGATTTTCATTCTTTTACAACTTGTCAAAGAGCTTCTCCATGCAAATTCTAACACTTTTCAAAACATCCTGCTTTTCTTTACACTCTGGAAACAGTCCTTTCCCTATAAAACTTTAGGCTGCTGCTTGGTTGGTTTGTTTGTTTTATTAAGATGCAGTTTTAAAACGACATGCCCAGTTAAGCATATATAGAAATAAAAATTTGGATACCTAAGAATGTTGTTAAAACTGTGGAATTCAGATCCAGCAACTAGTATCTTTTCTCGGAGAAGGCCTTTTTGATTGTTTTAGCTAACTTGATAGTGTTCAGAATATCAAACTTCTAAGAAGAAAGAGTATTACAATTAAACAAAAAAAGTGCTAGTTCCTGGTAGTGCAAACTACAAGGTAAGATACATATAAGTCAACAACTGAAGGACCACATGTAAAACCCAGACCAGAAATTAAGTTGAACAAATCTAAAAGCAGAATTCTGTAGCTTCAAATTGATGGTTTCTATGAACACCCTACAGAAAAATACCATTTCAATAACAAAAATATTAAGAATATAACTACATTAATTTCCTATTAGGCAAAGTACAAATCAGATCACTGGAAAAAGCACATTCTGAGAAGAAAGAATGCTAAATTCCTTGTTAAAAAGTGTAACATTCACAGCACAATTCCTTCAACATGCAGAATAAAAGAGATCACAGAATGGTAGAGGCTGAAAGGGACCACTGAGGCTATCTAGCTCAATGAGGCCTCTAAGGCCCCCTGCTCAATGAGACACACCTACAGCTGGTTGTGCAAGACCACGATCAGATGACTTTTGAGTACCTCCACAAGATCTCTGGAAAGCTTACTCCAGTGCTCAGTTACCCTCCCATTATTAAAAATTTGGGGAAAAAAACCCAAACTTTCCTAATGTTCAGAGGTCATCTTCAATGGAACTGATAGGAGGTTTTGAGGGTTTCTGGGTACTGAGCAATCAGGTCGTTTAATGGCTAATCAATGATCCAGAAGTAATATTAATCTGAGAAACATGAATAGCCATTTACAGTAGTTAAAGCCAAAGAAAAGAAGAGCACTTCAAAATAACTAAAATATATTTAGTAATAGAGAAAACAAGTAAGAATACAAACCACTCCTCTAAAAAGGTCAAACAGGTCAGAAGAACAACCTAAGAACTACAAACGTTATGGTTCTAAATTAAGTACAATCATTCACAAGAAAAATCTAATATTGCAATGGACAAAGCCAAAATAAACCCATTCTTAAATAAAACTGTCATTTGATTAGAAAAGATGTAAATAACAAAACATTACTGGCATAGTTTTTACACTGATGGCTGTTACACTGTCACTCACATGGGATCTGTGTGTAGTTCTGACTACTCCCCCCAACCCCCGACAACAACCTGGTCTACAAGCAGGAGAAAAAGCAGAGCCAAGTTAATTGATATCTGTCTGTTACCTCCGTTCTTCCCCTCCTGTCACCTTGCACTTCAATCACTGCAACTTTTTCTCCCTCCCAAGTCACTGTATGTACGGTCACTATTCTCGAGACAAAGATCCTCTAGCATCTCATTGGTCAAAGAGCAGATTACTGCTTAAAAAAAAAACCACTTTGCCATTGCAAGAACTTTAATTTTGTGTCTTCTGCATGCTTTCTTTTTTTCTCCATATTATCTCTAATATAGTAACAGTGGAGTAATTTAGTAAATGATGAAGTTAACATGAGGATTGGACAAGAACATGCATATGAGAATTCTTGTTTTCAAAGACAAAGTTAACAAATCATTCAATTGTTACAGCAACTGCAGCCAGGAAATGGAAAAAATCCATCCTAAGGGCTCCATACGAAAGAGTCCCATTGTGGTCTTTAGTGCATTCAAAAAGTCTTTATTTTGCAGGACTCATATTCAGAAATGAAGTATTTCTCTTTATCCTCTCTTCTATCATACAGGCCTCTCAGAAATTCTGAAAGGCATCAAGATTATCATGATACATTACTTTAATGACAAATCCTGACTCCTTCACTGAAAAAAAAAATTTAAAAAAAGAAAAAAAAACCACAAGAATTGGATTAATTAGCTTGAGTGTTTACAGCTACAATAATAAACACAAGTTGTTCCATAAACAGAAATCAGCTTTTGTTAGTTCTCATTCAAGTGGCTTGTCTCCTAGTTTCTCCTTAAGGCAGTAACTTCAGCTCTTCTCAGAGGACTAATTCGCTGAGGTAAGAAAGCAAAACAAAACAATGACAGAGTTCAAAAAGGGTTTGGATAATACTCTCAGGCACATGTTGTGACTCCGGGGGATGGTCCTGTGCAGAGCTAAGGGTTGGACTCGAACCTTGTGGTTCCCTCCCAACTCAGCATATTCGGTGATTCTGCAATAAAAACCCTGCAACTGCAGCAGAACTTGCCCCAGTAAACTGGAAATTTTGCCCAGGCCAGCAGGGTAGATAGCAGAGGTTTATACCAGCAACTCTGCCTCCTCTTCACAGGGCACTGATTCGCCTCTGTGGAGTCACCAGTTTGCTTGAAACCAGTAGGAATCTGTCTACCTTTGAGTTTCCCCTTTATATTTAATTTTGGCTTATACTCGCTGGTAAATTTAGACGTTATTTTTGGAGACAGGGGAAGAAGAGGTCTGACACTCCACACAGGTTTTATTGCCATAGAAACCAAGATAAAAACACCCAGAATGGAACAGAAAACATCTGTTTCAGGGCATTACTTATGCTATGTACTTAAATGTCACCTGAAGCAGCATTTAACATTAAAAGTATACAAATAGTATCCGAGACTTTCTTTTTCCAATAGTAAGAATATTTTGCCTACTTTTTAAAGGGCTAAGAAGAACTCACAGTTCGTCATCCCAGTCCCTCTCAAGCCTCCACTGAATCACTAGCTGGTAGCAAGCAACAAAATTGCTTTCATCGAGATTATGGTCAAAACAATTGCCAAGACCTATTAAACCAGAGACAAGTGCAAATTAGTACCTTCCCCTGATTCCCCCCCTCACATTTTAAAACTAGGTCACACAGAATTTTTTTTTTCCTTCACATCTTAGTCAGTATCCAGCTGACTACACGGAGCTTTATTATTAAAAAAAAGTAAGTACTTTGTTATTAGACATAGTACTCTTAAACTGTTTATGCCAGTATTTCAATCCCTGCTTCTGCAGCCCTCAACCTACAGTACATTACAGGCTCATATTCTCAAGGTGGATGAGGGAAAGGCTGGTGGATGAGGGAAAGGCTGTGGATGTGGTCTATCTGGACTTCAAAGCCTTTGATACTGTCTCCCATAATACACTCCTGGAAAAGCTGGCAGCCCACGGCTTGGACAGGAGCACTCTGTGCTGGGTCAGGAACTGGCTGGAGGGCCGGGCCCAGAGAGTGCTGGTGAACGGGGCTG